>JAQQAC010000477.1:34215903-34450791 GCA_029783875.1 Phataginus tricuspis
CCACAATGAGATATCACCTCACACCAGTGAGGATGGCCAACATCCAAAACACAAACAACAACAAATGTTGGCGAGGATGTGGAGAGAGGGGAACCCTCCTACATTGCTGGTGGGAATGCAAATTAGTTCAACCATTGTGGAAAGCAGTATGGAGGTTCCTCAAAAAAACTCAAAATAGAAATACCATTTGACCCAGGAATCCCACTCCTAGGAATTTACCCCAAGAATGCAGCAGCCCAGTTTGAGAAAGACACATGCACCCCTATGTTTATTGCAGCACTATTTACAATAGCCAAGAAATGGAAGCAACCTAAGTGCCCATCAGTAGATGAATGGATTAAGAAGATGTGGTACATATACACAATGGAATATTACGCAGCAATAAGAAAGAAACAAATCCTACCATTTGCAACAACATGGATGGAGCTAGAGGGTATTATGCTCAGTGAAATAAGCCAGGCCGAAAAAGACAAGTACCAAATGATCTCACTCATATGTGGAGTATAAGAACAAAGAAAAAATAAAAATAAAAAATAAAAAAATGAAGGAACAAAACAGCAGCAGACTCACAGAACCCACGAATGGACTAATAGTTACCAAAGGGAAAGGGACTGGGGAGATGGATGGGAAGGGAGGGATAAGAGGGTAAAAGGGGCATTACGATTGGCAGACATAGGGTGGGGGGGCACGGGGGGTACTGTACAGCTCAGAGAAGACAAGTAGCGATTCTCATCTCACTACGCTGATGGACAGTGACTGTGGTGGGGTTGGTGGGGGGGACCTTGTGATGGGGGGAGTTCAATCATCACGGTATTGCCCATGTAATTGTAGGTTAATGATACTAAAATAAAATAAATTATTAAAAAAAAAAAAATAAATAAATAAAATTACATTCTTTGAAAAATTACAATTCATTGAAATAGGAAGTTGTCTTAGATTTAGGTCAAAGGTAACAGCACTTAACATATATAACCATTTAGTATCAGCTACAAAATGTCATCCTTTCATGAATAAACAATTTTGAACAATTAATAAAAACAGTAACCAGCCCCACCAATACCCTACCTTCAACAAATAATTAAACAGTTGCTGGAACTCACCTAGATTATCTCTCAAGGCGCTAGCTTCATTGTGGGTTTTGAAGCTATAATTTGGCACCAATTTAAGTCTCATGCGGGAGTAATTTTCTACATTAGCTAGTTTCCAGTGAATTGGATTTTGTTTCCTATGAATATTTGTAAGTAAATACATAACATTATTTAGCTTAACATTGTAAAGACTGGCTGACTAAAATACAGTAATAAAAGTATCAGGCACTTTACATTTGTTTAGCATCATTTCATAAAAATATTTACATTCGAGATCTTATTTGACCAAAACAACTCTGAGAGAAAACCAGTATGAGTATTTGTAGCTACAGGTTTTATATGAGGAATCTAAGACAGGCTAAATTACTTGCCCAAGACACCTTGTGGTTTACGGGTAGCAGAAATAAGATTTGAACATAAATCTTCACACTTATAGCTTAATATCTTTTACTCTTCCACTGTTAAACAGAAGTTCGTATAAGCTATATAATGAGTTTACTCCAAATATAGGTTTCAAAATAAAATAATAATTTTACTAGAAATAATATAATTGCAAATGGACCAAAGATCTAAATATAAGAGCTAAATCTCATAGAAGAAAGACAGGAGTAAATCTTCATGACCTTGGATTGGGGAATGGTTTTTTAGATATGACATGAAAAACACAATCAACAAAGGAAAAAATACGTAATTGGGCACCAAAATTACATTTGTGCACTAAAGGCCACTATCAAGAAATGAAATGGTAAACTACATTTTTATAAATCATATGTTAGGTAAGGGTATATTATTGAAAATATAAAAATTCTTACATTTTAACTATAAAAGTCAAACAATCCAACTTAAAAGGCAAGGACTTGAGCAGACACTTCAATAGACAAAGAAGATATACAAATGTACAGAAGTACATGAAAAAGATGCTCAACATCACTGGTTATTAAGAAACAAATCAAAGTCATAGATACCACTTCACACTAGAATGATATGTATTAATAAGACTGTGGAGAAATTAGAACCCTCAAATATTGCTGATAGGAATGCTAAATGATGTTAAATGTTAAATGATACAGATGCTATGGAACAGTTTGGCAGTTCCTCAGTAAGTTAAACATTGAATTAACACATGAATCAGAAATTCTGCTTTTAAGTATATAACCATGAGAATGAAAAACAAATGTTGGAACAAACACTTCTTCACAAATGTTCATAGTAGTACTATTCACAATAGTCACAAGGAAAACAATGCAAATGTCCATCATCTGATGAATAGATAATATGTGCTATATCCATACAATGGAGTATCATTCAGCCATAAAAAGGAAAGAAGTACTGATAAATACTAATTAAAATATAATGGCAACATTATGCTAAGTAAAAGAAGCCAGACACAAAAGGCCATGTATTGTATAACTCCAGTGAAATATCAATAGGCAAATTCATAGAGACAGAAAGCAGACTGATGGTTGCCAGGGGTTGGGGAAAGGGGTAATAGGGAGTAAGGGCTTAAGGGGTTCAAGGTTTCTTTTTTAGGTAATGAAAATATTCTGAAGCTGGACAATGGTGATGATTGTACAATATTATGAATGTACACAATGCCACTAAACTGTACGTTTAAAAATGGCTAAAATAGTAAATTTTATATTATGTGTATTTTACAATAAAAAGGCCTATAATATACATATACATACACATGTACACACACATACAAACACAACTGAGCAAACAGAAATGATTTACCATTATGTAAATAAACTGTAAAATATTCAAACACATAATATCACTAACCATAGTTCAAAAGACAGTATCAGGAAGACTGAAGTAAACTGATTTAAGACAAACACTGTACTTCAGAATAAAAGGAAGGGAATTAACTCCATAGTGAAAAACATATGCACACAAAGCTCTAGATATACACACCTATAATTCACAAAAAAAAAATCAATTTAATTAAAAGGAAGCTTCTATCAATTGAGTGTTTTTAAAACTGAATCAGAGAGGTCATTAGCTCAGAAAGCTCTACAACAGAGTTCCAAACGAAAAAGGTATTGAATAAATGATATACTACTACCTTTCAGCCCAAGGTCCTCTTTCACATGTAAGATAGAGCTGTATTGCCTTCCAGCATCTCAGCGTGGCTACCTGTTGACTGCTAAGTTGTTTAAGCATACTATTATATCTTAAATTCTCTTGGCGGGCTTTTCGTTTAAATGGCTCCACAAAAAACTCCTGAAAGAAAGAGCAATCAATGATAGCACTGAATTACATATTTACAGGTACATTTAAATTTTAATACCATACTTTTAAAATTTTGACCCAATAAAATCATGTAGTAAAAGAAAGAAGCTAGCAACCAACAGGATTTTCTTATTCTATTAGAATAATTTTCTTTAATGAAGCATGATATTATCTTAGCCATAATCTATTTGTGTTTTTTACAACTTAAAAAATAATCAACAATAAATATGTGAAGAACTTAAAAAATGTAAGGTACCTCAATAAAGGACTTTTAAACTTAGAAGTACTAAACTTATACTGTCAAGTGAAATGATTTTCCTCTGGGATCTTTCCGTTTATAAGGCATCTGGGATGATACTCAAGTTTAAGTAACACTGAAGGAATAACAACCACATTCCATGCTACTATTGATGGCCAAAAAGGCAGTAACTAAAGACAAAAGAAATCTATAGGGGCAAATCTCTCACCCTGAGAATTCATCGCTTGGATTGCTGCTTTCTGCATAGCATCCTAGCTAACAAATGAATTCACATAGTTATTTCAGTTTTCAGGATAAAGTAGATTTTGACAATAGGTCCTACAAAGATGAACTCTAAGCCCTGATTAAAATTCTACAGTTTTCAAAGAAACAAGTGATAAGACTGACTTATCTAACTCACACAGATATTCATGTATTAGGAACTAAAATGACAGTATTGTTTCACACAAATCAACAATGAGCCACATTAAAAAGAACAGTTAAATAACACAGATTTAGTCACGGATTTAAAAGACACTTTTTAGAGAGGCAGTAAAACAGTGTGTGGTTAAGAACATAAGCTTGGAAGTTAGACATGGGTACAAATCTTAGATAATTCTCTGAGGTGTAGCATCCTTACCTGTAAAATGAGGTTCACAATAATTGTCATAAAAGAGTAAGATTTAACATAAAAAAAAGATTAAGATTTAAAGTACTTAATATAATGTCAAAAGCAGCAAGCTTTCAATAAATTGTAGTTGTTATCCTAATTGTTACTATACTTATTACTAGTAAAAAATCAATGACCTGGGATACAGTGTTCTCAAATATTTAAAACAGATCATTGCTGAGAAAACTGAGGAAGTAGTATAGTGACAGCTCCAAGATTAAACATCAATTTCAGAGATTTGGAGTTCAAGCATGTGAGAATACTCCTAAGTTTGGTTTTTCTAAAAGCTACGGGTGAAGTTAAAAATTGTTGGTTGGAATATAAATTTGGTAGCACTTCTATGAGGGCAATGTAACAGTATTTATCTTAAGGGCTACATACCAGTGATTCCACTTATCCTAGGGAAGTCATATGAATACAGAGATGATCAATACTATTTTTGTTATAATAAAGAAAAAACTGGTAAATTAGGTCTAGAACTGGGAAACAAGTTTAAATACATTCTAGTACATAATATAATGGAATACATAGTCATATAATGGCATGGAAAAACGTTCACAATCTATTTTAAGTTAAGAAAGGTGTAGCACATGAAAGTGTGCCATTTCAGTTTAGCCAAATATACACATAAAAAACAGCAAATATATATACTGAAATGTTAATAGTGGTGGATTACATATGTTCCTTTTCATACCTATTTCATGGAACAAACATGTATTTTTATTTGGTCTTCTGTCACTGTGTATACAGATCCCATACATACTTTGTCAGATTGATATCTAAGTATTTGATTCTTTTTAGACTTATTGTAAACAGTTCTTAAAAATTTGTTTCCTCATTGCTAGTTTCTAAAAATATGATTAAATTTTGCATATTGATTTATCTTGTGTCCTGATTGTTGCTAAACTCTGTAATCAAAGGAGATTTTTGGTAGATTTCTTAGGATTTTCTACATAGATAATCAAATTATCTGGAAATAGCTTTATTTTTTCCTTCCCAATATAAATGCTTTTTATTTCTTTTTGTATTCTTAGTTCATTTGCTAGGACTTATAGTATGATAGTGACTAGGAGTGATGAAAGTGGACATTCTTGCCTAGTTCTCTTCTCACAGGGAGAGTACTCAGTTTTTCACCATTAAATATAAAGCTAGCTGTAAGACTTTTGTAGAGATCTGGCAGTTCCCTTCTATTCCTAGTTTTCTGAGAGCGTTGGTCCTAACTGGATGTTGAATTTTGTTAAATGCTTTTTCTACTGATATGTGGCTTCTCTTAAGTCTATTAATATGGCCCATTATATTAATTAGTTATCACATGTTGAACCAGCCTTGCATTCCCAAGATACACTCTACCTGGTTGTGATATATATATTTTTTTATATTTTGCTGTATGTGGTTTGCACCTATATACTAGAGGGGTATTGGCTTATAGTTTTCTTGTACTATTTTTGTATGGTCCAATATGAGGGCAATACTGACCTCATATAGTGAGTTGGGAAGTGATACAACTTTTCTATTTTCTAAAGAGATTGTGAGGAATTGGTGTCATTTCTCCATTAAATGTGTGGTAGAATTTGAAAGGGAAACTACAGGGGTCTGAAGTTTTCCTTTCGGAAGATGTTTAAAACTCAACTTCTTTGCTAGATAGGAGATTATTCAGGTTATCATCTTTTTTTTTGAATTAAGTTTTGGAAATATCTATTTGTCAAGAATTGATCCATTTCATTTAAGTCATCTTATTTATGTGCATAGATTGGTTTGCAGTAGTCCCTTAGTATCATACTGATTTTTGTGAAGTCAGTGGTGAAGCCCCCCTCCTTTAATTCCTCATATTAGTAACTTTTTCCTTTTCTTTTTTTGCTTTGATATTTTTAAGAACTAGATTTTGGCTTCATTTATTTCCTCTATTGTTTTTCTGCTTTACAATTTCATTGATTTATTTTATCTTTATTAGGTTTCTTATTTAGAAACAAATTGAGATTCGTTTAGATTACTTTCTCTAGTTTCTTAAGGTAGAAACAAACTATTAGTTTGAGGCCTTTCTTCTTTTCTAATACAAGTGTTTAGTGCTGTAAATTCTCTCAAGCACGAATATATATACCCAGCCACCTCAGAGATAGCTACCATCAGCTTAACGGACTTTTTACATAATCACCATGCATAGGACATTTTGATATTAATTTTTTTAATTATATTAATCAGTGGTTTTCTTCCAATTCTGAAATAATTTTCAGACAAACAAGAGGAAACACTGTTTTCAAAGTTCATACTTGTTAATATTCTCATTTGAATATTAAGTGCTTAAAATCAACATAAAAAACTATATGATGTTTTTAACATTGAGTAAGTTTTACCTGAAACTTGAGCTTGCTTTCTCCTCCTTCCCGGTCTCGTTTATGCATATTCACCATTAAGGCTTCATAACATTCCTTCCAGTAAAGTGCCATGTTCTCACGACCATCATAAAATGTGTGGGTTTCATATTGCTTCATGTAAGGTACAATCTTATAAAAATATATATATATATATACAGAAAATTTAATATATACTTCTATAAGATTGATGATTTAGTCAAAAAATTTCACTCAAAAACATAGAACTTACATATTTTTCAATGTAAACTTGCCATTCATTTGAACTGCAATATTCTTGAAAATCTTCAAAAAATGAGGAGCTACTGTTGGTAAAAGGAAATGAAGGCAGGTGCAAGTTCATGAAGAGAAGCTCATAAATTTTGGAAACCAGGGTACGGAGAAGGGGAATCAAAAATGAGTAAATTTCAGACTGTTCCTTGATGGATTGACTTAGAACACTTTCCAGCTTCCCTAAAATGTAACATGCTTCTTCTTGATTTTCAATCACTTTGGTCTGAAGAAGGGTATTTAGCTTAGCTGATGCCATTGCACAAGCCTGAGGAAAACAGTATAGGCGAGAAAGAGCACAATGACTCGGACATTTCATGATAGCAACATTTCTCTGGTTGTTCTTGAAGATTTTTTGTTGTTGTTGTTTTCCCTTCCTTTAATAAATTATAAAAGTAACCCATGTTTAATTTGGAATATATATAGAAAAGGTGTGGTAGATAATTCATCACCCCAACATCTATTCCATTCCTTCTTATAGTTTGCAAGGACAGGGGGATGATTCCATCTGTAGTTCTAACAATAGGTCCTAAAAGATATAAGCCAACCAGAATATCCAACCTCTTTCCACAGGGACTGGTTTAGATAACTGATCTTTCAGTCAATTCATGTCACTGTCTTTGTCACAGGGATTCCTTCAGGGATGGCCTTATCAGTGCAAGTTCAGAACTTTTACACAATAACTGTCAAGAATTGTGAAGGGTCTTAGATTTTAACTTACCTCCAAGCTATCAAGTTAGCCTGTCAGTTCCTCATATGCTAGCAGAAGACATGAAACTCCTGGTTCAGAAACAAAGATCTACGGCAACAGCTAGAATATCAGCATTTGCCCTCATTACCTGAATGACAATTCTTCTAGTGAGAGATGAATAGAACTTCATGATGCCTGCACAGGTAGTGACTACAGTATAGTAGAGGAGCCCCGAGCATAGAGAACCCAACTCTTTTACATTAGGCAATAAGCTTGCCTAAAGTTGTCTTAGGAGAGAGACATTATTAAACTGGAGAGTAAACAAACATGCCTTTTTGCTCTGGAGGGAGACATGATTTCTGTCTTTTTAAGTTGTTCACTTAAAAAGATAGTTCATAACATAAGACACCTATTTCTAGGTGGAGAAAAAAGAATATTACAATGAACATCTATTATACAAAGATTGCTCAGTATTTTAGATTACCTTAGGGTTTTAGAGAATTACTAGAGAAATAGAGTTTTAGAGAATTACTAGAGAAAGAGCAAAATCAGTTTTTAAAGTTCATAGTTTATATTTTTAAATTGCATTTAAACAGCTCTACAATTTAAACTTCTACAATCCATGTATAGGAAAGCCCATCCTCTTATTTAGCTTTTCTGCATTTTCCATGTTTTTACAATGAACATGTGTTACTGTTATGATTATGAAAAACAACCCTATTTTTTAAAAAGTTAGTAACATGGATAAATGAGTTCACAATCTTAAGAGAAAGAATACAAAATTATAAAAATATGATGACTTCAATTGTCTGAAAAAGATAAACACAGAAAAAAATGCTAAAATACTGACAATTGTTTCCTCTTTTTATTATAGGATGATGAGTGGTTTATCTTTTTCTCTTTATGTTTTTGTGTATTTTCCATAATGAACAAGTGTTACATTTACAATTACAAAAATATATATATCTATTGAAAAGTATGGCCTTTTTAAAGTGGGGCAACCTTATGGAATTTTAACCTCTCCATGTTCGTATAAACATTAAAGCAAGTTTACATGTATTAGAAACCATCCCCACCTGGATACCTTTGCCCCAATTACCTAAAAACCCCAATATCAAAAGAAAATAAAAAGAGCCAATAAATGTATGGGACACATGCCTTAACTAATTCACGCCAGGTTCTCACAAGAATCCAATGTAAATAAAGATGACACACTAAAATTCACATGGAACTTGTCCAACATTTAAATTTTTTAATTTTTAATAAAAATAATAAATGTTCCTTGGGTCCATATTTTATTTACCTTTACTTTGGAAAGCTAACACAATGCTAAAACTTGGTAGGTATTCAGTAAGTATCTGATAAATGAGAAATATACAAGAGTATAAAACTGTAAGTTAGTAAAGTAACAGAAAAGGATATAAAAGAAACAACTTAGATTAAAGACGGCGACATGAGAGGTGAGACAGAGGCTTCCTCCTAAAACCACATATAATATGAAAATATAACTAATATAACTACTCTTGAAAAAGCAACAGGAAAGAGGACTGCAACAAACTGCATACACGTGGAGACAAGACAGGACCTCAGGGACAAGGGTAACGTACTAAAAGCTGTGGTCCTGCGGGATCCAAGCCCTTCCCCCACCCCAGCTCACCAACAGGAGGAAGAGGAACGGAGCAGGGAGGGAGTAGAGACCTGAGACTGCTGAACACCTAACTCCACAGATCTGCTCTGGGAGCACAAACCTACATGTCATGGTGCTTGCATGATAATCTCATAATTAGGGGGTTGGAAAGCTATGACAGGCAGAAATCTTGGAGAGATTAAGATTCCAGTTCCAGAGATTAAGTTCCCAGGAAAACAGGGATCCATATCCAGCTGCTCTGGGACAAAAGAAAGAGGGGCAGTCGGAGAGGCCTCCTAACAAAGAAGGCCTTAGCAAGAGGGCTGCGAAAGGGGCAAGGATTGCACAGAGCTTACTGCTCAGGAGAGAGGACAGGTAGACAAAATTGTCCAGGTGCACTCTGCCCAGCAGATTGGGAGCTTTCACGATCTTCAGGTGCTCCAGCTCCCTGACTGCCTACACAGCTCCAAGAACCCCTTCTGTGAGAGACAGATGCTGCACCTCTCTCCTGGCCAGCCCCACCGGGCTTGCAAACTGGGAAACCCTACCCTGGCGTTAGGCCAGTGAGAGGGAAGATCTGTCTACAGCAACTACAAACATAAAGTACAGAGGCTTTTACCTGTGTGCTCGGCACACTGGTTCAGGCAGTGGAGACAGGCATGGCAGCCGGGAAGCAGGAAACAGCTCTTTCCTCCCCCCAGGCACCAATACGACACCCCTGCAACACCCGACATTGCTTCAGGGGCAGAGCAGCTCCAGAGAGTAGAGATTCTAGGCACTAGAGGGCGCCATATACAAATATGAAATGCCAAAGGAACCTGGTCCAGAGTAAAATTATTAATACAACTCCTGAGATAGAGTTAAATGATATTGATCTCATTACTCTCCCTGAAAGGGAGTTCAAAATAAAAATCATTATTCATGAAGGTACAGAAAGATATTCAAGAACTCACGAAAGAATTATGGACAGAACGCCAATCACTGAAGAGCACAATGGATGGTATTAAAAGCAGACTGGATATAGTGGAGGAGATGATAAATGAAACAGAAACTAGAGAAGAGGAATACAAAGAAGCTGAGGCATAGAGAGAAAAAAGGATCTCTAAGAATGAAAGAATATTGAGAGAACTGTGTGACCTATCCAAACAGAACAATATTCGCATTATAGGGGTACAAGAGGAAGAAGAGAGAGAAAAAGGGATAGAAAGTGTCTTTGAGGAGGTGATTGCTGAAAACTTCCCCAGTCTGGAGAAGGGGATAGTCTCTCAGGCCATGGAGGTGCACAGATCTCCCAACATAAGGGATCCAAGGAAGACAACATCAAGACATATAGTAATTAAAATGGCAAAGATCAAGGATAAGGACAGACTATTAAAAGCAGCCAGAGAGAGAAATAAGACACATACAAAGGAAAGCCCATTAGGCTATCATCAGACTTCTCAGCAGAAACCTTACAGGCCAGAAGGGAGTGGCATGATGTATTTAAAGCAATGAAGCAGAAGGGCCTTGAACCAAGACTACTTTATGGGGCAAGATTATCATTTAAATTTGAAGGAGGCATTAAACAATTTTCAGTTAAGCAAAAGCTGAGAGAATTTACCTCCCACAAACAACCTCTACAGCGTATTTTGGAGGGACTGCTATACATGGAAGTGTTCTTACCGTTTAATCGCTGTCACCAGAGGTAATAAAACCACAGTAAAGAAAGTAGAAGAGCTAATTACTAAGAAAATGCAAAATTAAATTCACTATCCCCAAGTCAATCAAGGGATAGACAAACAGTACAGAATATGATACCTAATATATAAAGAATGGAGGAGGAAGAAAAAGGAGGAGGAAAAAATGAAACAAAACAAAAAAAGAACCTTTAGATTGTGTTTGCAATAGCATATTAAGTGAGTTAAGTTAGACTCTTAGATAGTAAGAAAGTTAACCTTGAACCTTTGGTAACCACCAATCTGAAGCCTGCAATGTCAGTAAGTACATACCTATCCATAATCACCCTAGATGTAAACGGACTGAATGCACCAATCAAAAGACATAGAGTCACTGAATGGATAAAAAAAAAAAAAGACCCATCTATATGTTGTCTACAAGAGACTCACTTCGAACCCAAAGACATACAAAGACTGAAAGTGAAGGGATGGAAAAGATATTTCATGCAACTAATAGGAAAAAAAAAGCAGGAGTTGCAGTACTTATATCAGACAAAATACACTTCAAAACAAAGAAAGTGATAAGAGACAAAGAAGGACATTACATAATGATAAAAGGGTCAATCCAACAAGAAGATTTAACCATTATAAATATCTATGCACTCAACACAGGAGCTCCTACATATGTGAAACAAATACTAACACAATTAAAGGGGCAAATAGAATGCAATGCATTCATTCTAGGAGACTTCAGCACACCACTCACTCTGAAGGACAGATCAACCAGACAGAAAATAAGTAAGGAGACAGAGGCACTGAACCACACATTAGAATAGATTGACCTAACAGACATCTACAGAACTCTACACTCAAAAGGAGCAGAATACAAATTCTTCTCAAGTGCACATGGAACATTTTCAAAAACAGATCATATACTAGGCCACCAAAAGAGCCTCGGTACATTCAAAAAGACCGAAATTGTACCAACCAGCTTCTCAGACCACAAAGGAATGAAACTAGAAATGAATTACGCAAAGAAAATGAAAAATCCAACAAACACATGGAGGCTTAATAACATGCTCCTAGATAATCAATGGATCAATGACCAAATAAAAACAGAGATCAAGCAATATGTGGAGACAAATGACAACAACAATTCAACACCACAAAATCTGTGGGATGCAGCAAAGGCTGTGCTAAGAGGAAAGTATACTGCAATACAGGCCTACCTCAGGAAAAAAGAACAATACCATATGGCAGTCTAATCTCACAATTAACAAAACTAGAAAAAGAAGAACAAACGAGACCCAAAGTCAGTAGAAGGAGGGACATAATAAAGATTTGAGCAGAAATAAATAAAATCGAGAAGAATAAAACAATAGAAAGGATCAACGAAAGAGCTGGTTCTTTGAGAAAATAAACAAAACAGATAAACCCCTTGCCAGACTTATCAAGAAAAAAAAGAGAGTCTACTCACATAAACAGAATCAGAAATGAGAAATTAAAAATCACTACAGACACCACAGAAATACAAAGAACTATTAGAGAATACTATGAGGAACTATATGCTAACAACCTGGATAACCTAGAAGAAAATGGACAACTTTCTAGAAAAATACAACCTTCCAAGGCTGACCCATAAAGAAACAGAAAGTCTCAACAGACCAATTACCAGCAACGAAATTGAACTGGTAATCAAAAACCTACCTAAGAACAAAACACCTGGAACAGATGGCTTCACCGCTGAATTTTATCAAACATTTAGTGAAGACCTAATACCCATCCTCCTTAAAGTTTTCCAAGGAATAGAAGAAGAGGGAATACTTCCAAACTCATTCTTTGAGGCCAGCATCACTCTAACACCAAAACTGGGCAAAGACACCACAAAAAAAGAAAACTACAGACCAGTATCTCTGATGAACACAGATCCAAAAATACTCAACAAAATATTAGCAAACCAAATTCAAAAACACATCAAAAGGTTGATCCATCATGATCAAGCAGGATTTATTCTGGCATGCAAGAATGGTTCAACATTCAAAACTCCATCAACATCATCGACCACATCAACAAAAACCACATGACCATCTCCATAGATGCTGAAAAACCATTTTACAAAATTCAACATCCATTCACGAAAAAAACTCTCAACAAAATGGGTATAGAGGGCAAGTACCTCAACATCATAAAGGCCATATATGACAAACCCACAGACAACATTGTACTAAAAAGCAAGAAGCTGAAAGCTTTTCCTTAAGACTGGGAACAAGACAAGGATGCCCAGTGTCCTCACTTCTATTCAACATAGTACTGGAGGTCATAGCCACGGCAATCAGACAACACAAAGAAATAAAAGGCATCCAGATTGGCAAGGAAGAAGTTAAACTGTCCCTGTTTACAGATGACGTGATATTGTACATAAAAAACCCTAAAGAATCTACTCCAAAACTACTAGACCTAATATCTGAATTCAGCAAAGTTGCGGGATACAAAATTAATACGCAGAAATCTGTGGCATTCTATACACTAACAATGACCTAGCAGAGAGAGAAATCAGGAAAACAATTCCATTCAAAGTTGCATCAAAAAGAATAAAATACCTAGGAATAAACCTAACCAAGGAAGTGAAAGACATATACTCGGAAAACTACAAGACACTCATGAGAGAAATTTAAAAAGATACCAATAAATGGACACACATCCCATGCTCATGGATAGGAAGAATTAATATTGTCAAAATGGCCATTCTGCCTAAAGCAATCTACAGATTCAATGCAATCCCTATGAAAATACCAACAGCATTCTTCAACGAACTAGAGAAAATAGTTCTAAAATTCATATGGAACCACAAAAGACCCCATATAGCAAAAGCCATTCTGAGAAGGAAGAATAAAGCTGGGGGGATTATGCTCCCCAATTCAAGCTTTACTACAAAGCCAAAGCACTCAAGACAATTTGGTACTGGCACAAGAACAGACCCATAGACCAATGGAACAGAATAGAGAGACCTGATATAACCCAACCATATATGGTCAATTAATATATGATAAAGGAGCCACGGACATACAATGGGGAAAATGACAGCCTCTTCAACAGCTGGTGTTGGCAAAACTGGACATCTACATGCAAGATAATGAAACTGGATTATTGTTTAACCCCATACACAAAAGTAAACTCGAAATGGATCAAGGACCTGAATGTAAGTCATGAAACCATAAAACTCTTAGAAGACTACATAGGCAAAAATCTCCTGAATATAAGCATGAGCAACTTCTTCCTGAATGCATCTCCTCAAGCAAGGGAAACCAAAGCAAAAATGAACTCATGGGACTACATCAAACTAAAAAGTTTCTGTATGGCAAAGGACACCATTAACAGAACAAAAAGGCATCCTACAGTATGGGAGAATATATTCGTAAATGACATATCCGATAAGGGGTTAACAGCCAAAATGTATAAAGAACTTACATGCCTCTACATTCAAAAAGCAAATAACCCGATTCAAAAATGGGCAGAGGATATGAAGAGACAGTTCTTCAAAGAAGAAATTCAGATGGCCAACAGGCACATGAAAAGATGGTCCACATCAATAATCATCAGAGAAATACAATTAAATCCACAATGAGATATCACCTCACACCAGTAAGGATGGCCACCATCCAAAAGACTAAGAACAACAAATGTTGGCGAGGATGTGGATAAAGGGGAACCCTTCTACACTGCTGGTGTGAATGTAAGCTAGTTCAACCATTGTGGAAAGCAATACGGAGGTTCCTCAAGAAAATAAAAATACAAATACCACCTGACCAGGGAATCCCACTCCTTGGAATTTACGCAAAGAATACAGCTTCTCAGATTCAAAAAGACATATGCAACCCTATGTTTATTGCAGCACTTTTTACAATAGCTAAGATATGGAAGCAACCTAAGTGTTCATCAGTAGATGAATGGATAAAGGGGAGATGGTACATATACACAATGGAATACTATTCAGCCATAAGAAGGAAACAAATCCTGCCATTTGCAACAACATGGATAGAGCTGGAGGATATTATGCTTAGTGAAATAAGTAAGGCAGAGAAAGACAAGTACCAAATGATTTCCCTCATTTGCAGAGTATAACAACAAAGCAAAACTGAAGGAACAAAATAGTAGCAGACTCCAAGAAGGAACTAGTGGTTACCAAAGGGGAGGGGTGTGGGAGGGCGGGTGGGGAGGGTGGGAGAAGGGGATTGTGGGGTGTTTTTTTTTAGTACACATGGTGTGGGCGATCATGGGGAAAACAGTGTAGCACAGAGAAGGCAAACAGTAAATCTGTGTCATCTTACTTCACTGATGGACAGTGACTGAAATAGTGTATGAGTGGGGAATTGATAACATGGGTAAATGTAGTAACCACATTGTTTTTTAATGTGAAACATTCATAAGAGTGTATATCTATAATACCTTAATAAAACAAACAAATAAATAAATAAAAGAAACAACTTAAAACATAATTTTCATTCATATGCAAGCCCTAAACTGCACAAGTATAGTCTATGCAGGCTCTATACCTCCCAGCTACCTAAATATAGATGATATGAGTAATGCCTTTTAATATAGTCTCTTTATATGTCATTTAAAAGGAAACCTTAAAATTAAATTGAACCATAAACACCAGAAAAATAATCTGCCTCTCAAGCTTCTTTCTCATCTCACAAAAGTGAAACGAGTGAAATCATGGACAGTTTTAGAACTAATAAAAAAGAATTAAAATACTGAAAATCATTTAGCAATAATGCAAATAATTACTATGTTGCATGCACAGACAGTAAGTAAGGTATAAATGACAAACCTGCAAATCACCCCTTCCAATGAATCCTAGAAACAACTGGATTTGAATTTGAGAAAGTTTTTCCCATATTGGACTTTCAGAATACCAAACTGACAGGCCGTCAAAGAGCAGCATCATATCCTCTAAGAGCTATCACAAAGGAAAAATTAAGAAATAAAAACATTCAATTTTTAAATCTAATAATAAGGAATTTTCTCCAAAGTAATACAAATCATAAATATTTCAAATCTAGTTCAACGTTGAGTTGGTAAAAGCCAAAGAATTATCCTAGTAATAGCTAACAAAATCTGTGACTATTTATCACATTTTATCTGTGTTTATTGCATCTGATTAAATATTTATGCTCTGAAAAGAGAGAGTACAAAATTTCATTCTTTGAATAAAGTCACTGACCACCAGAAAAATAATTTCAAAGAGATATTACTGTACCTTTTCAGTCCATATGTTAGAATTAACAAGTCCCTCTGACGGCAGAAAGTCCTGTATGATCAGCATGAGTCGGAAGGCATTTTCAGCAGTTACTGGATTAAGCTTTACTTCTCTGCTTTCTGTGACAGCCCATTCTAACATCTTCTGTAGCAAACTAAGTGCAAAACAAAATCCTCTTAAAACCATTTGAAGTTTAGAAAAATAGTAAGACATTAAGAAAAGTTTTATTAATAGGATTGTATCTTCAAAGATACACTACCACTGGCAGGTATCAGAGGACACTATGGATGGTATTTAAAACAATAAAGCAACTATTTAATCTCTGGAGTATCTATTTTTAAAGCACATAATAACTAAAAGGTGAAGTAAGTTATGTTTTATTTCACTATAAAAAACTATGAAAATAATCCAAATTCCAGTCTCCATGAGATACTTAAAAATTTCTTTAAAGCTGGAAAACAGGAATGCTAGAAAAGAAAGCTTTATTATACCTTACAGAGGCTCTAGCCCTGCAGGGAACTAGAAATGTTTTAGAGAAGTAATTATCATGAAAATACTACTTCCTTCTCTTAGCATGGAAACACTCAAACTAGGACAAGACTGTAGAACACAATGCCCCTAGTGCTTAGATATGACAAAAAACAATTTAAAGAACAAAGAGTATGTATTCACTAAAAGCCAAATTAATTTAAGATTTGAAACTCACACTGGAGTTAGTTTTGGATTTCTCTCCAGATCTCATGAGAATGGCTATAGGGAAAGGGGCTGAACACAAAGCCCCTCCTTTTCTCTCACTATTCCCACTGAATACTGAACAAATGTTCAATAAATAATATTATTTTTGACTCCTGTCCACTCCAAAGGGGGAGGGGAATTCACAGACTGAGTGCTTACATTAGTTTTATTTCATTTGATGGTCGCAGTAGCTCACTGGACATTCCCGGTTTAGTTAGTGCCGAAAACACTTGTCCCCGTTCAATCCAAGAATCATCATCAGACTTTTCTAGTCCCTTACACATTATATAGTTCAAAATATTTGTCAGTAATTGAAGAAGCTCCTCCTCACATGTCTAATAAAAAGATAAAGTAATATTACTAGAGGGAGGTGTAAAATACACATAATAAGAATCATCACAATCACTGAGGATTTTCAGAAAAAGATGGCAGAGTAGACAAGGAGGAAACCTCTTCCCACATACACACCATAGAAGCAAATACGTCAAAAACAATCAAACCTGAAAATGACCTGAAGGATGAGGAACAGACCATCTACATCTGGTGAAGAAGAGAAGCCCACACAGAGAGGGCTAAAGAGGCAGAACACGCTATCGATTGGGACACAAGCCCTTTCTCCATCCCAACCCTCAAATGTGAGGAGAGGAATGGTGCAGGGAGGGTATAAGCACTCGGGAACTCTGCAAGCCTGGCCCTGGAGGTCAGCTCTGGGAACATGAGTGCACATTGCATTGGGCTTTGGTGATTAACAGGGCTAGACACCAGGGAGAGTAAGAGCACTCTTGGGAGGCTGAGAATACTACTGCTTGCAGAGGACAGGCACATGACCTCGGTCCCATGGAAACCCAACACAGAGGCAGCAGTTTGAAAGATTTACCAACAGCAGAAGGGTGCCAGAGGGATGGGGGTCAGAGGTAGCTTTCTCCACAGGAGAAAGGGCAGGTGGGCAACACTTCCCCAGCCCTCCTTCAGCACAACTGTTTGGCGGCATGTAGGAGCCAGCCCTAAACATTCCAATCCCCCTTGCTATGGTTCAGCCCCAAGGTGCTTCCATGGATGTGAGTCTGGCTCACTTGGCCCAAAAGCAGCCAGATTTTGCTGCCTGGTAGATGAAGGGAGACTTTGCTGCCTGGCAGATAGAGTGAGTCATTCCCAGCTTTCCTGGGCCTCTATCAGCCCAACTTGGGAGGCATCTGCAGGAGCCAGCCCAAACACTCTCTCTTCCTTGCTGGTGGCCAAACCCATGCTACACTGGCCCACAGACCAGCCCTGTCTACCCTGTCAGCCCAGCAGTATCAACCACCACTGCAGGGTAGGCAGAGAGCAGCCCTGCCTGCAACATTCCCCGCAGAAGCACTGCTGCAAGGTTCACAAAGGCCTCTGCTGACAGAGATGAGTTACTGCTGGCAGACAGGCAGAAAGGCCACCCCACCAATAGCAACTGCAGCTCCACTGCAAAGGAGAGCCAGGCACAGGTTAGCAAAGCGTCTTGAG
Organism: Phataginus tricuspis; assembly: GCA_029783875.1. Classification (NCBI taxonomy): domain Eukaryota; kingdom Metazoa; phylum Chordata; class Mammalia; order Pholidota; family Manidae; genus Phataginus; species Phataginus tricuspis. Next base: position 34,234,239 of record JAQQAC010000477.1, read on the forward strand.
CTTCTGAGCACCACAGAACACCTTCTTCATAAAGCTATTGCTCTCTAGACCAGGAGGCATAGTGGATCGAACTAATAAAAAGGAAGAAACACAGAAACCTAGACAAAATGAGAAGGCAGAGGAAAATGTTCCAAACAAAACGACAGGATAAGACAGCAAAAAAAGATTTAAATGAAACAGAATACCAATCTTCTTGATAAAGGTTTCAAACTACCAGTCATAAATATGCTCACTGATCTGCAGTGAAGTACCGATGATCTCAGGGAGGACTTCAACAAAGAGAAAGAAGAGTTGAAAAAGAGCCACACAGAGCTGAAGAACACAGTAACTGAAATGAAAAATACAATGGAGTGAATAAATAATACAATGTTGCAAGTAGAGAAGATAATCAGTGAGATGGAATTAGAGAACAGAAAAACAACAAATCTGAGGAACACAGAGAAAAAAGAATCTCTAGCACTGAGAGGATGCTGAGAGCTGCGTGAAAACTTGAAACAAAACAGTATTTGCATAATATGGGTAACAGAAGTAGAAGAGAGAGACAAATAAGTAGAAAGTTTCTTTGAAGAAATAATTATTTGAAAACATCCCCCATTGGGGGAAGGAAATAGACACACAGCTCCTGGAAGTGCAGAGAGCCCCAAACAAAAGGAATCCCAGGAAGATAGCACCTAGACATAATAATTAAAATGACAAAGATTAAGGGTAAGAGAGGGTATTGAAAGCAGCTAGGCAGAGGCAAAAAATTGCTTAAAAGAGAAATCCCATCAGGTTCTCAGATTTCTCAGAAGAAACATTACAGGCCAGAAGAGAGTGGCATGAAATATTTAATGTATTGAAACAAAATGTCTTTTAACCAAGAATCCTCTACACAGCAAGGTTATTATTCAGAATCGGTGGAGAGATTAAAAGTTTCTTATATAAACAAGTTAAAAGAATTCATCACCACTAAACCGGCCTTATAGGATATATTAAAGGGACTTCTGTAGATGGAAATGTTCTTAAGCATAAATATTTTTCATCAGTGAAAATGAAATACAGTAAAGATAGTAGACCAATTACTAACTGCAAACTTAAAATATTTTTAAAAAGAGAAAAAAGTAGTAAATCAACTATACACAAAACCAGTCAAGAGATACACACAACAAAATACATATTATGACATTAAATACATAAAGTGTGCAGGAGGAAGAAGAATAAAACAGAAGTATTTTTAGATTATGTTTGAAAAAGAGCAACCATCAACTTACCATAGACTATCATTTAGGAAACTATTCATGAACCTTATGATAACCACAAACCTAAAGCCTATAATAGAAAAACTAAAAATTTAGAAAGAGATATCCAATCACAACATTAAATAATATCAACAAATAACAAGAGACTAGTATAAGACAGGAAAAAAGGAACAGAAAGAAACTATAAAAACAACCAGAAAACAATAAAATGGCAGTAAGTACATATATTATCAATAATTACCTTAAATGTAAATGGACTGAATGCACCAATCAAAGGACACAGGGAGGTAGAATAGATAAAGAAACAAGACCCATCTATACACTGCTTGTAAGAGACTCATTTCAGACCTAAAGACATACATAGACTGAGTATGGATTGAAAGATAGAGAAAGTAAAAGTGAAGGGATGGAATAAAATATTTCATACAAATAAAAGGGAGGAAAAAAGAAGTAGCAGCATTTATATCATACTAAATTGACTTCAAAACAAAGAAAGTAACAAAAGACAAAAAAAGGACATTATATAATGACAAAGGGATCAGTCCAAGAAGAGGATATAAGAATTGTAAATATTAAGGCACCCAACCATAGAAGCACCTAAAATATGAGGCAAATACTAACAAAACTAAAGGGGAAAATAGACAGCAACATAGTCATATTTGGAGAGTTTAACATCCCCACTTACATCAGTGGATTGATCAACCAGACAAAAAAGGCACATTAGACCAGATGGACCTACCAGATATATACAGAACAATACAAAAGCAGCAGCATACACATTTTATTCAAGTCCAATGAAGATTCTCCAGAAAAGATCACAAATTAGGCCACAAAAAGAGTCTCAATAAATTCAAAGATTGAAATTATATTGAGCATTAACAGATCACAATGGTATGAAACTAACAATCAATTACATGAAGTAAACAAAACAACACACACACACATGGAGGCTAAACAGCATGCTTCTAAATAATCAATGGGTCAATGAACAAGTTGAAGGGGAAATCAAACAATTACATGGAGACAAATGATAACAGAAACAGAACGGTTCAAAATATGTGGGGTGCTGCAATAACAAGGGAAGTACACAGCAATACAAGCATATCTCAAGAAACAAGAACAATACCAAATGAACAATCTTAGGTCACAGTGAAAGAAACTAGAAAAAGAACAAATGAAACCCAAAGTTAGTAGAAGGAGAGACATAGTAAAATATCAGATCAGAAATGAATAATATAGAGAATAAGAAAACAACAGAAAAAAAATCAGTGAAACCAAGAGCTTGTTCTTCCATAAGATAAACAAAATAGATAACCCCCTAGCCAGACTTATCAAGAAAAGAGAAGATATAAATACACAAAAACAGAAACAAAAAAGGAAGACTTAAAACTGACACCACAGAAATACAAAGAATTAGAGAATTCTATGAAAAATAACATGCCTATAAATCAGACAACCTAGAAAAAATTAACAAATTCATAAAAAAGAACAACCTTCCAAGACTGAGCAAGAAAGAAGCAGGTAATCTAAAAAGACCAATGATGATTAACAAAATTGAACTGGTAATCAAAAAACTTCCAACAAAGAAAATTCCAGGACCAGATGGCTTCACAGCTAAACTCTACTAAACATTTAAAGAAGAGCTCATAACAATACTTAAAGTATTCCAAAAAGAGGAGAGGAATACTTCCAAACTCATGTTTGAGGTCAGCTTCACTCTAATATCAAAACCAAAGACAAAACAAAAAGAGAAAATTACAAACCAATATCCCTGATGAATGCAAAAATCCTAAACAAAATATTAGCAAACCAAATTCAAAAATATATCAAAAAGATCATCCATCATGACCAAGTGGATTTATTCCAGGGATGTGAGAATGGTAAAATATTTGAAAATCTATCAACATCATACACCACATCAATAAAAAGAAGGATAAAAACTATATGATCATATCAATAGATGCTGAAAATGCATTAGACATCTATTTATGGTAAAAATGCTCAAGAAAATGGGTATCGAGGGAATGTACCTCAGCATAATAAAGGCCATATACAACAAACCCACAGCTAACATCATACTTAAAGGCAAAAAACTGAAAACTTTTCCTCTAAGATCAGGAAAAAGACAAGTATGTCCACTCTCACTTTTATTCAACATAGTACTGCAGGTCCTAGTCATGCTAGTGGGACAAATAAAGAGATAAAAGGCATCCAAATTAGTAATAAGTAAAACTGTCACTATTTATAGATGACATGATACTACATATAGAAAACCCTAAAGAGTCCATGAAAAAACTATTAGAACTAATACCTGGATTCAACAAAGATGCAGGATACAAAATTAATACCCAGAAATCTGTTGTGTTCCTATATATTAACAAAGAACGAGCAGAAGGAGAAATCAGGAAACTAACTCCAATGACAATTGCACCAAAAATAAATACCTAGGAATAAACCTCACCAAGGAAGTGAAAGACCTATACTCTCAAAACTATAAGACACTGATGAGGGAAATTAAGACACATATAAATGAAAATCTATCCCATGCTCATGGATAGGAAGATTTAATATTGTCAAAATGGTCATCCTGCCCAAATCAATTTACAGGTTCAATGCAATCCATATCAAAATACCAACAGCATTTTTAATGAACTAGAGAAAATAATCCTAAAACTCATATGGAGTTCAACCATTGTGGAAAGCAATGTGGAGGTTCCTCAAGAAAATAAAAATACAAATACCATCTGACCTGGGAATACTACTCCTTGGAATTTACCCAAAGAATACAACTTCTCAGATTCAAAAAGACATATGCACCCCTATGTTTATTGCAGCACTTTTTACAATAGCCAAGATATGGAAGCAACCTAAGTGTCCATCAGTAGATGAATGGATAAAGGGGAGATGGTACATATACACAATGGAATACTATTCAGCCATAAGAAGGAAACAAATCCTGCCATTTGCAACAACATGGATGGAGCTGGAGGATATTATGCTCAGTGAAATAAGCCAGGCGAAGAAAGACAAGTGCCAAATGATTTCCCTCATTTGTGGAGTATAACAACGAAGCAAAACTGAAGGAACAAAATAGTAGCAGACTCAGAGACTCCAAGATGGAACTAGTGGTTATCAAAGGGAGGGGTGTGGGAGGGTGGGTGGGGAGGGTGGGAGAAGGGGATTGTGGGGTATTATGTTTAGTACACATGATGTGGGGGGTCACGGGGAAAACAGTGTAGCACAGAGAAGGCAAACAGTGAATCTTTGTCATCTTACTACACTGATGGACAGTGACTGAATTGGGGTATGAGTGGGGACTTGATAATATGGGTAAATGTAGTAACCGCATTGTTTTTTCATGTGAAACCTTCATAAGAGTGTATATCAATAATACCTTAATAAAAAAAAAAATTCACATGGAACCACAAAGACCAGCAACAGCTAAAACAATCCTGAGAAAGAAGAACAAAGCTGGGGGGATTACACCTCCTGACTTCAGGCTATACTACAAAGCTACAATAATCAAAACAGTATGATACTGGCACAAGAACAGATCCACAGATCAATGGAACACAATACAGAGCTTAGATATAAACCCACACAGGTATAGTCAATTAATATATGATAAAGGATCTGTGACTACACAATGGAGAAAAGGCAGCCTTTCAACAAGTGGTGTTGGGAAAACTGGACAACTACATGCAAGAGAATGAAATACAATTATTGCCTAACTCCATACAGAAAAATAAACTTCATGAAATGGATTAAAGATCTAAATATAAAACATGAAACCATAAAACTCTTAGAAGAAAACATAGGCAAAAGTCTCTTGAACATAAGCATGAGCAATTTTTTTTATACTGAACATAATCTCCCTGGGCAAGGGTAACAAAATAAAAAATCAACAAGTGGGACTACATCAAACTAAAAAGCAAAGGACATCAACAGAACAAAAACGCAACCTACAGTATGGAAGAATATGTATTCATAAATGATTTATCCCATAAGGGGTTAACATCCAAAATACATAAAGAACTCATAAGCCTCAACACCAAAAAAATAAATAACCCATGTAAAAAATGGGCAGAGGACCTGAACAGACATTTTCCAAAGAAGAAATAGAGATGGCCAACAGGCACATGAAAAGATGTTCCACATTGTTAATCAATCAACAGAGAAATGCAAGGCAAAACCACAATGAGACATCATCTCACACCACTTAGACTGGCCACATCCAAAGGCAAGAAATGTTTTGGCAAAGGATGTGGAGAAAAGGGAACCCTCCTACACTGTTGGTGAGAATGTCAATTAGTGAAGCCACTATGGAAAGCAAAAAACTAAAAATAGAAATACCATATGACCTAGTCATTCCACCTCTAGGAATTTACCTGAAGAAAACAAAACAACTGATTTGAAAAGATATACACACGCTTAAGTTACTGTCACATTATGTACAACAGTCAAGATACAGAATCAACCAAAGTGTCTGTCAATAGATAAATGGATAAAGAAGATGTGGTACATATACACAATGGAATTTTACTCAGCCATAAAAAGAATGAAATCTGGCCATTTGCTAAAACATGGAGGACTTACAGGGTATTATACTAAGTGAAATAAGCCAGGCAGAGACAGACAAATGCTATGTGATTTCACTTATTTGTGGAATCTAAAACAGAACAAAAGAAAATGAACAAAACAGTCACAGATTCATAGACACTGAGAAGTGAATGGTGGTTATTATGAGGGATGGGTTGGGGTGAGTGGGTGGGGAAGAGGAGGGGAAGAAAGGGGCACAAAAATTCTCAGTCATAACATAAGTTGGTCACAGGGGTGGTAATAAAGCATGGAGAACGTAGCTAATGGTTCTGGTAACATCTTCCTAGGTCAACCTATGTTGACAGATAGTAACTGCATTAGTTGCAGTGAGAATGTAATAATGTGTCTGACTCTTGAACCACTGTATACTTGAAACCAATATAAGATTGTATATCAACTATACTTCAATAAAAAAAGAATCATCACATATAGTGATCGTAAACATTTAACATATTTTTTAAGTTTGTTAATGAACGTGGACCTTTACTAGGTAGGCCCTTAGAGAGACAGTAAGAATTGGGCTTTACTGTTAAGATACTCAAAATTTAGTGACTTAAAGGCCTCTAAATCTTGTATCATGAGCTATACAACATGAAGATGACATTTTTAACAATTACACATTTCTAAGGATTAGAAGTGTATGATAGACAAAGGAAAATAAGAGCATTTGGACAAATAAGGAATCTTACCTCTTGGCTTTCAAGTAAAGAGAAGTCATCACTAAAGCCTGTATCATTTGTAATGCTGCTTTCTTTGTCAGACTGCACAGAAAATGATTTAGAAGACTCTATTGGGGATGGTGTGCTAGGCAGACTGTCTGGTATTTGATTTCCAATATCACTCAGTTCACATGAGTCAATTCCACTGAAATCTAAACTCAAATGTGAGAGGTTATTATGCCAGAATTCTTCTTGATTCTCTGATTTAAAAGACAACTCTCTCAATGAACTATCTTCTTGAAATAATGGTGTGATGGAGTCTAAAGAGTGTCTGTCTTCTAAACTCCACTGATCTGAAGACTTGTTAGCTGAAGCAGAAGTGTCAGTTTTTTCATCATCAGTCTTTTCATCAAAGTTCCTCTTAATACTTTCAGCTGATACATTTTTATCATTGTCTTTCATCAAAACAGTCCTACTTGGCTTCTGAAAAGTATTTCTATTTTCAAAATTTGCTTTTAAAAAAAGCCTAACAAAAGTGTCTTGCCAACCCACTTGTTGAGATATTTGATGTGCTGCATCTGGCTGGGACCGTAAAATCTGTAAAATCTGCAGAGATTGAGAATACAAAATTTGGCACAAAGTATACAGTATATTAGCAGAAACAGTTTCTTTTCAGTTTAATGTCAAAGTAAATTAATGAGAAATATGGGAGGATAAACTTCCCAAAGATTATGTTTTAACTGGATTATAAACTATTTGGAGGGCAGACATTGTGTTTTTAACTAATCTGCATATAACTCATTATACAGAGTAGGGATGTAATGAAAAATTTGCTGAGAGATAAAAAAGGAGAAAGATAAAATGATCCTCCACATATCAACATATTCTGTTATTAACTAAATTTGGTCAGATGGAAAATATAAATAAAAGGAAGGTATCTACACAATGTAATAAAGTTATAACCTTTCAACTAAACATTCTCCATTAGCTTACTATATTTGTTTAGTAAATATTGAGCACCCACTGTGTGCCAGGCACAGTTTTGGCTCTAGGATTAGGGGAATAAACATGACACACAAGACTCTCATAAAACCCAGGTGCTCCACTAGAGGGTATCACGCTTAGTGAAATAAGTCAGGCAGAGGAAGACAAATAACAATGATTTCCCTCATTGTGGAGTATAATAATGAAGCAAAACTGAAGGACAAAATAGCAGCAAACTCACAGACTCCAAGAAGGCACTAGTGGTTACCAAAGGGGAGGGTGAGTGGGGAGGGAGGGAGAAGGGGATTGTGGGATATCATGATTGGTGCACATGGTGTGTGTGGGGTCATGGGGAAGACAGTGTAGATCAGAGAAGATAAATAGGCACTCTGTGGCATCTTACTAATCTGATGGACAGTGACTGCAATGGGGCACGGGGGGGACTCAATAATAGGGCTAAATGTAATAACCACATTGTTTTTCTTGTGAAGTGTTATTAAGAGTGTTTACAAATGATACCTTATTTAAAAACAAAAACCAAGAAAAACCTACATACTTCAATAACAGAGTTCCCACCTCATTTTCTTTTCCAGGCAAAGTTAATGGTTGCTATAGAAAAACATTATTTTTCATTAACTCTATATTGTAACAACAAAACAAAAACTAAACTTTAGTTGGAAAAAACTAATTCCAATTAGATGGACACTGCTATTAACTGGAATAAGATAATGACATTAAAGAGTAGACAATGACATGATACAGCGCCAACAGACTTCACGTTTTTTAGATTAAACAATGTTTTCAAACACTATCGGAAATTCACGTAATATCTTTGTTTTTATTTTGGTGTCATTAATATAAAATTACATAAGTAACACTGTGGTTAATAGATTCCCCCCATTATCAAGAACCCAGCACATAAACCATTATAGACACTGTCCATCAGCAAAGTAAGATGCAATAGAATCACTATTTGTCTTCTCTGTGCTATATAGCCTTCCCTGTGGCCCCCACTACATTATGTGTGCTAATCGTAAAGCTCCTTTTCCCCTTTATCCCTGCCTTCCCACCTATCCTCCCCAGTCCCTTTCCCTTTGGTAAATGTTAGTCCATTCTTGGGTTCTGTGAGTCTGCTGCTGTTTTGTTCCTTCAGTTTTTTCTTTGTTCTTATACTCCACAGATGAGTGAAATCATTTGATACTTGTCTTTCTCCACCTGGCTTATTTCACTGAGCACAATACCCTCTAGCTCCATCCATGTTGTTGCAAATGGTAGGATTTGTTTTCTTCTTATGGCTGAATAATATTCCATTGTGTATATGTACCACCTCTTCTTTATCCATTCATCTACTGATGGACACTTAGGTTGCTTCCATTTCTTGGTTATTGTAAATAGTGCTGCGATAAACATAAGGGTGCATATGTCTTTTTCAAACTGGGCTGCTGCATTCTTATGGTAAATTCATAGGAGTGGAATTCCTGGGTCAAATGGTATTTCTATTTTGAGTTTTTTGAGGAACCCCATACTGCCTTCCACAATGGTTGAACTAATTTGCATTCCCACCAGCAGTATAGGAGGGTTCCCCTTTCTCCACATCCTTGCCAACATTTGTTGTTGTTTGTGTTTTGGGTGGCGGCGATCCTAACTGCTGTGAGGTGATATCTCATTGTGCTTTTAATTTGCATTTCTCTAATGATAGCGATGTTGAGCATCTTTTCATGTGCCTGTTGGCCATCTGAATTTCTTCTTTGGAGAAGTGTCTGCTCAGCTCCTCTGCCCACTTTTTAATTGGATTATTTGGTTTTTGTTTGTTGAGGTGCGTGAGCTCTTTGTATATTTGGATGTCAAACCCTTATCGGATATGTCATTTATGAATATATTCTCCCATATTGTAGGATGCCTTTTTGTTCTACTTATGGTATCTTTTGCTGTACAGAAGTTTTTTAGATTGATATAGTCCCACTTGTTCATTTTTGCTTTTGTTTCCCTTGTCCATGGAGATATGTTTGCAGAAGTTGTTCATGTTTACATTCAAGAGAGTTTTGTCTATGTTTTCTTCTAAGAGTTTTATGGTTTCATGACTTACATTCAAGTCTTTAATCCATTTCGAGTTTACCTTTGTGTATGGAGTTATATAGTTATCCAGTTTCATTCTGACGTGTAGCTGTCCAGTTTTGCCAATACCAGCCATTGAAGAGGCTGTCATTTCCCAACTGTACATCTATGGCTCCTTTATCGTATATTAATTGACCATATATGATTGGGTTAATATCTGGACGCTATATTCTGTTTCATTGGTCTATGGGTCTCTTCTTGTGCCAGTACCAAATTGTCTTGATTACTGTGGCTTTGTAGTAGAGCTTGAAGTTGGGAAGCTAGATTCCGCACTGTTTTATTCTTTCTTCTCAGGACTGGTTTGGCTATTTGGGGTCTTTTGTGGTTCCATATGAATTTTAGAACTATTTGTTCCAGTTCATTGAAGAATGCTATTGGTATTTTGATAGGGATTACATTCAATCTGTAGATTGCTTTAGGCAGGATGGCCATTTTGACAATATTAATTCTTCCTACCCAAGTTCATGGGATGAATTTCCATTTATTAGTGTCCTCTTTAATTTTTCTTAAGAGTGCTTGTAGTTTTCAGGGTATAGGTTTTTCACTTCCTTGGTTAGGCTTATTCCTAGGTATTTTATTCTTTTTGATGCAGTTGTGAATGGAATTCTTTTTCTGATTTCTCTTTCTGGTAGTTCATCATTAGTGTACAGGAAATGCAACAGATTTCTGTGTATTAACTTTGTATCCTGCAACTTTGCTGAATTCAGATATTAGATCTAGTAGTTTTGGAGTGGATTCTTAAGGGTTTTTTATGTACAATATCATGTCATCTGCAAACAGTGACAGTTGGAGTTCTTCCTTACCAATCTGCATGCCTTTTATTTCTTTGTATTGTCTGATTGCCGTGGCTAGGACCTCCAGTACTATGTTGAATAAAAGCGGGGAGAGTGGGCATCCTTGTCATGTTCCCGATGTTAGAGTGAAAGACTACAGCTTCTTGATGTTAAGTATGATGTTTGCTGTGGGTTTGTCACATGGCCTTTATTATGATGAAGTACTTTCCCTCTACACCCATTTTGAAGAGAGTTTTTATCATGAACGGATGTAGAATTTTGTCTAATGCATTTTCAGCATCTATGGAGATGATCATGTGGTTTCTGTCCTTTTTGTTGATGTAGTGGATGATGTTGATGGATTTTTTAATGTTGTACCTTCCTTGCATCGCTGAGATGAATCCCACTTGATCATGGTGTTTGATCCTTTTGATATATTCTTGAATTTGGTTTGCTAATATTTTGCTGAGTATTTTTGCATCTATGTTCATCAGGATATAGGTCTCTAATTTTCTATTTTTGTGGGGCCTTTGCCTAGTTTTGGTATTAGAGTGATGCTGGCTTCATAGAATGAGTTTGGGACTATCCTCTTCTATTTTTTGCAAAACTTTAAGGAGAATGGGTATTATGTCTTCACCAAATGTCTGATAGAATTCACCAGTGAATCCATCTGGTCCAGGGGTTTTGTTCTTGGGTAGTTTTTTGATTACAGATTCATTTCATTTCATTGCTGTTATTTGGTCGATTTAGATTTTCTGTTTCTTACTTGGTCAATTTGGGAAGGTTGTATTTTTCTAGAAAGTTGTCCATTTCTTCTACGTTATCCAGTTTGTTAGTATACAGATTTTCATAGTATTCTCTAATAATTCTTTGTATTTCTGTAGGGTCGTCATGATTTTTCCTTTCTCATTTCTGATTCTATTTATGTGGGTAGATTCTCTTTTTCTCTTAAAAAGGCTGGCAAGGGGTTTATCTATTTTGTTTATTTACTCAAAGAACCAGCTCTTGGTTCCATTCATTTTTTTCTATTGTTTTATTGTCTTCAATTTTATTTATTTCTTCTCTGATCTTTATTATGTCCTTCCTTCTGCTGACTTTCGGTCTCATTTGTTCTTTTTCCAATTTCAATAATTGTGAAGTTAGACTACTCATTTAGGATTGTTCTTCCTTCTTTAAATAGGCCTGGATTGCTATATACATTTCTTTTATAACTACCTTCCCTGCACCCCACAGAAGTTGGGGCATTGCTCTGTTGTTTTCATTTGTCTCCATATATTGCTTGGTCTCTGTTTTAATTTGGTTATTGATCCATTGATTATTTAGGAGCATGTTGTTAAGAGTCCATGTGTTTGTGAGCCTTTTTGTTTTCTTTGTACAATTTATTTCTAGTTTTATAACTTTGTGATCTGAGAAGTTAGTTGGTAGAATTTCAATCTTTTTTAATTTACTGAGGTTCTTTTTGTGGCCTAGTGTGTGGTCTACCCTGGAAATGTTCCATGTGCACTTGAGAAGAATGTGTGCCCTGCTGCTTTTGGGTGCAGAGTTCTGTAGATGTCTGTTAGGTCCATCTGTTCTAATGTGTTGTTCAGTGTCTCTGTGTCCTTACTTTTTTTGTCTGGTTGACCCATCCTTTAGAGTGAGTGATGTGTTGAAGTCTCCTAAAATGAACACATTGCATTCTATTTCCTCCTTTAATTCTGTTAGTATTTGTTTCACATATGTAGGTGTTCCTATGTTGGGTGCATAGATATTTATAATGGTTATATCCTCTTGTTGGACTGACCCCTTTATCACTATGTAATGTCCTTCATTGTCTCGTTGCTTTTTTTGTTTTGAAGTCTATTTTGTCTGATACAAGTACTGCAACACTTGCTTTTATTCTCCCTATTGTTTGCATGAAATATCTTTTTCCATCCCTTCACTTTTAGTCTGTGTATGCCTTTGGGTTTGAGGTGAGTCTCCTGTAGGCAGCATATACATGGGTCTTGCTTTTTTATCCATTCTATTACTCTGTGTCTTTTGATTGGTGCATTCAGTCCATTTACATTTGGGGTGATTATCAATAGACATGTACTTACTGCCATCGAAGGCTTTGGATTCATGGTTACCAAAGTTTCAAGGGCAGCTTCTTTACTTTCTAACCACCTAACTTAACTCACTTATTACACTATTGTAAAACACACTCTGATGATTCTTTATTTCTCTCCCTTCTTTTTCTTTCTCCTCCACTCTTTATGTTATGTGTTTTATTCTGTACTCTTTGTTTTTCCCTTGACTGATTTTGTGGATCGCTGATTTTATTATGCATTTAGTTAGTATTTGGTTTGTCTACTTTCTTTGCTGTGGTTTTATTTTCTCTGGTGACAGCTCTTTAGCCTTAATAGCAGTTCCATCTATAGCAGTCCCTTTAAAATACACTGTAGAGATGGTTTGTGGGATGTAAATTCCCTCAACTTTTGCTTATCTGGGAATTGTTTAATTCCTCCCTCAAATTTAAATGAAAATCTTGCTGGATACAGTATTTTGGTTTGAGGCCCTTCTGTTTCATTGCATTGGATATATTATGCCATTCCCTTTTGGCCTGTAAAGTTTCTGCTGAGAACCTCATGGGTTTTTCTTTGTAAGTGACCTTTTTTCTCTCTCTGGCTGCTTTTAATACTCTCTCCTTGTCTTTGATCTTTGCCATTTCAATTATTGTATGTCTTGGTGTTGTCCTCCTTGGGTCCTTTGTGTTGGGAGATCTGTGGACTTCCATGGTCTGAGAGACTATTTCCTTCCCCTGATTGGGGAAGTTTTCAGCAATTATTCATTCAAAGACACTTTCTATCCCTTTTTCTCTCTTTTCTTCTTCTGGTACCCCTATAATGGGAATATTGCTCCATTTGGATTGGTCACACAGTTCTCTTAAGATTCTTTCATTCCTAGAGATCCTTTTCTCTCTCTCTGCCTCAGCTTCACTGTATTCTTGTTCTCCGATTTCTGTTTCTTTAACAGTCTCTTCCACCTCATCCAGTCTGCTCGTAAGTCCTTCTATTGATTGTTTCATTTGTTATCTCCCTCCAGACTTCACCCTGTAGCTCTTGCATAATTCTCTGTACCTCCATCAGCATGCTTATGACTTTTATTTTGAGTTCTTTTTCAGGAAGATTGATTTAAGTCTCACCAAGCCCTCTCTCTGGTGTTTGAGGAATTTTGGACTGAACAAGTTTCTTCTGGCTTTTCATGGCAATGGGAGTGGTTGCCGGTGAGTGGCGTGTGTGTCAGCTGGGAGAACCAAGTCCCTTCTTGCACACCGGTCACCTTGCCTGTCTCCGCTGTCTGTGCTGGTTAAGCACACCCAGGGAGCAGTCTCCGAGATGGCCTACGGCAATGTCAGGGTTGCAGGCTGCAGCGCGCGTTCTGCCGCAAGGGCAAAGCCCCTTTGTGCTTCCTGGACTCTACACCCATCTCTGCTGTCTGTGCCGGTTAACCGCAGCAGGGAGCAGCCTCTGGGCTAATCCCCTGACCTGCTGTAGGCGGGTCGGCCCTCAGGATAGCCTAGGGCACTGGCGGGGTCCAGGTGAGTGGCATGTGTTCTGTCATGAGTACAAAGCTCCTTCGTGGTTTCCAGAGTCTGTGCCCATCTCTGCTGTCTGTGCTGGTCAACCACGTGCAAGTAGCAGCCTCTTGGTTAATCCCCTGAGCTGCCGTGGGCAGGGTATCCCTCGGGATGGCCTAGGGCACTAGTGGAGGTCTCAGGTGAGCAGCATGTGTTCTGCCTTTAGAACAAAGCCCCTTTGTGTCTCCCAGACTCTGTGCCAGTCTCCACTGTCTGTGCCAGTCAACCGCGTGCAGGGAGCAGCCTCTGGGTCTTGGCCCGTTAGTCGCATGCAGGGAGAAGCATCTGTGTTAAGCTGTGTGTTTGCTGTAGGTGGGGCTGCTCCCTAGCTATTCTGTAGCAATGGCAGGTCAGCCGGTTTGCTTGCAGTGCCAGCAGGGGGGAAAGAATGGCAGGCTGCTTATCGCCATCAGGGGTTTCAGAGCTGTGCTGCCACCCAGCGGGTTAGGGCACCTGACGTTTCTTAAAGTTCTCAACCTGCTGGACTGAGTGTGCCTGGACGATCTGTCCGGCTGTTAAACCTTTGTCCCTTTAAGACTTTAAAGTGCCTGCTTTTCTTTTGTCCCAGGGCAGCTGGCTGTGGGAACCTATTCGCAGTCTTAATCTCGGATTTTGCTTTTCCGCTTCTCTAATATCCAGTGCACCATGCAATGTGTGTCTGTGCTCCTGGGGCAGATTACTAGGGCTGACTATTTAGCAATCCTGTGCTTCCACTCCCTCCCTTCTCTGATTCTTTTCCTCCCGCTGGTGAGCTGGGGTGGAGGGAGTGCTCGGGTTCTACCAGGTCATGGCTTTGTATCTTACCCTTTTCCATGAGATGCTGGGTTCTCGCAGATGTAGCCTGGTTGGTGTACTGTATCTTCTGGTAACTCTTTTAGGAATAGTTGTATTTGCTGTATTTTCAAAATATATATGGTTTGGGGAGGAGATTTCCAGCACCCTACTCATGCTGCCATCTTGAGAATCTCTCTCCCGGTAAGATCTTTAAGACATTTTTATCACAAAACCAAAAAAACTTCTTTCTACATGAAAATAACTTTGGTTCCCAGTACAAAGAGTATCTTTCAAATCAGAATTTCTAATTCTGATAAATTTCACAGCAGATGAATAATGTTGGTAGAGCTTTCAGTATCAATGGTTCTAATGAATGCTGATGTTGATATAAAAGCAGTATGTCTCAAGTCACAACTGACATGTGAAGTTCCTTTCTTCACTAATGTTATCAATCAGAGAGTTACCATTATTCTACCAGTACAGAATACCAATTTTTTTCTTAGAGATTAAGCTTTGTTTGCCAAAGAAATTTCATGACTTCATGACTTTAAAATTTCCATAAAGTAAGACCTACTTTATGTCTATTTTATTTACATGTCATGGATAAAAACTAGACTGCACTGAAAGCTGTTTCAAACTGTACCATGAAAGAAAAACATCAATTTATATGACTCACTTCAAGTACAAGACAGCAAAATCCATCAAAATGTAAAATGTGAATACCCTGTCACAGCAATACCATTTCATGGATCTGATTCTCTGACCTGAAAGACAACTCTCCCACTAAACTATCTCCTTGAAATAACAGTGTGCTTGAATATAGCGAGTGTCTATGTCTTCTAAGCTCCACTGATCTGAAGACATGTTAGTTGAGGCAGAAGTGTCGGTTTTTTCCTCATCTGTCTTTTCATCGAAGTTCCTCTTAATATTTTCAGCTGATACATTTTTACCACTGTCTTTTGTTAACATAGTCTGAAAAATTTCCGTTTTCAATATTTGCTGTTGAAAAAATACCACATCTTGCCAACCACTTGCTGAGGTATTTGATGGCTACCACAGGCATATTACTACAAAGAGGCAAAAACCTATGTAAAATGACGCTCTTACCCAAAGTTCAGTAGCAAAAAAAAGGAGACAACTAAATGTTCATCAATAGAGAACCAGATTACACTTTATGGAATAGCCATATAATGAAAATCTATGCAGCCATTAAAGAGAAAGATATAGATCCATATTTACTGATAGGAAAATACCATAATGTAATTAGGGAGTACAATTAAAAAGAAAAGCAGGGAAACAAATTCAAAAGTAGACAGGCCAGTGGTTACCAAAGGAGGAGAGAGATCATAATCAGAAGGAAGCACATGGGACAACCATTTCTTGACTTAGTCAAAGGTTAAACGGACACACTGTGGGCAAATCATTATTGGAATACTCATAAACAAACTATAGAAAATTCTTTCCACAAAGTTTAAAACATTCAGGAACTCTAAAATATGGTTTATGAATTAGAAATGCTCACAGTCATTGAAGGTTCTTGACAAAGAAACTATTCTCTGCTAATAAAGTTTTCATTCTGGAAAGGGCATATTTATAGGAGACCATGTAGGACTAAGAAAAACAAATTCACATGCTGATTTCTTGTGATTATATGAAGTTCATTTATTTCAAAAAAGGAAATTATTTATTTATAAAACTGTATCATTTATAAAATAAATTAAAACTTACATCTGGTGTAAAATAAATCTGTGTTATTCAAGGTAAAACAACAGTGCCATTTTTAGGTGTATCTTTAAAGTTACTAACCTTTCTGCAGATGACCACCCTGACGTTTATACATGCTCTGTGAGATATATAGACCACAGATAACAGATCTTTGAAGTTAATAACAGGATCTATGATGGGAGAAAAAAAAGTTAAAATTCCAGAGATAATCAAAGAACTGTGGATAACAGTTATATAAATGCTGAAATAGTTGTTTCATTTTCTTTTCCTTTTTCTTGCTGTTAACAACAAATGCCCTTTGTTTTTTTGCCAGTTTTACTGAGATATAAACTGACAAAAAAGTGATGCTACAATGAACATGGGGGTGCAGATCTCTTTGTGATAGTGATTTCATTTCCTTTAGCTATCTACCCAGAAAAGGGATAGTTGGATCATATGGTAGTTCTATTTTTAATTTTTGGAGGAACCTCCATACAGTTTTCTATAGTGGCTGTACAAATTTTCATTCCCACCAACACCTCACAAAGGTTCTGTTTCTCTACATTCCCACCAGCATTTGTTAAGCTCTTGTCTTTTTGATAATAGCCATCCTAGCAGATGTGAGGCGATTCCTCATTCTGGTTTTGATTTGCATTTCCCTGATGATCAGAGATGTCGAGCACCTTTTCATGTACCTGTTGACCATTTGATGTCTTTAGAAAAATGTCTAGTCAGATTCTGCTCATTTAACTGAATTAAAAAAAATTTTTTTTTTTTGCTGTTGAGTTGTATGATTTCTTTACATATTTTGGATATTAACTACTTATCAGATATTTGACTCTCAAATATTTTCTCCCATTCTGTAGGTTGCCCTTTCATTTTGTTGATGGTTTCTTTTGCTGTGCAAAAGCCTTTTAGTTTGGTGTAGTCCCACTTGTTTATTTTGCTTTTACTGCTTCTGTTTTGGGTGGCATATCTATAAAGTCATTGCCAAGACAAATATCAAGATTTTTCCCTGTTTTCTTCTAGGAGTTAAATGGTTCAGGGCTTACATTTAAATCTTTAAGCCATTTGGACTTAATTTGTATAAGTTGTATAAGAAGGGTTCCATTTTCATTCTTTTGCATACAAACGTCCAGTTTTCCCAACATTTATTGAAGAGACTGTTTTTTTCCCATTGAGTATTCTTGATCTCTTGTCAAATATTAGTTAACTATATAGGCATGGTTTTATTTCTGGGCTCTCAATTCTGTTCCATAAAAAACACAATTCTGTGTTTTTTAATGTGAATACCATACTGTTTTGATTACTACAACTTTGTAGTATAGTTTGAAATTAGGACATAAGATGCCCCCAGCTTTCTTATTTTTCTCAAGTTCTTTCTCAAAGCAAAAAACTGTGCGTAAAAGTTATATAAATGCTGAAATAACTGTTTCACTTGAAATAAGAATTACTGACATGTTTAAATATTATAAAGAAAATAGGTTTAGAGTGCTGGACGTCCTCCAAGTTAACCCTAAATAACTGATCTTTCTTTTTGATTAACTGAAAATATTGTCCATACAACATCTTCAGTTTTAATCTTCTACCATTATCTTTTTATATACATGTCTTATATATTTGTCTTCATAAGATGGTAAACTATTCATAGCCTTATCCTATATTTTTTGAAGCCCTGGCACCTAATATAAATTTTACAATTTGTACTATTTGAAAAAAAAAGGTTTATTAAAAAAAAAAGATTATCTGAAATAAGTTTTCATTTTGCCTTTAAAAATTTAAGCTCCATAAACAAAGGAAGTATATTTTGTACCTATTTTCTCTAGTGTCCTTTTCTTGTTATAGAAACTCAGATATTTACTAATCACTCACTCAATAGACATTTCCTGAAGGCCTACCAAGTATAGCACTATGTTATGCCATGGGGAGACAAAAACAACAAAGGTGAGTTAGAAACAGTACTCCAGGCAAGCCCTGCTGAATCAAATGAAAGCAACCTGAGGAAGGAGGAAGAAAAAAAAAAACTTCAGAAAAAAACCCCTGTAAACCACCAAGTAAAATTATGCTACTACGAAGAACATTTCTTAAATGTATCAGTATTACCAGTCTTAATCTTACCTGTATTTATGATTTGATTAGTAAGGCTTTTAATAAGAGATGTATTAACAGGTGCTTCATTGAGAAGGAGTCCCAATCCTGAGTAGCCAACTTCTCTAAGTCGAATACGTTGTTTACTTCGTTCATAAACATTTGTGCATTTCAACATTTGTTCTATAACCTGGTTACAGTAATATATTCTTCTCAATATAGAGAACTAAGAACAACTTGTAATTCAGGTTAATATTGAATAAAATATTACAGTATAATATTTTTGGAACATTATTTTGTTCCTTAAGCATAAAAAGCAAACAGGCCCAGCACTAATATCGAAGAGTACTCCATATCCATATTAAAGAATGCATTTAAGAAGAAACTGGACTGAATCACATTTGCATTTGCATAATTAATATGTTTAAAACTCTAGTTTACATATATTTCTCAGCAAATCAAAGAAGTAATTTAAAATTTTGTTTAATGTCTAAGGCATAGATGGAAAAAAAACCCTATATCCTGCAAGAGGAACAAAGGTATGTTTGAAAGAGAACAGAGATACTTCTAGATATGGTAATTTATGTAACACTACATAGAGGTTATCAAAATAATTTTCAAGAATGAGAAAACACTGACATAATACTTAATCTCCATAAAAGAACCTCTGTTTGGGCAGCAGGTTTAAAGAGTAGCCTCAGGGGTCACCATAACCAATACTCTAGAGAAACTATGTCAGACCATTTTTACTGCACCTTTGCTTTCCAAAGTTTGGGGATTCCAAACATAGGCAATCAAAACTGAACACCACAAGCAGACTTTATAATGTAACACTAATGATGTAAGAGAAAACAACTGTCACAAGGATAATGCGTTAAGAGAATAAATCATGAAAAAAAATGTACTTGGCAACAGAAATGTAACTACCTCCTCTACTTTTAGTTAACAAAACAGGTGGAGTAGTGAATTCAATCAAGGTTCAAAGTGACTATTTTGGATAGCTTAACATTATATATTCAATATCCTTTGACCAGTTACTAATTTCTCTGGTCTCAGTTTCTTTATATGTAAAATAAGGATAACAATATCCACTTCATAAAGTTTTTGCAAGGATTAAGAAAACTAGTATGTGAAGAGTGTTTAGTGCTGACAAACAGTGGATGCTACATAAAGTTAGTTATTATTATTAACTGGTAAAATGTCTGATCTGCCATGCAGACCCACAGTAAGTCAAAAGGAAGCTGAGAGGTTTTATATTGAGGATGGTATGACAAAGTGAATAATAATTGATTATTATTCACTGAAATAATTGATCAGATTACAATATAACTCATTTTTAAATATGCAAACAAGAACATTATATATATCAAAACAAATTAAATAATTTAATATTAGATAGAAGTAGATATGAAAAAGAATTTATGTGTTGTGAGTAAATTCATAAACTCACAAATGCCCCCAAATATAAAAATACTTAAGAAATGTTTATACCTTAAAAATGATTTCTCTTAGTCTGTCAGAATACTTCTGATTTAAGAGCAAGGCATAAAGTATGTCAGCATTTCCTGGTTCAAACAGCAGTAAGAAAAGCTGGCCTCGGGTTGGGCTGGTACGTAGAAGACTGAAGAGTATATCCAAAATTCCAAAGAGCTTTTAAAATTAAACAGCACAAAATAAACAACCACAGTCATATATGGAAGCATAAATAAAAAGCCAGTTATTTAACTAAATCCTATATACACTAATGTTCTAGCTTAACTAGACTATGTGATGTCTTTTGAAATAGCCCTGCTTTTCTCCTCCATTATGCTTTTAGCTTATTCAATTTCCTTTTGTGTATCTTCTTGCTACCCATATACACCTGCTAAACCATACCTACCCTGCTTTACTCATTTGAAAAGCCATTTCTCCCATAAAGCCTTTCCTAGCCTCCTCAACATGTAATATTCTCCTATGAAAATCTCATAGGTATTTCTCTTACAGATAGTATCATCCTCTTTTTTGTTTCAAAATCACTTATAAACTTCTCATCCATTCCTGATTCCATTAGGCTAACAGTAAGAATGCTAGTTTATTAATTACTATATACCTATAATATCTAGTATTATTTTATGTATATAGTAAGTCTTCAATAAAAACTCTTTGAATTGACCAAGAAAATATCATTAGCAGTAAATCACAGCAGGTGACAATATACCTATCATAAAATAAGATGGCTACTCATTATTCTAAATAATGAGAAGTTTTGAAGTGGACCAACTGTACAAGGAAATAGCCTAAGTTAATTTATCTATATAATACTGATTACTAAGTCATGTAACCTCTAATACACAAAGAATATATCATAACAAAGTGCAAAATATTTGAGTCAACATAAATTAACACTGCTCAAATTAGGTGTTGAGAGTGGTTTACAGAAATAGCAGTAAGTACACCATGGTTCTAGTCCCAGGTTTGTCAATTGTGTGACTTTTTAAATCACCTAATATCTCTGAATGTGCATTTCCAAATGTGCAAATGGGAAGAATAATTCCTGGTCTGTATATTACATATCATTGGTTCTTAAATTTAACCAGGCACTAGAATCACCTGGAGGGTTAGTTCAGCAGTACATTTGCATTTCCAACAAGTTCCCAGGTAAAGCTGGTCAGGGCCAATACACTGAGAACCAATGTCTTAAAGAGTAGTTCTGAGTGTATAAATGAATAATAAAACTATTTTAAAATAGAGGTAATTTACAATTTACTCCTTATTCAAAATTTTTATGAAGTATGTTATGTTAAAATTCATTTTAGAAATCTGCCCAGTAAACTTTCATGATAAATATACATTGTGTGGCCTATGAAAATAGGTTTCAGAATTGCCAAAGCAACTATTGCCACATACTACTTTCTAGCTAAGTAAAATATTTTATTGTACTATTTCATTAAACTTTCAGTAGGAGATAAAGTCTGTTTAACTGCATAATATTATGTTTGGTGCTATAAACATTTTACTCTTAAAATAAAACATTTATGTTTAAAAGAAGATGATACAGCAACTTAAATGTTAAAAAGAAAAGCATAGATTTATTTCAGGCATTAATACCTGTTCTTCTTCACTGACAGCAGCTATGTAACCCATAATACTTTGTATCTCTTCATAAGTTCCACCTTTGCACAGAAAATATTTAATGAGACCATACAAAGAAGTCCTTATTGTTCGAATATCATCTAGAGACAGCTCACAATATTTGCAATCACTCCTAAAAGAAAAAGTGCAAAAATTGAAATTTAAAATTTGTATATTTTTGTGATTTTATATAAAAGAATTATAAGTTTTAAAAAAGGTGTTTCTCAGCAGTAGATCATACACACTGAGAAGTGACTAATGGTTTACCAAGGGGGAGGGTTGGGGCAGGTTGCGGGGAGGGTGATGGGCTAAAGGGGCACAACAATCCGCAATCACAATGTAAGCTGGTCATGGGGAAGGCAGTACAGCATGGAGAATATAGTCAATAATTCTGTAACATCTTTCTATATTGACAGATAGTAACCATACTAGAAGAGGTGAGGATTTAATAATGTGGGTAAACTGCTGAACATCCGAAACCAATATAAGATTGTATATCAACAATACTTCACTAAAAAAAAATGTGCTTCTGTGTAATTATTAGAATTCATGGTTATCTTTGGCTTCTTTTTCTTTTTAAGGAAAATCTTTTGAAGTTAGGGGTTACAATGACAAAGATATAAATTGTTAAAACAACTTATATTTATGCAACACTCACTATGTGGCAGACATAGTTCTAAGTGCTTTCAACGTTATTCATTTAATTTAATCCTCAAAACAACCATGGGATGTCACAGTTTTATTATCTCCTTATCAAAGACCAGAACACGTTAGGCATGGGAAAATTGAGTGAGTTGCCTACGGCTAGACAATGAAACACGATATTCAAACCCACTACACGTGATCCATAGTTCATCACTTTAAATTCCACACTATCCTGCCTGTCTGAACTTAATCTAGAGATTCCAATCAAGTAGAACACAGAAAAATATATCAAACTTTGGGAAGGAGCAAAGATACCATACCCATAATAAATCCTAAGTGTATCTAGGAGAAACTGCACACCATACTTCTTTCGGAAAACTCTCCTGCTGTCTTTAATGATGGTGGAAAGGTACTGTATGTGACCTAAAATAGAAAATTCACTCTTAAATGATATACTTAAAATAAAATCACTTAAGTAGCTATAAGTTTCTAAAAACAACTATAAAATTTTATCTAACAGCCTGCTCTCACCAATTCGAAAGGGAAAATCTCCACGATTCCAAATTCGGAAATCAAAGAGTAAATACTGATACATTTGTTGCAGGAGCTGCATATTTTTCTCCACTGACACCTGTTCAATTAGTAATTGGACTGCCATCAATACATTAACATCCATCAAGGTGCTTGGCACCTGAAATTCAAACAGAAGAGGGTTCTGTAAAGTTCAGTTTAATTAATTGTCACTAAGTTATAATTTCTAGTGATTAATCCAGAACATCTACCAAATATAAAAATATTGGTTAGAAAAATATGAACTTAAACATTAATTTGGATATAATGCTAGAACATATCTTCCTAGTGTCATAGTCTTAAAATAGTCTTAAATTTATCAAATATCCCAAATACCAGTGCTAACAAACAAGGTCCTGTATACTGAAGATTTTATATTATTATGTAAGATAGTAATTCTTACACAAAGATGATTCAAAGTAAGTTTTTAAAATCTGCTTGTGAAATAAATGATACCCACTAATGTAACTTAAGCTATAATAGTGTAATTGAAAAAAACATGTATTAGGAAGAAAAAAACCTCAACACAAACTGCTGATTACAATCAGCCACATCTATATAATGTTTGAGAAGCTCACCTTCTGAAGTAAGGCACCAAGGGTAGCTACTCCATGGGAGTGAATAAGATTGTCCTGGTTGATAGGATGCCTCTGAATAAAGTGTTTCACAATCAAGATAAATGTTGCAATTAAATTTCTCTCTAGTCTTGACTCTGAGGAATTGTGAACATGTCATTAATTATTGTGATTAATCACTTATATCACATTTTCTATATCATAATGCATGCTGTAACAAACAAAGAATCTGGTTCGGTGATTTGCCCCAAAGGTCACTTGCAGAATGCAAATAGCAGAGAAAGTAGCAATTGCATACTGTATACTTATATGCACATGTAAATACTTTCTCTACCATAATTTAACAATGTTGTCATAGTTCCACTAAGTACAAACTTAAGGATAGTCAAGAGTAAATAGCAATCTTAAGTTTTTTGACCAAAGTATTACACTTTTCTGAACTACGTTAGTAAAATTAGGGATGGACTGCTTCAGCTAGAATTAAGTTTCTATGGTGGCAAAACATTTCAGTCTATTTTTCAATTAATTTTCAAATTTCTCAATGACTATTTTGTGTTAATTTCATTTTAATACCTGAAGCCTTTGTTGAAGTCAATACCACCCAATCTCCTTCTACAGGTGTTATCAGTTCAGAAACTATGCTTTCATTCATTCCTTCAGCAATCTGTCTTTCAGTGAAGTGGGTGATTTGTTCCAATAGAGGAAAGAGTACATTTAATCCACCTATGCAGTTTATGGTGTCCTGAAAAAGAAAATTACAATTTTTTTAATGGTATAAAACAAGGGAAATTTTTTTCATTTAACATACACACAGCATGTATGAGGTTACAATTTACTAAACCTCAGGCAATGAACAGGATACCCTAAGATCAAGGAATCCTTGTTTGGACAGATACTTTAAAGAGCGGCCTCAGGGGTCACCATAACCAATACTC
Source organism: Phataginus tricuspis (assembly GCA_029783875.1). Taxonomy (NCBI): domain Eukaryota; kingdom Metazoa; phylum Chordata; class Mammalia; order Pholidota; family Manidae; genus Phataginus; species Phataginus tricuspis. The sequence continues at coordinate 34,258,607 of JAQQAC010000477.1, forward strand.
AGAGACATTACGTCAGACCACTTTGACTGTAACTTTTTTTGCCAAAGTTTGGGAATTCCGAACACAGGGAACCCAAACATGACCCCATAAGTAGAATTTATAATGTAACACTAATGATGTAAGAGGGAACAAATGTCACAAGGCAATTAGGCATAATGAATAGAAGAATAAATCACACATACAGAAAAAGAATACTATTGGTGGTAGAAATATGACTGACTCCAGGACTTTTAGTTAACAAAAAAGGTGGAGTAGACATTCAAAGTGACTATTTTAGGTAACTTATAGAATACATTCAATATCCTTTGATGTTACTAATCTCTCTGGCTTCAGTTTCTTTATCTGTAAAATGAGGATAATAGTAATTCTCACTCTGTAAGGTTGCTCCAAGGATTAAGTAAGCTAATATATTAAAAGTGCTTGGTGCCTGGCAAACAGTAGGTGCTACATAACATGAACTATTATTAACTGCTTTAATGTTCACTGATGAACTGACATGTACACTCAGCTTAATTCTGTAAACTACTTTTCCATATTCTTTGCCTGTTTTTCATACTTATTTTTTTAAGAATAAGTAAACTAGCTTTTTGGATGGCAAGTATTTTTCTCCCAGTTGACATTTAACTGTTTATATCTTTGATTTTGCTGCATTATAATAATACAATGTACTTTTCTCATTAATTACGTTCCTTTTTGATTTCCACACACCTGTAACTCAAAGTAACAATACTGCTTTGATATTCAACTATAATGTATAGCACAAATAATTCATTTTCTATATATAAGTAATAGATAGAACTAGCCTTGTAAAACCAATCCTTCAAGTGACAGCAAAAGTTTAATTTACCAATGGGCAAATGTCATAAATCTTACTATGTTAAGAGACAAAAGAGTAAGGGTCCTTGTCTTAAGGTCAAAGAGAAATACTTTATACCACACAAATAACATGAGATTAACACTAATCAATGGATTCATTTTTACATAAGAATTATCCTAATGTCTATTCCCTTGAAACAATAAGCATATTCAATTAGTGTTAAGTGGCCATATAACTATCTAGATATTTCTTTTGATTTTACTTAAGCTATAATTTCTATTTAAGATATCTTTTACGGAAATACTCTGTTTTAAATATAGGACACCTCTGACTTTCATATTAATCTAACCTTCACTAATTTTATCACTCAGTCAACAATGTTATTGCATATCCCTCTGCCAGACACTGGGGAGAAAAGTAGCAGTCCCTCCTTCAAAGTTCTTATGGACTACTGAAGAGTCAAGCAAGCAAACAGTTGCTATTCGCCACAGGAAGTGAAATGACAAAGTACTACAGGTACCCAGGACAAGAGCAGGGAACTCAGCCTAGACAAAAAAGCAGAGGCTCTAGATACGAGTAAAGACACTGTGTCTAGCTGAGACACAGATATAAGGCACATGAAAAAGGCAGATAAAATGTGATACAACCAGAGAGATGTGGAGAAGAGGAACGTTATTTATCCTTAACCTCAGAGAGAGGAAAGATCTGAGTTCGTTTAAAGTTTAAAGCTGATGGACAGGTGACTGGCAGGGAGAAGCAAAAGATGAAGGAGAAAAAGGATCATCAGTGAAGTCTCCAAGGTCAGGAAGGGTTGAAAACTCACATAATTTTACAAATTAAATACTTAAAAGTGGAGCAGTGGACCAAGGCAGTATAACTTTCTCATGGAAACTGTAGACTCATGGCATAGCTTAAGATGATAACTTAACTTTCAAGCAAATCAGTCATTCTACTACTTATTTATCCTTCAAACTGTGTTTCTTGCCCGCAAACATCTTACCTGAGACCTATTATTCAGATCAATCTGGTGGTGCTTAGAAGATAAACTCTTTAAAAGAAACTGTAAGTATATGTAATATATTGCCCATGATTAGCTTACCTTAATGTCCCAATTCACTACTTTGTTTCCTGTTAATCTTCCATGCAAACAATTAGTAGATAAATCAAGACAGATTGAATTTTTGCAAGCCTATGAATAAAAGAAAAGTATGGCAAACAGCTATGAACAAGGATAAAACAAAAGCTTAATGACATCTGTAATATTTCACTATAATTTAAAAAGGTATATAGCACAGTCTATGATAACTACAACAGTAAGTTTAGTATTACTATTCTGTCCCTTAAAAGAATCAGAGACTAGATTCGAAAGCACTAATTCACCAAAAGCAGATCTCTGCTGCTTGTCATCTGAGAGGTGAGCTATAGCTGGAATTTACTCATCAATCACACAGTTTAAATTTTTTTCTCTTTTAAACTAGTATAAACAAACAGGTTTTTGGCTTTTCAAACAACTCAATGTTTTATTTCCATTAGTATTTCTCTAGCCACAATTTCATGATACACATAAAATGTGTGATTAAAATGTGAGTTAAAGAAATCAGAACAGAAAAATATATCATGATATGAAAATTCAATCCCCAGCACAAGACACTGTTTTCCTTCATCTTACAGACTAACATTTCTGTTACGTACATATTAAGAGCTTAGTCTGCATCTCTAGAAATTGTTGAAATTATCTGAACTTTCCATAAAGGATCACAAAGCACTACAATTTCATTTCCGGCCATCTCCTCTTCCTGCTTGCTTAATGCCCTGTAGTCAAATTACATGTAGAACCCAATTTTATAGTCAATGCCGTTCTTTTTTTATTCTATTTTTCATTTTTTTACTTTTTTATAATTTATTTTGGTATCATTAATCTACAATTACATGTGCAATATTATGATTAAACTACCCCTTCATTAGGTCCCCCCCACCAACCCCATTACAGTCACTGTCTCAGCGTAGTGAGATGCTATAAAATCACTAATTCTCTTCTCTGAGTTGTACAGCCCTCCCCATGCTCCCCCAACATTATATCTGCTAATCATAATGCCCCTTTTTCCCTCTTATCCCTCCCTTCCCACCCATCTTCCCCAGTCCCTTTCCCTTTGGCAACTATTAGTCCGTTCTTGGGTTCTGTGAGTCTGCTGCTGTTTTGTTCCTTCAGTTTTTTTCTTTGTTCTTATACTCCAGAGATGAGTGAAATCATTTGATACTTCTCTTTTCGGCTTGGTTTATTTCACTGAGCATAATACCCTCTAGCTCCATCCAGGTTGTTGCAAATACCTGGATTTGTTTTCTTCTTATGGCTGAATAATATTCCATTGTGTATATGTACCACCTCTTCTTTATCCATTCATCTACTGATGGACACTTAGGTTGCTTCCATTTCTTGGCTATTGTAAATAGCGCTGCGATAAACATCGGGGTGCATCTGTCTTTTTCAAACTGGGCTGCTGAATTCTTAGGGTAAATTCCTAGGAGTGGAATTCCTGGGTCAAATGATATTTCTATTTTGAGTTTTTTGAGGAACCTCCATACTGCTTTCCACAATGGTTGAACTAATTTGCATTCCCACCAGCGGTGTTGGAGGGTTCCCTTTTCTCCACATCCTCGCCAACACTGTTGTTTGTTTTGGATGTTGGCCATCCTCACTGGTGTGAGGTGATATCTCATTGTGGTTTTAATCCGCATTTCTCTGATGTTTAGCGATGTGGAGCATGTTTTCATGTGCCTGTTGGCCATCTGAATTTCTTCTTTAGAGAAGTGTCAATTCATGTCCTCTGCCCATTTCTTAATTGGATTATTTACTTTTTGTTTGTTAAGGTGCATGAGTTCTTTATATATTTTGGATGTCAACCCCTTATCTGATACGTCATTTATGAATGTATTCTCAAATACTGTATGATCTCTTTTTGTTCTACTGATGGTGTTCTTGGCTGTACAGAAGCTTTCAGCTTGATATAGTTAGTCCCATTTGTTCAATTTTCCTTTTGTTTCCCTTGCCTGGAGACATATGCTCATGAAGAAGTTGCTCATGTTTATGTCCAAGAGATTTTTGCCTATGGTTTTTTCTAAGAGTTTTATGGTTTCATGACTTACATTCAGGTCTTTGATCCACCTTGAGTTTACCTTTGTGTATGGGGCTAGACCGTAGTCCAGTTTCATTCTCTTACACGTAGCTGTCCAGTTTTGCCAACACCAGCTGCTGAAGAGGCTGTCATCTCCCCATTGTATATCCAAGGCTCCTTTATCAAATATTAATTGACTGTATATGTTTGGGTTAATGTTTGGATTTTCTATTCTGTTCCGTTGGTCTGTGGGTCTGTTATTGTGCCAATACCAAATTGTCTTGATTACTGTGGCTTTGTAGTAGAGCTTGAAGTCAGGGACTGTAATTCCCCCTGTTTTATTCCTCCTTCTCAGGATTGCTTTGGCTATTCGGGGTCTTTTGTGGTTCCATATGAATTTTATAATTATTTGTTGGATTTCATTGAGGAAAGCTGTTGGTAGTTTGATAGGGATTGCGTTGAATCTGTAGATTGCTTTAAGTAGTATAGTCATTTTGACAATATTTATTCTTCCTAGCCAAGAGCATGGGATGCATTTCCATTTGTTAGTGTCCTCTTTAATTTCTCTTATGAGTGTCTTGTAGTTTTCAGAGTATAGGTCTTGCACTTCCTTCGTTAGGTTTATTCCTAGGTATTTTATTCTTTTTGATGCAATTGTGAATGGAATTGTTTTTCTGATTTCTCTTTCTGTTAGTTCATCGTTAGTGTATAGGAAAGCAACAGATTTCTGTGTGTTAATTTTGTATCCTGCAACTTTGCTGAATTCAGATATTAGTTCTAGTAGTTTTGGAGTGGAGTCTTTAGGGTTTTTTATGTACAGTATCATGTCATCTGCAAATAGTGACAGTTTGACTTCTTTACCAATCTGGATGCCTTGTATGTCTTTGTTTTCTCTGATTGCCGTGGCTCGGGCCTCCAGTACTATGTTGCATAAGAGTGGAGAGAGTGGGCATCCCTGTCTTGTTCCCGATCTTAGATGAAAAGCTTTCAGCTTCTCGCTGTTAAGTATGATGTTGGCTGTGGGTTTGTCATATATGGCCTTTATGATGTTGAGGTACTTGCCATCTATACCCATTTTGTTGAGAGTTTTAATCATGAATGGATGCTGAATTTTATCAAATGCTTTTTCAACATCTATGGAGATGATCATGTGGTTTTTGTTCTTCTTTTTGTTGATGTGGTGGATGATGTGGATGGACTTTCGAATGTTGTACCATCCTTGCATCCCTGGGATGAATCCCACTTGATCATGTTGTATGATCCTCTTGATGTACTTTTGAATTCAGTTTGCTAATATTTTGTTGAGTATTTTTGCATCTATGTTCATCAGGGATATTGGTCTATAATTTTCTTTTTTGGTGAGGTCTTTGCCCGGTTTTGGTATTAGAGTGATGCTGGCTTCATAGAATGAGTTTGGAAGTATTCCCTCCTCTTCTATTTTTTGGAAACTTTAAGGAGAATGGGTGTTATTTCTTCTTTATATGTCTGGTAGAATTCAGAGGTGAATCCATCTGGTCCGGGGGTTTTGTTCTTGGGTAATTTTTTGATAACTGCTTCAATTTCATTGCTGGTGATTGGTCTGTTTAGTTTTTCTGTTTCTTGCTTGGTCAGTTTTGGAAGGTTGTATTTTTCTAAGAAGTTGTCCATTTCTTCTAGGTTTTCTAGCTTCTTAGCATATAGATTCTCATAATATTCTCTTATAATTCTTTGTATTTCTGTGGGGTCCGTTGTGATTTTTCCTTTCTCATTTCTGGTTCTGTTTATGTGTGTAGATTCTCTTTTTCTGTTAAGGAGTCTGGCTAGGGGTTTATCTATTTTGTGTATTTTTTCAAAGACCCAGCTCTTGGTTTCATTGATTTTTTTCTATTGTTTTATTCTTCTCAATATTATTTATTTCTTCTTTGATCTTTATTATGTCCCTCCTTCTGGTGACTTTGGGCCTCATTTGTTCTTCTTTTTCCAATTTCAGTAACTGTGTCTTTAGACTGTTCATTTGGCAAGGTTCTTCCTTCTTTAAATAGGCCTGGATTGCAATATACTTTCCTCTTAGAACTGCCTTTGCTGCATCCCTCAGAAATCCCTTTGATTTGTTTTGATTTGGTCATTAACTCATTGATTAATTAGGAGAACGTTGTTAAGTCTCCATGTATTTGTGAGCCTTTTTGATTTCTTTCTAAAAGTTATTTCTAGTTTTATTCCTTTGTGATCTGAGAAGTTGGTTGGTAGGATTTCAATATTTTTGAATTTACTGAGGTTCTTTTTGTGGCCTAGTATGTGGTCTATTCTGGAAAATGTTCCATGTGCACTTGAGAAGAATGTGTATCCTGCTGCTTTTGGGTGCGGAGTTCTGTAGATGTCTGTTAGTTCCATCTGTTCTAGTGTGTTGTTCAGTGCCTCTGTGTCTTTACTTATTTTCTGTCTGGTTGATCTGTCCTTTGGAGTGAGTGGTGTGTTGAAGTCTCCTAAAATGAAAGCATTGCTGTCTGTTTCCTCCTTTAATTCTGTTAGTATTTGTTTCATATATGCTGGCGCTCCTGTGTTGGGTGCATATCTATTTATAATGGTTATATCTTCTTGTTGGACTGACCCCTTTATCATTATGTAATGTCCTTCTTTATCTCTTGCTACTTTCTTCGTTTTGAAGTCTATTTTGTCTGATACAAGTACTGCAACGCCTGCTTTTTTCTCTTTGTTGTTTGCATGTAATATCTTTTTCCATCCCTTCACTTTGAGTCTGTGTATATCTTTGGGTTTGAGGTGAGTCTCTTGTAAGCAGCATATAGATGGGTCTTGCTTTTTTATCCATTCTGTTACTCTGTGTCTTTTGATTGGTGCATTCAGTCCATTTACATTTAGGGTGATTATTTATACATATGTACTTATTGCTATTGCTGGCTTTAGATTTGTGGTTACCAAAGGTTCAAGGGTTGGTTCTTTACTATCTAGGAATCTAACTTAAGTGTCTTGTTAAGCTATTGTGAATACCATCTGATGTTTCTTTATCTCTCCGTTCTTATTCTTCCTCCTCCATTCTTTATATATTAGGTGTTTTATTCTTTGCCTTTAGTTAGTATTTGGATGGTCTGTTTTCTTTGCTATGATTTTATTTTCTCTGGTGACATCTTTTTAACCTTAGGGGTGCTTCCCTCTAGAGCAGTCCGTTTAAGATATCCTGTAGTGGTGGTCTATGAGAGGCAAACTCTCTCAACTTTCGTTTGTCTGGAAATTCCTTAATCCCTCCGTCATATTTAAATGATAATCGTTCTGGATACAACATTCTTGGTTCGAGGCCCTTCTGTTCATTACGTTAAAAATATCATGCCATTCTCTTTTGGCCTGTAAGGTTTCTGTTGAGAAGTCTGATGATAGTCTGATGGGTTTTCCTTTGTAGGTGATCTTTTTTCTCTCTCTAGCTGCCTTTAATACTCTGTCTTTATCTTTGATCTTTGCCATTTTCATTATTATGAGTCTTGGTGTTGTCTTCCTTGGGTCCCTTGTGTTGGGAGATCTGTGGGCTTCTGTGGACTGTGAGACTATTTCCTTCCCTAGTGTGGGAAAGTTTTCAGCAATTATTTCTTCAAAGACACTTTCTATCCTTTTTTCTTTCTCTTCTTCCTCTGGTACTCCTATAATGCGAACATTGTTCCGTTTGGATTGGTCACACAGTTCTCTTAATATTCTTTCATTCCTAGAGATCCTTTTATCTCTCTCTGCCTCAGCTTCTCTGTATTCCTGTTCTCTGATTTCTATTCCATTAACAGTCTCTTGCATCTTATCCAGTCTGCTGTTAAGCCCGTGGAGCACTTGTCTGATTTCTGCATTGTCTTTCCTCACTTCTGTCACTTACTTCCTCAGGTCTTGCACATTTCTCTTTAGATCTGTCAGCATGGTTATGACTTTTATTCTGCATTCTTTTTCAGGAAGACTGTCCATTTTCATCTCTTCAGGCTCCTTCTCTGGGGTTGTCTGGCTGATCTTATTCTGGATCATATTCCTCTGTCTTTTCACGGCTATAGAAGTGGTCACTGGTAGTTGCCACGTATGTCCGCTGGGCTCTTTAAGACTTTAAAAGGAGAGAAAAAAGAAAGAAAGAAAGAAAAAAGAAAACAAAGAAAAAAAGAAAAGAAAAAAGAATGAGAAGAAAAAACAAAAAATAAAAAACGAAAAAAAAATGCCCACCGGGAGTGGATTCTGTGGGGATGCTGTAGGTGGTGCTGTTGCTCCACTATTCCGCAGCCGTGGCTGCGCCACCCCGCAGGGCCCTTTATAGCTCTGGCCGGGGTGGGAACGAATGGGAGGCTGTTGATCTCTGTGGGAAGTCTAAGTGTGGCCACCCTTTCCCAGTCGCCAGTTAAGGGGTCTGGTACTCCCCAGGACTCCCAGCCTGCTGGCCTGAGGGTGCCAAGGCGATCCAGCCCCTCTGCTGGGCCCCCGTCTCTTTAAGACAGCTGAAAAAAAGAGCGTGATTTTCTTCTTTTTTTTTTTCCTTCCTGGGATCCAGCTGCAAGCACCCTGGCGCGGTCCCCACTCAGATAGTGCATCCTCTGTTTCTCCAATCTCCGCTACACTACGCGATGTCAGCGCTCCCCGCGCAGACCACCAGGTCTGGTTATTTCACTGGGCTGTAGTTCCACTCCCTCCCTGCTCTGAATCCTCTCCTCCCGCCGGTGCACTGGGGTGGGGAAGTGCTCGGGTCCCGCTGGGTTGCAGCTCTGTATCTTTCCTGCCTCATGGGGTGTTGAGTCCTCTCAGGTGTAGCTGCACACTGTGTGCTTCCCTGTGTATTCTGGTCTCACTTTTAGGAATACTTGTATTTGCTGTATTTTCATAGATAAATGTAGTGTTGGGAGGAGATTTCTGCCGCCCTGCTCACGCCACCATCTTTTCGGAAGTATACTCAGTGCCTTTCTAAGTGCTTTTTGCTGTGCCTGGCACATCATCCTTAACTTTGTATTTTAAAATGCAAATAAAACCATATTTTATATAATCTTCTAGTCTCCTAGAAGAACCAGCCACTCTCCTTTGTACCCTCACTGTACTTTGAACATAATTTCAACACAGAAATATTTACATAATGTTTAAGGATATGCTTTAAACAGGCTGGGTCCTAACTCCAGCATTACCATTCACTAGAATTATGATGCTAGGCAAGTTATTTATCCTGACTGAGCCTCAGAAAATTAGAGCTTAGAAGATACAGATAATACTATATACTCCTCAAGAGTATTTGTGAAAATTAAATGAAATAAAAAATGTAAAACTTTAGCACAGTGCTTAGTATACTGTAAACACCCAGTAAATGGTAGCTAAAAAGAAAAGTGCTCATAAAATTATACTGTGCTTACTTTCTTATATATTTACTTTACTTTAGAGTATATGTTTCTTAAAGCCAGAGAAATTAAGTTATTCACCTTTGCATCCTAAAAGTTAGCCCAATTTTTGGCACAAAGAAGACACTAAAAGAACTGTAAACAAATGGGTAAACACTTCCTACAAATGAGTACAAAAATGAAAAACTGTCTGTCAAAAAAGCCTCTAGAGCAGCTTTTTCCAAACTAGTATTTGTCGGTAAGTGAGATAAATAACAAAATGTGTTTATGCCCAAATAACTGGTGAAAAAGTAGAATAAAAAAAAAGTAAACTAGTTTTTTTAATAACAAGATTTTTCAAGTGTATCATCAATCACCAAGAGGGACATAGAGAATACAACATTTGCCCAAACTTATTTGACCACAGAATCCTGGTATGGTGATATATATGATATATATACCTTTTTCCTTATCTGGGAAAACTGAGAAAATGTGAATATGGGTTATATAATAATTATAGATAATTTTTTAGGTAGGTTAATAATTATGTAGAAATATTTAGGGGTAAAGTATCTTGATAACTATTGTCAATGTATTTCACAAATGATTTGAGAAAAGTTCACAAATGTGGCAAAATGTTAATAACTGGTGAATTTAGGTGCAGAGTATATACTATTTCATTTTATCATTCTTACAACTTCTCCCTAGGTTTGAAATTAATCAAAATAAAAAGTTAGGGAAAAATACAACTGACAGGTAAATTTTATTATGTCAGGTACACAAAGTATCCAAAGTAATAAATTACAACCATGTATTAGCTGACTAAACTAGAAAAAAAATTCTACGGTGTATAATCTCACACAACAAATGTATTTTCTGGGTCAATGTAAAATTGAGTATACTGAAGGTAATTGATACTGTTGTTTATGCCATGACTCCCTTTTCTTCCTCCCAGTTCTCCTAGATCTTTCCTTCAGCTCTTGCTGACTTCAATTACTTTCACTAGACAGGCCTTTGAAGGAAAAAGGGCTGGACAGACTATGTTTATAAGGTAGTTTCTTTTTTTCCTTCTGAAGCAAAACATTTCATTTTTTTGTTTTCTTGCTAGTATCACATTTTAAAAAATAAGAAAATGTTTAGCATAATTTTGTTTCACATCTTCTTCCAATAAAGTAGAATAATACAAATTTATAATGATTCATTTACTGGAGAATATTCATTAGTACAAACTCTCACTGCAATTATTCCCATTCATACCATTGGAATGGCATAATGATAACATACATCTGAATCCTAGTTGAGAGTTGCACCTAAACTTTTATTGTGTCATATTCCTTCAAAAATTACTATATTTTAAAGTGGCAATTCAAGCTCTTCCTCAATTACCTATTGAAATGATGAAAAGGGTAAAAAAAAGAATCTTAGTCCAGAGCATAGTTAACAACTAGATGCACAATGCATGCATTTACTCTAACCTTTGCAGTGTAGTGAAGAAGGACGTTACCAGGCAGGTCAGCCATGTCAGACTCTTGAAACTTCCAAGGGCTTAAACAGTTTGGACCTGAAAATTATTTATACACATATACACACATATCATTGAATACATATGGCCTCCTTGGTTCTGTGTAATCAGAGCAAAACTTTAAATTAAGCTGTTTCAAGCTACACAAATAACAGTTAAAACATATTAGCCAAAAGGTACTTTATTTTTATATCACCTCCAATTTGTCCAAAACCTAGAAAAGTTGGGACGTGGTTCAATTTCCACTACAAAAAGGAAATTTTGCATAGTATTAAAACTAACACTAAATAACAAAGCTTGTCTATTAATTTATTTAATGTAAATCAATTCAAATTTAAGATAAAATAGCAAAATAACCTATCAATAATGTGAATAGATATCACAGAAGCAGAATAGTAAATAACTAGGAAAAAAATTCTTGACTTTCCTAAAAAAAAATCAAAGAAATGAATCAAAAGTTTCATTTTATATTAAAAAAAATGGAGAAAACAGTACTGACCATTCCACCTGAATGAATCTGTGGCAAAACTTGTGTACTTAGGTGTTACTTGTAGGCACTATGAATTGGTATATCCCTTCTGGAAACTAATTAGGCAACATATATGGAGAATCATAAAAGAATTCACACCCTTTGAATATCTATCCTGGGAATTTATTATAAGTAAATCCACCAAAATAAGAAATAAAAACTAAGTATAACAGCTCATCATATTTAATATTTGAATTTTATACCAATATTAAAAACTACAAACAACCTAAGTAAATAATGCAGTATGAATCCAATGAAATATTATGTGGGCATTAAAAAGATCATTATGAAGACTATATAACAAATATTATTTATAATAAAATTATAGTAGGAAGAATTGTAAGAACAAAATCCAAACTAAATATCTATACTAAATGGCTTATTAAATTGGAATTTATTGAGATTATAGATCATCTTCAAATACTTTGGTGAGTTTGAAAGTATAATATAAGGTTTAATATAAATAAACTTTGAAATTTTGGACATTGCCATTCATCTCAAAACACTCATGTACAGTTGATCCTTTAGCAATGCAAGCGTTAGTGTCACTGATCAATCCTCTCCCTCCCACAGTCAAAAATCTGTGTATAACTTTTAACTGCCCCAAAACTTAACTACTAATAGTCTATTGTTGACTGGAAGCCTTACTGATAACATAAACAATCAATTAACACAAATTCTGTATATGTAGTATATACTGAATCCTTACTATGAAGTAAGCCAGAGAAAAGAAAATTTTTCAGGGAAACAAAAGCAAAAATAAACAAGTGGGACTACATCAACCCAAAAGGCTGCTGCACAGCAAAGGAAACCATTAACAAAACAAAAAAAACAACCAACTCTACAGGAGAAAAAAACTGCAAATGATATATTTGACAAGGGGATAATATCCAAAATATATAAAGAACTCATACAACTCAACACCAAAAAGTAACCTGATTAAAAAATGGGCAGAGGACCTGAATAGACATTTTCCCAAAGAAGACATACAGATGGCTAACAGGCACATGAAAAGATGTTCAACATCACTTAATCACCAGGGAAATACAAATCAAACACACAATGAGTTATAATCTTACACCAGTCAGAATGGCTACGATCCGAAAGACAAGAAATAACAAGTGTTGGCAAGTGTATACTTCAATAGGGTATACTTCAATAAAGGAAAAAAAAAAAGGAAATAACATGTTTTCCAAACTACTGCAAATCTCCAAAAACATTTCCAATATTTATTGGAAAAAAATCCACATATAAGTGGACCTGTGCTGTTCAAACCTGTGTTGTTCAAGAATCAACTATAATCTAAAAAAGATATATCTGACAAATAGCTTTCTGCAGAATTAATATACATAACTACTTAGAGGCTTAACTCCTGAACATCTCACCTAGAATTTAGATATAATTTTGGAAATAGTTATGATCCAGTAACAATCAGTGTGTATCTTTAAAATCATAGCCAAAATAAAAAGAAAATGCCAAAACAAAAACAGTTGCAATCTTATCCAAGGTCTCCTAATTCTACTGCTTTCAAGAATTCTTCAGATCTATTAATATAAACTATGAAAATGACAAGTTTTAAAACAAGACTCATATGATTTTAGAATGAGGCATGTGATTTCTTATGAACACAGGCTTATATTTTGTTTCATCCATTTTTTAAAAATCTGTCAAAAGTACTGGCAGTATTATGAAATGAATTATGTCCCCTGCTCAAAAAAAAAAATTCAGGTATTGAAGGTGTAACTCACAATGTGACTGTATTTGGAGATAGGGCCTTAAAAGAGAGAATTAAGGTTACATGATGTTAGTAGGATCCCTTGTAAAAAGAAGAGACACCAGAGATACCTCTCTTTGCACACAACTAGAGGAGAGATGGCATGTGAGGACACAGGGAGAAGATAGCCATCTACAAGCCAGGGAGAGAATCCTCACCAGAAACCAAGCCTACTGGAAATCTCATCTTGGAATTCAAACTTCTAAAATTGTGAGAATATAAATAGTGTTTAAGCCACTCAGTCTTTATTATTTTGTTATGGCAGTTCTAACACACTAATACTGGCAGTATTATGGATGATATTTGAAATATTTTGCAAAGGTTTGCTTTATTTACGCCTACCAAAACAGAATGGTGTACTACAATTAACCATACTATATTATATACTAGGAAACTGTTAATAGAAAAGATCTTAAATGTTATCACCACACACATAAAAAATTGTTTTTATGTGAGGAGATGGAAGTGCTAACAATGCTTATTGTGGTAATCATTTTGCAATATATACATGTAACAAAGTATCACGCTGTACACCTTAAACTTGTGTTGTTATATGTCAGTACCCCAATAAAGCTGAATGGGAAAAAAGTATGGGACATGGTGGGCTTTTTCATCCTTTTCAGCTTCAATCACAAATATGAATATACTCCTCAGAATATATTCAGGCAACTGAAAAACTATATAATTAAACAATATGACCATATGTGCTCACCTGCTAAATATAATGCCTTCACCTGAGGAGGCTGTAGTGCTTCATAGAAGATGGTAACAGACCCTAGCTGACCCTCCAGAGATGTGGGACATCCCCATTCACTGTCTTGGGTTCCAGCTGATATCAATTTGGTAATCAGTTTTGATTTTTCAGTTGTTCCTCCCCAGGAGGCTGATGACAGAATTCCACCAAACGATGTCCGATGAGGGGTAATGGGAGAAGAAAAAGGTGGATCTGGGATTTGGGATGGTGGAGGAGTGGTGGTTCTTTGCCCAGCTGAACCAATGCAGCAGGAAATAAAAGGCTAAAAATTAAGATATAAACAAAATATATTACACAATTTTAATTACATCTCTATCTTCATATTTAGAATAAAACAGTACATACAATTGAGCAATGTATCCTAATGTATGGATGTGTGTGTGTATATAAGAAACCATTACAGATGTTCCTGTTAGCCTATGGGGTTTGGATGCATTACTTTTATAACTCACATTATCTCTTTGTAAATCTTGAATTTTTAACGAGTTCATATTTTTTTTTAATGTAACAACTTTACTGTATTTTAAAATAGAGAAAACTACTCTTCTCCCTTAAAATATATAAGGTCAAGAAGACTTAGGACAATCCTAGAAGGACTTAGGAATTCATCTATTCCACTATCTTCAGAAAAGACTCTTTCAAAATTACCTAAAAATTCGCAATGAACTTTTTCACTAATGTTCATTAAGAGTCACCTCAGTAAATAAATCTTATCTTACACCTGACTTCTATGTAAAGGTTTAAAGTTTCTCCATTATTGTTTTAAACTCAATGGAGATGAAAAGAGCCCATCATAATAGTCTCTTAAGTACTTGGCGGGCTTTATTAAATGATCCTTTGCTTTGTTCTATTCAATTTCTTTGGCTTTCCTGTTACATGTCTTTTTTCTAAGACTTTAATTACATTTGTCTCTTCCTTGAATTGTTTTTATTACATGTTGTCTGACTTCATCTGATGACAAGCTAACAGACTTAAGTATTAACATACCATTTCCTAGTATAGAAAAAACACTTTAAAATTTATAGGCACATATCTAGAATAAACAGAATGTTCTACATTAAACTGAAAAATTTAATGAGTTATTAATCAATTGGTCCCGTAGAGAGTCAGTTAGATGTGCTTACTTCATTCATGGCAGGAAATCTGAGAGGGGCAGACACCTTCTGCTGCCCATTGTCATAGATATAGACAAAGCTCTGACCAAAGGGCCTTTTTCCAGGCAGGTGGACAATAGTTATATTGTGCTGTTAAAATAAAACATGCATTTAAAAAACTAAAATTACATTAAGTCTCCGGAATGACAAATGTTTTCAGAATATTATTCTATAATTACTTTGTGTGAACAGAACATTAAGATTAAACTTAATTAAATGCTGGTTAAAATGATGTTCTTAAAGTGAATAACAATTTTTTCTTAAGTATTATAACAGCACTTATATCTATTCTAGAAAACTTATATACAATGTAACAGTACATTTTCTGCATTTTCCAAGTCTATGACTATTTTTAGAATCAATCTTTCCAATAAGAAGCATGTTATATTTTAAGAAAAGTAACAAATTCACTATTCTTAACAATTTATGCTCTCATTTTAAATTGAATTTCAAAATGAAATTAATTTGATTCTAGAAAACAAAATATTTCATTTGAATTTTTTAGCAAAACAAGGATTACTAACTGAATTTAAAATGACAATAAGCAGTATTAATCTCCTTACAGATTTAACTTCAATATGAATAGAATTTTAAAGTGAAAATTAAAGGACCTCAAAAAGCAGATGACAACTCCTGATATACATGCACCGAATATATGTTTTTTAAAGAAAAGAATGAAAAAGTTAAATGTGATACCCTAAAGCCTTACCCAGAGGGAATCACAGAAACTGTAGTCAGGAAGCATAACTGTAGCATATTCTCGTTTTGTGCACACTGCCACAACCAATATCCCTGAATGGGTAATAAAAGCTTCAAAACCCATGCCACTTCCTGTAAAAAAGCTAACAAAAATATGTTTTATCAGAACTTTTGAATTCTTGTGTCCAGTTTTACCATCACTGAAACACACAAAACCATGTCATCAGGAGTATCTTTATCAACAATGCTATCTAACGGCTTACATTCTAATCTTGCTTCAAAGATAATTTTTAAATCACTTTTGGGTGTAAGAGTTTAGTTAATTGTAAAAGGTAATATAAAAGTGTAATTCTAATAGCAAACAACAGTAAAACTTTAAACTTTCAAATCTTCAAAATTCTTCCAAATAAGATTCAGAAAATATGAATAAAGTTCTAAAAATCACCAGGTGTATTAAAAAATTATTAGTTACTTAAGTAACTAAGTTTGGATGTACATACACGTACGTTTTCTGATACTTCACACATAGCACCTTTAATGGAACACAGAGGTCACCATTCATTTTCAATTTTATTATTCCCTTTTTCTCCACTTTTACACTTTTAAGAAGAAACTTTGTTTCCAAACTTGCCTCAGAACTTAATGAGCAAAACATTTGAGATATATAATATTATGAAAGCAATAAAGCACTTATAATTAAACTGTGTACACAAGGATGAAGAGGCTTCAGATATTGTACATTTAAAGAAGTAGATGCTTGGGGTGAGGATTTAATAATGTGTGTAATTTCTGAATCACTGTGTTGTATACTTGAAACCAATATAATATTGTATGTCAACTCCAATAAAAAAATAAATCCCCCCCTGAAAAAAAGAACAAATTTTTTTTGATAAAGGGGTAACAACATACTTTGTTCTGAAAAAATTTTTTTATATAAATAAAAATTAGACGCTCAGAAAAGGTTTTTCCTGTTTAAGAATCACAGCATATACTGTTATGACAGTATTCACTTATATTCCATAACTTGTACCAGTACCTGTACAATTGTTTTCTTTTTCCTCCTTTGTTAGCGTTGCCAAGAGTCAACTGATTCTGATCTAAGCTAAACCAAGCACTGAAAGAAAACGCAGACCCTGGCCATTTCTGTATGGAAGGCACAGAAATTCCTGTCATACTATGTGACAAATTAAAATACTGAAGTGCACTCTCTAGACTTTGCTTTCGGGCCATTGTCAGGATTGCTCGAGTCACAGGAGTGGTGTAAGGGTGAATATACTCAGATTCATCCACCCTCAGCAATCTTAGTAGTCGACGGATTTCTTCTGAGCTCACTGACTGACTCCCCAAGG
This sequence comes from Phataginus tricuspis, assembly GCA_029783875.1. Lineage (NCBI taxonomy): Eukaryota > Metazoa > Chordata > Mammalia > Pholidota > Manidae > Phataginus > Phataginus tricuspis. Next base: position 34,275,627 of record JAQQAC010000477.1, read on the forward strand.
ATCCATGAAGTGCAATCAAGTTCTCAGCACAAGTTCGATGAAGGGAAGAATGGGAATCAAGGGTTTCAATGATTCGAATTCCCATATTTGCATTGACACAAGTAGTTCGACTTGGCCTATTAATACAACAAATTCTTTTCAGCCAATCAGAAACGAAGATTTGCAGATCATGGGATTCTAGCTCTGGAAGCCACTGGATAAGAAGCAAGAGAGGCTGGACATTACTAATGCCCAAAATTCCAACTGCAGTGTGGTCACCCTCTACAGCCTGTAAAGCAATACAAAAGATAAAGGTTAATAACCATTTTTGATATGGAGATAATAGAACTTCATTTAATAAGGCTGCAAAACTCACCATATTCATAAGTTCTTTAAGTAGTTCCAGTGGTGGCTGACCCAGGGATTTTAATACTTCAAACATATGGTTATAACCAATTCTTTCTTTAAATATTTCCTAGAGAAGGGGTAATGAAAGCATCAAAGCACATTTTTCAAAGACTGAATTTGTTGGAATATTTAAAATGCATACCTCTATTATTTAAAATAATACCCATGTAGGTTAGTCAACTTAATATATAAAAGAGTATGAGTTTAATACTTGTGTTTTGTTAAATTACATCTTCATCTTAAAATAGATTCCATATATATTCTGATATACAATGTGACAAGAATCTACCAAAATTAATGAAATTAGCAATAATTATATATTATAAAATTATTATATTACTTACAGATTAGGGCACAAGTCATTTTCTTTATTTTCTTCACTTGATTCATAATTAGTATAGTATTACATGAAGTCAAAACAAAAATGGAGGAAAAAATGTGGAGACTTTGGGGGTAACAGGAGTCAGAAAGCAGCTTCAAAGATCTAGATTAAAGAGTCCTGGTAATTCTGAGTAGTGACCAGAAAAAAAAAGTGGATACAGTTTTCACCCTGCAATTTCTATCTAAATGGCCTGAATTATCTGAAACATTGAGTTCATTTTAGTAAGCTCTAAGTCCCATATATATTTGAGCTCACAGGAACACAAAGCCATCAAGTGAAATATAAAGACAGCCAAAAAACTTGGCAATACTAAATTGGTCCAGTAAATTAGGAGGAAATTTATATAATCATTTTTGAATCAAAAGATTTAAACAAAATGAGTAAGCCTGGTTATTTCTGAGAAAGGAACTAGTTGCCTGTGGGCCAAGAGTAGGAAGAAAATCTTTTGTTAAAAGGCATTTTTAAAATAACTTTTTGAATTTTAAGACATGCAAGGTATTACATAGTAAAAAAAAAATTATTATTTCAAAAAGACTTGAACATCATTTCAGGTTAGAATTTCATAACAGAGTACAAGCAGCTATTACACTCATAAACCAATTACTTAGAACTTAAAATGATTTTTTTCCTTACACAAACTATGATAAATGGATTTTAGATTCCCAAACCAACCTGTAAAAGTTGTGAAAACCTATTCAGTAGGAATCTAACCATAAGTTACATATAGTAACATTTTTAGGGCAAAACTTAGTGTCTCCTAACAAAAAACAATGAAGGCATGGCTTAGGAAACAAGAAGTAATTCATTCATTTCTGGTACTAGAATGATGAGGCATGAAATACATTAGAGGCAGTGCATAAGAAGGTAGAATGGTAAAAATGATAAGAGAGACTAACATTTATTAAGCACATACCATGTGCCTGGCACTATGCTTGCTTTTTCCCTTTACTCAAATGATCTCACTAATCCTTAAAACTACTCAATGAAGAAACTACCAGGCCAAAATCAGCATAAGAGGACAGCAGGATGGTCAGAGGCAGTGAATGAAAAGGGAAAGAAAATTCTGAAGGTTAGTGACTACAAATAAAGAAGCAAAATTTCCATGGCCATTTGGGAAAACAAGTCCCAAACTGATAGGACTATTCACATATGAAAAAGTTCATATTCTAAGCTATCATAAACTGACCAAAAAGTGAAAGAGTGATTATTCTATTAAATAAGAAAACCTATGATATAAATTTAATTCTTTAAACACAGTAACCATAGAATCACCTAAAACTTCAACATTTCAACACCAGTACTGTCTTCCTATTCATTGAACTACACTGTAAATCTCCATTAGCTTGCTGTTCAGTCATCAATGTCTTATGTAATTCCAAAGCAGTGCCCATAGGCATTTGTTTTTTTTTTTAATTTGGTGTCATTTGTTACAATCATATCCTAATCTGTTACAGTAATTATGCACAAAGCACTAGGCTAGGTACAAATAGTGATTTTAATATAAGTAGTAAGAAGTATTAGGAAATTAAAATCTTGTTTGCTTTCACATATATCAGTAAGGCATCAACAGAGCAGAAGATCTATCAGAAACTTCAAACTGGCCACATTTCCTAAAAGTCATCTAATGCTCAGTTCTGACATAATAAGGGCCAGTCTCTATAAAACAGAGGTTAAAACCCCAAGAGAAATATGGTAACAATGGCCATGTTTTCCATATAAAAATCACTTCACAAGACTTTGAAGATTCTGTGTCACGTACAGATTTATGAAGAAAGCAGAATTCTTAATAGAGCCTTGGGCAGCTGCTCCTAGCATGGAGGGGGACACTCCCAGAAGCAAGTAGACAACATTTGCCTAGAACCTATTTATTTTTTTATTTTTTTACAATTTATTTTGGTATCATTAACCTACAATTACATGTGGAATATTATGGTAATTAAACTACCCCCTTCATCAGGTCCCCCCACCAACCCCATTACACTCACTGTCCATCAGTGTAGTGAGATGCTATAGAGTCACTACTTGTCTTCTCTGAGTTGTACAGCCCTCCCCGTGCCCCCCCTACCTTACGTCTGCTAATCGTAATACCCCTTTTACCCTCTTATCCCTCCCTTCCCACCCATCTTCCCCAGTCCCTTTCCCTTTGGTAACTATTAGTCCATTCTTGGGTTCTGTGAGTCTGCTGATGTTTTGTTCCTTCAGTTTTTTCTTTGTTCTTATACTCCACATATGAGTGAAATCATTTGATACTTGTCTTTTTCGGCTTGGCTTATTTCACTGAGCATAATACCCTCTAACTCCATCCATGTTGTTGCGCCCATAGGCATTTGTCTTTAAAATTATCAGCAAAATGATTCCTGTACTCAGGAGATATTTTGTGAACTACTTCATTTCAGGCATGAAACCATATGTGTTATATACTTTCAAACATACTTTGGGAATATATAGTGAAAACTGGTATATATTAAATAACATTTTCGAGCTTAGGGATATATATTTCACCTTAGCAGCTGGAGATTTGTTCATTACTGCTGTCAAAGCCTGAATGGTTGATACAGCCAAACAATCCAATTGTCCCTGCAACATCTATCAGAGGGGAAAAAAAAACAAGAAATTAACAGATGTGTTTGAGATTTGTATTCAGTTAGGAAACCTTTGTTCTGAAAACCTGAAAAAATAATTACTTAACATGCAATGCATTCCTCTTCCAATGAAATGGATTTCTGAAACATAACCTGCAAGAAAAGCTACCTACTTGACAGAAAATAAGCCATGTGTCAAGAAGGATAAGGCTACATTCACTCATCACATTAAAATGTTTTGGGGGAAAAAAAACCACCAAGCTTAAAACATGCTTTTTAACAATAATGGACAATCTCCAGAGGAAGGGAGGGAGGTCTATCATTGGAAATCCTATTTTAATTTTCCTTCAAAAATACACTTGACCTTCCTAGATTTAAACATCTTGGCATGTATAATGAAAGTCTAAAATATCTTGTCTACTTAGTCTCCACATGCCTGTATTATAATTCAAATAGTATGTATATACACAAGTATATACACCAATCACACCTGCAAACAATAAGTTATATCTACTTTTACATAAAATGCAGAATTTGAGGCAGAAACAGAAAATGAAATATTTATGTGTTCAGCATTGTCATGTTTTTGAGGAGGCAATTCTTAATGCTAAAAGTTGTAGACAAAAAATAAGAACCATCTCCACTTTGTCTATTTCTGTTTAAAGCTTCATCATAAAGAAGACATATGTCAAACTTCAGGGCAGTGTATATTATAGCAAAAACACAAAAACAAATTGTAACATCAACAATATTAAAAAACTGAACATGACTGTTATATCATCAGGCTTAGCCAACCATTAAAGCATAGCACAAGAACTAGAAAGTTGTGAAAACTAACAGTCCCGGAAATCTGTTTTCAAGTGTATATTACCTTGAACAACCAGGGAGTCAGGAGTGCTGACCCCTGCATATTCAAAAACCTGTGTATAACTTTTAACTCCCTAAACACTTAGTAGTTACTACTATGAGCCTACATTCGACTGGAAGCTTTACTGATAGCATAAACAGTCAATTGACACATATTTTCTATGTTATATGTATTATATTTCTACAATAAAATAAGCTAGAGAAAAGGAAATATTTTTTTAAATTGTCATAAATCTCCAAAATTTTTTCCAATGTATTTATTGGAAAAGAATCTACATGTAAGTGGACCCACACAGTTCAAACCCATGCTGTTCAAGGGTCAACTACACTATGACTTAGTCACTCCAGAAATAGCATTTTCCTCTTTCCCTCCCATTAGATTTGAGTAAAAGGGGACAGATTAGATCTTTCTTGTTTTAAACTAAGCTCTATCACTTTCAGGCAAGTTATTTAAACTGGTATCTTAATTTTTGTTGTTTATTATTACATAAAATATACCTATTACATATGTAAAGAAACATATAATATGCACTTTAAGTTTTACATATAGAATTTCAGAAAGCTCTCCTAGGCTTTATTGAAGAGGACTAAGCATTCTACAATTAGGACTATTAACAAACCTCTAAGAAGGCTATTTTAAGTAGTATTAGTCTGTATAAGATGGCTTTAAGAGGGACTAACACTTATTGAGAAATATGAGATGGTATTCTGTAATTCATATTTCACATACAGAATAGAAAATAATAGATTATCATGTCTCTTTTTAACCATAGCCCTGTTTATAATACTGGACATTAAGATAATGTTAATAAAAGATATCATGTAAGCTCTCTTCCAAACATTTTAGGGAAAAAATGCAATTTTTGTAAGTAGTTTTTCCTATAATGTAATGTATTGTGAAAAGCAAAATAGGTTGCATATTTCTGCCTTATAACCATATAGAGATCAATGTTTATAAAAGAAAAATGTTAAGTTTTATGCTAAATTAAGACTCAAAGAGTTCATTCAGCATCTTCTTCCCTTCCTCCAAGATTCAGGTTGTCCATTGAATTATAATCATTATTTGTCAACAAGAAGCAAAGAATCAAGAATTAAAACTGACGATATTCACAAACAAAGCCCTAAAGTCCCAATACACCACAATGCTAAGAAAAAGAAGCCCCCAAAATATGAAGTCACCACCAGGTGAACAGCACTGATATTGGGATCCCATCCCTGTACTTTATATCTCCTCAAACTGTCAAGAAACACATGTGGGTGGAATACTCTTGATGGATTACATCAACCACCAAGATTTCAACTGATTTATCTTTTGGATGAAAGCAATTTTTATTTTAACTTAATGTCAAAAATAATTAATGAAGATTAAAATTAGATAATGTTTGTGTATTTTAAGACATAAGAAGAAAAGTACAGGAATAGTTGCTCCCCTTGACTGATTTTGGACTTCAGCTGAAACAAGATGCAGACTTTGCAGATACCTGGTTCTCATTCATTTCTGTCAGTAATTTGTTGGCAAGGTCTTTCTCGTTCTTGTCTGCCACCTTATTGTTAGCATTTAAAAATAGCTGTTAAAAACAGAGATAAGAATAATGGAGAAAGAACATTAAACTGTTACCTATAAATAGAAATGAAGCTTAAATGGATTTCCATGTCTCTTGAAAATAAATCCAAGAATCCATTTGTGAAGTATACTGCTTTTAAATGGACAATCAACTACTCACTTTTGGATTACAAACTAACATTAGTTATTTTTCTCTTGGAACTCACAGTTACTAAAATAAGAAACAACAGTAATAATTAAATTAGTTAATGTCTTAAATTCTTAAAGAATCAGCAGAAAATGCCTCACAGAAAAGAGGGAAATGTGCTACTGAGACAGGCTAAAAATACTCTAGTAAATATACAGTAAGGGTTCTGAAGCCAAGAGTTTGTTAAGTGCTATTTAAACTGACTTTAATAAGCGTTCTTTCTGGAAATATTTTTTAGTCTCAAATATGTTAATTTGTGCTTTGACAAAGGAGGTCAGTGTGCAGCATTTCCCAAATTTATCTAACCACACATCTTGTTAAACATTCTGTAATAGTGTTCTCAAAATGAGCAAGAATTGGCTGTTTATATTAGTTCGTATACTAGAAAGGGGAATTAGGATTATCTCTGACATACATGGTGACTGCCCTCTTCTGAAAGAAAGAAAAGAGGCAAGTATTTTTGTTTAAGTATATAAAACAGCATCCCAAAAGATCTCAGTCACAGTTTGGACAAAAAGAAAGATTATTCAAATGAGAGTGAAAAAGGAAAGAAAGATTTATAAAGGAATTTATCAAAGGCATCCTAACAAGGAAATCCTTAGGATTTCCTATCATTTCAGAAATGAGAAACCAGCAGCCCAGGCATGTACTGAAATAATGCAATATAAAATAAAGTGGATAAAGTTATGATATGATATGGTATAAAAGGGTATACACAAAGAAAGCTTAACTTAAAAATAGATTAGTGCATACAATATAGGCTTGGGAATCAGAAGCCTGGATTTGAATCTTGATTTCACTACTTATTAGCTGTCTGGTTTTAAGGAAAACTACTTGACTTCTCTTGAGCATGTTTTCTCAAAAATGAAAATAGTATCTCATTAAATACGTGTGCAGAGTAAATGAGATAATCCCTACTAGGTTATTAGCATAGTATTTGGTATATAACAAGGGCTTAATAAATGAAAGGAGACATTATTATCAGCAAATATTTTAAACATAGTAATATTCCATATTACCTAGGTACAAGGACACAGGAATGCTCAAAAGTGATGAAAGCAAAAGTGCGTAAAGTCTTCTCAGAAAACAATCCATATCAAGAATCTTAAAAACAGTTCTTAGTTTTTATATCAGTAGCTGTATTTCTAGAAATCTACCCTATGAAAGTCAGAAACTCATACTAAAGTTTCACAACAGATATGCTCGTTAGCTTTATTTTCAATAGCAAAAAATAAGAAACCACCCAAATATCCAACAACAGAATAAATAAACTATGGTTCACTGATAGATTGTAAGAGAAGTTCTCAAACTTTATAGTCTCATGGCCCCTTAACACTCTTAAAAATTGAGAACCCCAAGGAACTTTTGTTTATGTGGGTTACATCTATCAATATTTACCATTTCAGAAAATAAAATTTAAAAGACATTTTTAAATACTTGTTTATTCATTAAAAAAATAACAATAATAAACCCATTATATGCTGACATAACATGGTATATTTTATTTATATGTAATTTACCACAATAAAAAAGAAAAACAAATTTGAATCAAAACATAAAATAACAGCTCCTTAAAATCAAAGACAATAATAATAGAAAAATACCTTGTAGTTCTGAAGTAGTCGTATGAGATGTTCAAAGCAATTACTGTTAAGAAAAATGGCCTGCAAAACAGGCCTATCTGTGCAGTCTAACATGGCTGTGATGGTACCTAGGAAAATAAAAACAAAACTGTCCATTTATAAAGGGGAAATTTTGGGATCATAGAAACAATTACTGTAGCCATATTTTTAATATATATTTTTAAGCTCACAAACAGATGTAAATTAATTTGGAAATATAGGGAAGGGGGAGTAGAAAACAAAATCTGTACTTATTACTTGATAAGAAAAGTAAACATATTTGTATTTTACTATTAAACATATTTAAGCTTTTATATGTAAGAGTGGTATATATTTCCTAGAGATTTACTTAGTTGTACTTCTATTATAACATTCAACTGTAGTTCCCAGCTTTCTATCAATAAGCAACACTGGTTATGTTACAGCAACACAGTATCCTTTATACATTATAAAATTAACATATGGCCATTATGAAAATACAACTTAGGTAATTAACCCTTTCATGATGATGCTTTGCTTTTATTTCTTTTTTTTCTTTTTTTTTTTACAATTTATTTTATTTTAGTATCATTAACCTACAATTACATGAGCAATATTGTGATGATTAAACTACCCCCTTCATCAGGTCCCCCCCACCAACCCTATTACAGTCACTGTCCATCACTGTAGTGAGATGAGAATCACTACTTGTCTTCTCTGAGCTGTACAGTCTCCCCCGGGCCCCCCCACCCTATGTCTGCCAATCGTAATGCCCCTTTTACCCTCTTATCCCTCCCTTCCCACCCATCTCCCCAGTCCCTTTCCCTTTGGTAACTGTTAGTCCATTCGTGGGTTCTGTGAGTCTGCTGCTGTTGTGTTCCTTCATACATCTAGCATAGGTAATATGATAGTTTGTAACAAAAAAGAAGTCCATTATAGACTCCAACTTTCTTATAAACTTACAATTCATAATAATTATAAAACATGACATATTATAACACATAAAAGAACAGAAACGATATATGATGAATCTTAACTTCCTAAAGAAACACTGTTGAAATGGATTGTTTCACAAAGATTTTGATGTCCAATATTTTTAAATTGGACATGACACACACACACACCCCACCCTGAGCATGTAATTTTTTAGTCTCTATAGCTATACAACAAACCATTAATGTTGGTTATGTCTGGGTGGTAGAATATAAAAAACTTTCATTTTTTTACTTACCTTAATTTCCTAGTATAGCTAGTGAAAGTATTTTATTTCTGTAAGAAGGAATTCTCAGTTAGCAGTATTTGTATCTATCAATATTAACAGATTACATTAGATTTTAAAAATCTAATAATATTTGTATCTAACAGGCCATCTTCTTACACAATAAGAAATCACATATATTGGTGAAGGAGCTTGCAGAGAGACAGAGATACATAAGCACAGAATGATACAGAACAATCCACACAAAGAGGGAAAGAGAAACAAGACTCACACAGAGAGGCTCTGCAGAAACAAAACAAGAGGCCATCTAGGAGGACATATGTTGAAGTGACGTCTACAAAGATGTAAGAGAAGCACATACAAAATTGATCATACGTGACTCTGCCATAGGTTAGAAACTACAAATGGCACTTTCTGGAAATTTATTTTCCTAGAATTCCAAAATGATAGCTGACTTTCTTTTTAACATTGATGCTTGTAGTGGATTACACTTTCAAAAAAGAATATAGAGATTCAATTTTGTCACTGTTAAAGCAGGTATTGTAGAAAAACAAATCAACTCCATATTAATTATTTTGAAGTAAAAATCTAAACAGTCACATGATAGCTGAATTCAACAATTTCTATACAAGGGCCTTTTGTTTCAAATAAAGTGAGGAATATGAGAGCAAAAAAACTCAGAGAAAATTGAGTACAATAATAAAGTTTATGTAATACTTACTCAACATTTTGATCTGCAGAGCTATGAACCAGCTTTCCCACTGTCTGGACCTCCTTTGACTAGATAAAGCTGAATGATCTGAGTTTAGCAATTTGAAATAGCTCTCCAGAAGAGCGCTGGTTTCCACTTGACGCTGGTCGGAGCTGCTAGTGAGAAGGATATGTACCACTTCTGTGAGGCACTTCAAAGTAAGTTCTACTTTCCTACCCACTTCTTCAGGATTTCCATCCTCCCAGGAATCACAATCTGCCAAAACTCTCATAAGAACTTCCATTGTGGCTGGAGAAATTGCTTGCAAGGCATTCCTCTGAAATATGAGAGACAATGAAAATGAAACCCCAACCTAACTAAAGTTCTGTATGTTTGCAAAAACAAAGAGATTTTAATAAATCTGCTGATAATTTTCTGTTAATAAATCAACATATAAAAAAATTTAAACAAATACTTTATAGACACTGCTAGTGACTTATGCATATTGTCTTCATTTTCTTACTACTAATAGAATTCTGATTTTACTCACACAGCAATCTGCTCACATAGAAAACTTGCTTACTACCCTCCCTTGCAGACAGGGTAGCCATGTGACATTGTTATGGTAAAGGACCATGGCCAGTAGACTATGAAGATATCACTTTACAAATAAAAACAGGATTCTTTGCTCTTGGCTTTTTCATCTTTTTCCTGCCTGGAAAGCAGACACGATGCTTGGAGCCACCTTTATATAATGAGGAAACAAGCCTGAGAATTAAAGTAGCTGGCTACAGAGAACAGAACAAGAATATCAAAGGAACTTAGTCCTTGATGATACCATTGAGCTGCTCTATCAGCCCAGAACTGCAAGAATTAAAAACAAAACAAAACAAAACAACTCAGTTTGGTTAAGCTTATCTCAGGTTTTCTGTGGTTATAACAAATCCATCCCAAAAGACATAGATATATTGGTAACTGGTAGTTATTCAAGGTGATACATTAACATTGATAATAAACTATATTGCCTTAAATTGATATATAATGAATCAACAAAATTATGCAAAGTCATCTGGAAGTAATAGCAGTTAGGCCATTAAGACTTATTATTATGGATATAATAAATGTTACTAATAATAACAAGTGCTACTATGGAAGAAATTACTTATGGCTTACCCAACATCCATTCTACTCTGCTTCCTTATTAATAGAACCCCTGTTTTACTGGACACATGGCTACCAGGAATAAAGATTACAATTCCTAACCTCCCCTGCTGCTAGGAGGCTGAGGAAGCAAGTTTTATCAATTTTTTAAAAATCTGGACACATTTGCCTTCTTAGCAGTTATCTGATGGAGTCTGGCAAATGAAATAAAAAAGACAAGTGTCAGCTTTTAAAGACAGTTGGCACACACCTTTTGTCTCATTCTAATCTCCCCCTCCATCTTTATACCCAAAATGCAGACAGGATGGCCAGAATCCAGAAGCTATCTTTTAGCACAGGAAGTAATAGTAAGAATAACAAATTGACATTCAGAAGGAACCTAAGTCCCTGAAGATCCTAAACCCACCAGACTAACTCTGGACTGCTTTTTTTGGAAAAAAATAAACTTCTAATTTAAGCTGTTATAATTTTAGTATTTACTATTTACTCATATTTACTACTAGAGTTGAAAAAGAGAAGGCAAGGTAGCCCACTAGAAAACACAAGTATCATTATCGATAACTGTGATTTTTGTTACCATATATTTTTATATACTACAGTTGTTGCAGTATCTTGAAACATCATACTCAACTCTTCTTTGAAATTACAGTAGCTATTAGACTGCTATATCTTTTTATTTGTTATAAGTAAGCATGTATTACTATGCTACAAATTTGTTTTATTAATACTTTAGTAACTGCATTTCATTATAATTAGTTTTCTTTGTGGTCTTGTGTATTTTATTTTAGGCATTTGAAAACATTCTAACAACAGGCTCTACCAGACTGTCAAAGGGGTATGTGGTACAAAAAGTGTTAGAAACTTCTGATCTAAACTATGGGTAAAGAAAATATGTAGAGTGTTCTTTCTGAACTATAATCCTGTTTTCAACTAGTAAAGTTTACCACAAACAGCTTTTAAGATGCTCAAATAAAGAAATAAACATTACTAAAATTTCTTCCTTGTTAAGTATTAGAAAACTTGGGTTTATTGGAAAAAAAATGCATATGAACCTTGTATTTATGCATTTAGCAACTGTAAATAGAAAAGTGACTAAATTCATTATGTCTTTGAAAATCAGACTGCTAGAGTTTGATTTTACTAAGTGGACTTAATAGGGTTGACTGTCTTCTGTACTCTAAAATAGTAATTAGTAGCTGGAGGTCAACACAACTAAGAACTTAACAATACCAAAACTGTTAAGTCTGGTTATTTATGCAATAGTTTTATTGTTAATGGTAATATTATTATTTAGGTTTTTTGGAAATTAACAAAATAAATAACAGATTCGCTTTAAACAAGATACAAACTCAGAAAACTATTTGTATAGTTCATAAAATTATAAGACAAAAATTACACACTAAATAATCCATGAAAAATTTCTCACATTGTTTTATGTATTAATTTTCATTTTCCTCACCTGCCCACCAGCTACAATGGCTCCAAAGAGATGCAATAAACAACACTTAAGACTTTCCTTGAGATGTTCACTTTCCTGAAAACACTCTGTGAATGTAATACACAAATAAGCATATAAGATTTCTCTCTCATAGTATGACTTACCTCTAAGGAACATTTATTACTGAAACATTAAGAATTATTTGTGAAAAAGCTAATAAAAGACAGGTTGATATGCATTTTTTCATAGGAAAGAAAAAGAAAAACCATTTATTAGGTAGTATTTTAGATACCTTACTTACATTATCTCATTAAATTCCCATAATATTCCATATGATGACATTTGCCCCATTTATAAATGAGGAAATGGAAGGACAAAATTTAATACCCTGCATAAAGCCACAAGGCTAAGTGGGAGAGCTAGAAATTAATTGAAACCTAACATAAAATTAGATGCCTTTTCACTATTATTGCCTCCTATTAGTGTAGTTGAGTATAATTATTCAATTATAAAATTCAAAGAACTGGATAAAATTATTTCCTGGGTCTACTCCAGGGCCAATATTGTAAAATTCTAATAGCAATAGTAATCTTTCCTTTAATATTACAAATTATTTTATTGTTTTTAAAACATTATACATGCACACGGCAAATAAAAAGTAAAAAAGAACTGACAAGGAAAAGACTCCTTCCAACCTATTCCAAAATCTACCATGCTCCCCACACCTTAAAATAAAAAAAAAGAAAAGCTATTCATGCTCTTTTTGTTTTAATTTAATACATCCTGGGTATTATTACACCTTGACATATATACCTGCTTTATTCATACCATTACAACGATATACCTTACTTAACCTGTTCTCTACTGGTAAACTTTTATGCTTTGCCCCTTTCTTTTGATACTGCTGATAATCCAGCAAAGTGTACCATTTTGCATACATCACTACACATGAAGATAAGACTACAATAGAATTGTTTCCAGTATTATACATAACAAATATTACCAGAAGAAACAGCTTTGAGGTAAAATGTACTGATAGAAATTTACACTTAAAAATTAAGTCATTCCATCTATCTTGGAATAACTATCATTACACATGGTTTTCTGCAAGAAATAACTAGAAAATTGGAGGTTCTAGAAATTTTAGGTTCTAGAAATTTGAGTTAGGAGACAGATGAAAAGTTTGGTGAGGCCTAGGCAATGGAATTTGTGAAGCAGTACAGGAGTGAAGGAAGCTATACAGAGAGAGCCCTCCAGAAACATGCACAGGGCTCACTTTAAGTCCAAGCATCAATCATTACATGATAGCATGAAATCCCACAGACAGGCAAAAACCTACCAAGAAATCGTAAGCTCAGTAATTGTCAGATTTTACACAGAGCCGGAAGATGACAGGGTGTGGTTCAACCACACCAGATACACAGAATACACATAAAAAAATGTAACAAGATATACTATGTAAACTCTAATCATAAGATTGTTGTAGTGAAATTACATCATTGGAAATCTGAGAAATGTGCACAGAGGACAAATGTATTACCAGGCAACATTGCTTAAGGTAAAAATGGCCCTTGAGATGGACTAGGACAACTATGAATGACTATAAATACCTGCCGGGAACTCATAAACTTGGGTTTCCCTGACTGCAGTGTAACTTGCAATTTACGCATTTCGCTTCCCATGATTTGGAAGTTACATTCATGGACTATTACAAAGTACACTGGCTTCTATGGGCCACTGTGCTTAAAAGACAGGATGGCTTACACACCCACAGATTTGGTCACAGATCCTCTTTTAAAGAACTCAAGAATAGCCCAGGGCATGTTGTGAGATCTCCTGCTGAATAGAAACACCTACACTATTCTACAGACTTGCTGAGTTTCCTGTCTTGTGTCCTCTGAGTTCCTCCAGTTCCAGGCATAGCCTATTGTGGACACATGATTATCTAGCTGAAGCCACTATCACTACCAATGGTCAAGCAGAGTGGGTGCCGCAATCATCCTCCCCTAGCAATCAAAGGATTATTTATGTCTTATTTCTTAGGCAAAAAAAAAGAGAGAGAGAAAGAACTAAAGAAATATGGCAAAATGGCAAAATGTTAAAATCTGTCATGTTAAATGTTAAAATTTGAGTGGGAAACACAAGGTGCTCATTCCTTTTAAATTTGAAAAGTTTTCTATATTCTGAAATATAACAATGTTTTTTTTAACAAAACTAGAGTCCATATAATGGTTACCCATATAGTTGCCAACTCTCAAGTTTATTTGCAGTAAAAATTCTGAAGTTCTAAAATACACTACCATCACTAAAATATTCGAGAGCTCCTCTCACAGGAAAAACACACACTTTCAGAACAGTAAATTAAATAAAAGCAAGAACAATAATCTCAGCAAAATATGAATGAAGTTCTCCAGTTATAGGTTCTCAGAGTCTTTATCTTACAAATACACAAAGCTGAATCAAGGGAATAATCAAAGCAACATGGAAGTCAAAGTAAGATATATTCAGAATCAAAGTTAGAGCTGTTACTTACGATAAAAGAAAGGGACAAACTCCACTGTGAGAGAAGCTGGTTTATATTTCTGTCTGCTCTTTTCCACAGTACTAAGGATTCGTCTATCATTAAAAAGAAGTTAATACCAAATTATAATGTGGGCAAGTAGACATGGCACAATTATAAAAACAATTATAAAATTAATGTAATATTTTACTTTGCTTTGTGTACTGAATAATATTATCTTCTGGACTGGCATAATCTTGAAAAAGAAGTCTAGCCAGTAACTTAAATGCTCACCAATGAAGGTATGCCTTCTATTGAATTAAGCAGGTATTTTTTAAATGCTTAATGGTAAAACAGCACCCAGGTTAAATCTCCAAACAACTGGAAATAGAAAAAGGAACTAGCCAGTCTGTAAAAGAATTTGTTCAGCAGCACTGCTAATTTGACACCTAAGGCAGTAGCTTATTACTACAGTGCAACTAAAATTCACCAGAAATCAGGCTACTCTGTGCAACTTTCTGCAATTTTACCTGGACACAAAGAGTCCATACCACTAGCTTCTTCTATCTTAACCATGTATACCCAGTATGGGCTGGGAATATGTTTGTTTTTGAAGACAATTCCAGTAGTTATAATAATTAAAATATTTCTACAGACTTTGGTAAGGCCAACACAAACAGTATGTGCTTATACCAAGAACATTTCAATTCAACACAAAATGAGTCTGTTTGATGGGCATGGTGGTGTGGGGATTGGAGAATAAAAGCCTGTTACAATGATACATACAACTGGTGGATGGCTGCAAGCTTTAAAAAACAAAAAAATTACACATTTTTTTTCATGTCCTGAAAATGCTCTTAACATTGTGAGATAAAACCAACAGAAATGGAAAAAGTTTGAAGAACCACCACATAGAAATTCCATACATCTAAATATGATCTACTAATACAATACTGGATTAAGACGCTTTCTTCTTAGCAACCATAAGTGAGAGGTTGAAATTAGTTTCTTTACAATTATTTAAAGCGAGAAAGAGAAGTCACTTAGTTGTAGAATAAGCCAAATAAAATATGCATTGCTGGACTCAAATGACAGAATAAAGAGTTCTATATCCAGATCTAATATTCAGACTCACTAAAATCATATCAGACACCATTTGCTACTACATTACTTTCCAAATCTATACCTTTTTCCATTATGTAGAAAGCATAAGAATTATCATACTCTCTGTATTTAATTTCAAACATATCATAGACTGGATCTTCCTATTTAATTAAGACCATTGTCAAAGATGTTTTTATGACAATACAAATATTACTGGAGTTTCAAAATAAAAATCCAGTCATGCCTTCAAAATAAATCCAGACATGTGGTAGAAAAATTACTTTTAAAAAGATGAAATTTGATTTAGCTTTCAGTTAGGTTTACCCAGTAGATTATTAACATTTTGCACATTTATTATAAATTATGGTATCAATTAATAGGTTGGATATATCCTATCCAAACATCCTGTGTTACCAACAAAAACAATGAGCATTCTCACTTGGTTAACATAATAAAAATATACTCCTGCAATTTGTGATTAATAACTCATTCTTAAGGCCCTGTATTAGATGTAACATATGAACATAAATCATTTCCACTGTAGTGTTTTAAAATTTAATGTGCTAACATAAGTAAAAAGGGTGAAAATTATTATACATAGCACACATATTAAAGTATTAGTCTGCAACGTGTGTTTTCAACAGATAGAACAGCTAAAAAAAAACTTAGTTTTGTACAGTTTTTAGAACACAACATAGTTTCTACATTGTTACCTGATATGTGCGCCAAGCAGCTACCACTTAGCAGATGCTCATAAATACCAACATGTTTCTGATAAGGTAGCAAAACATTTGTTTGTGTCTCAGTTTTCTAAGTTCATGTACCCTGCTCAATTATTTTGTGCTTCTTTTTTTCTGCTTCCAACATGCCTATGACAGAACTAATTTTCTTATTTTTTTAAACTTTTTATCTGGAAATATGTTCAAGGTCTCACAAAAGTTACAAGAATAAAAATAGTACAAAGAACTTCAAATATAGTTTACCCAGGTTCATTGTTACCATTTTATCCCAAATGCTTTACATTTGCTTACTCTTACCCCATATATTTAGTGCACATATATTTATATATACACATATTCAGACATATAATATTTTTCAGAACATTTAAGAGCAAATTATGTACATTCTGGCCCTTTTTTTTTTAATCTCTAAATGCTTAAGTGTATACTTCCTAAGAATAAGGATACTGTCTTACATGACACCACAGTATATATTTCAATACATTTAACATTAATACATTTATTTAACCTATCATTCATAATCCAGTTTTATTCATTGACCCCACAGTATACTTTATAGTATTTCCCCCACCGCCTATGTTCAGCTCCCTTTCTAGGGTCAGGTATTGCATTTAACTGTGTAATCTCTTTAGCCTCCTTCAATCTGACACTTTATGGCTCCTTTATGACACTTTTAAAGAATGCTGTCCCCCACTCCCAACTTTATTCATTACAATATTCTTCATTTGGGGTTTGATATTTCCATACAATTAGATTCAGATTATGCATTCTTGGCTGAGATACTATACAAGCAATGGTGTGTCGTCCTTCTCATACTATCACAGCTGGGGGTACAGGAGATCTATCTACTTCTCAATGCTGATGTTAATTTTGGTTATCCAGACAATGTACTGTCCAGTATTATACAAAACAATTCCTAACTTTTCCTTTGCAATACATAAATAATCTGTGGGGAAACATTTTAAAACTATCCAAAAATCATGCTCCTTTCCAAGATTTCTCCTAGATTTAGCATCTTGATCCATATCCTTCCTATGATGTGTGCAAAATGTTGATTTTTGTTTCCCAACACGAGCATCCCCTATTTATTTCCTAATTGGCACCTGGCCTTTTACTATAAGGAAGGAGGCCTCTCTCCTCCCTTATCTGTCCGTCTATCACTGGCATGGACTCATGAATTCCTTTTTTCCACAATGGCTTGTAATTTACAGTAATTGATTATTTTTGTATATACATTGTCCCAGATTTGACAAGTAGGAACTCCAGGACATAACTTAAATTATTTTTCACTGTGGGCAGGCAATGAGTCCTAATGAATTTGCACTGGACACAATGTAGGAACTCAATAAATATATTTTTGAGTATATTTAATAAATGAAAAAGTCATTTTCAAGGGTAGATTTCTTTCCCTACATTTATTTTAGTTCCACTTGAGGAAATCTTTCTAAATATGTAAAATTCTACAAATAGAATAAAAACTGAGCTAAAAATTAATCAAATCTATTAATAAAATCAAATTAATTACATATGGATATAAAAAATCCACATATTTCATTAAACAAGAAATATAATTTTAAATGGTTCTGTATTTGGAATTATGCTTATTTAATTAAACCTGTTCTAATCACCTTTAGCTGTTTTGATAAGCAAAGGTACAGATAAGAAAATATGTACATTACAAATTTCCATTTAACTTCAGAATCACATTAATATATATGATAAATGTATTGCCATAGATCCCCTGTACAGGTATACCTTATTTTATTACACTTTACTTTGTCGTGCTTTGAAGATACTGTGTTTTTTTAAAATTGAAGGGTTGTGGCAACCCCACATCAAACAAGTCTTATTGTTGCCATTTTTGTAATAGCATTTGCTCTCATTATGTCTCTGTGTCATATTTTAGTAATTTTCACAAACTTTTTCATTATTATATTTGTTATGGTGATCTGTGATCAGCAATCTTTGATTTTAATACTGTAAATTGTTTTGGGGAGCCACAAACCATACGCAAACAAGATGTCAAACTAAATTAATAAATGTGTGTGCTCTGTCTAGTCCACAGACAGTCTATTCTGTCTCACCCTCTTCAGGTCTCCCTATTCCCTGAGACACAACAATATTGAAATCAGGCCAATTGATAACCTTAAAATGGCCTCTAAGTTTTCAAGTTAAAGGAAGAGTCACGTGCCTCCCATTATAAATCAAAAGCTAGAAATGATTAAGCTTAGAAATGATGAAGGCATGACAAAAGCCAAAATGACAAAAGTTAGGCCTCCTATATCAAACAGCCAAGTTGTGAAAGCAAAGGAAAAGTTCTTGAAGGAAATTATTAGTACTATTCCAGGGAACACACTAATGATATGAAAGCAAAACAGTCTTATTACTGATACAGTTTTAGTGGTCTAGATAGAAGGTCAAACCAGTCACAACATTCCCTTACACCAAAGCCTAACCCAGGGCAATGCCCTAACTCTCTTCAATTCTATAAAGGCTGAGAGAGGTGAAGGAAACAAGAAGAAAATCTGTAAGCTAACAGAGGTGGATCCATGAGGTTTAAGGAAAAGCCATTTCAGTAACATAAAAATGCAAGGCGAAAGTGCAAGTGCTGATGTATGTTAAAGATGCAGCAAGTTATCCAAAAGATAAAAAATAATTAATGAAGATGGCTACATTAATCAATAGACTTTTCAGGCTTCACAGCTGAATTCTAACAAACATTTAAAGAAGAGCTAATACCCATCCTTCTTAAAGTATTCCAAAAAGTAGAAGAGGAGCGAATACTTCCAAACCCATCCTATGATGCCAGCATCACTCTAATACCAAAACCAGACAAAGACAAAACAAAAAAAAAAATTACACAACAGTATACAGATGCAAACAACCTCAACAAAAATATTAGCAAATCAAATTCAAAAATACATCAAAAGGATCATCCATCACAACCAAATGGGATTTATTCCAGGGATGCAAGTGTTGTCCAATGTACAAATTGTATATCAAATTGTACAATTTGTACATCAATGTGCTACACTGTATTAACAAACAAAGGGATAAAAACCATATGATCATCTCAATAGATGCTGAAAAAGCATTTTACAAAATTCAACATTCATTCACGATAAAAGCTTTCAACAAAATGAGTAAAGAGGGAACATACCTCAACAAAATAAAGGACATATAGGACAAGGCCACAGCTAATATACTGAATGGTAAAAAGCTGAAAGCTTTTCCTCTAAGATCAGGAATAAGACAAGGATGTGTACTCTCACCACTTTTATTCAACAAAGTACTGGAGATCCTAGCCATGGAAATCAGTTGACACAAAGAGATAAAAGGCATCCAAATAGGTAAGGAAGAAGTTAAACTGTCACTGTTTGCAGATGACATTACATTATATATAGAAAAACCTAAAGATTCCACCAAAAAACTATTAGAACTAGTAACTAGATTCAGCAAAGTTGGAGGAAACAAAATCAATACACAAGACAGTGTTACATTCGTGTATACTAACAACGAACTAGAAGAAAAAGAAATCAGGAAAACAATTTCACTGACAATTTCATCAAAAAGAATAAAATACCTAAGAATTGACCTAACCAAGGAGGTGAAAGATATAGATGGAAACTTACTCTGAAAACTGTAAGACACTGATGGGAGAAATTAAAGAAACAAATAAATGGAAATCAATCCTATGCTCATGGACAGGAATACTGTATATTGTCAAAATGGCCATCCTGCTAAAGCAATTTACACATTCATTGCAATCTTTATCTAAACACCAATGGCATTTTTCAATGAACTAGAGAAAATAATCATAAAATTTATATGGAACCACAAAAAGACCCTGAATAGCCAAAGCAATTCTGAGAAAGAATAATAAAACTGACATCAAGTTATACTACAAAGCTACAGTAATTAAAACAGTATGTTACTGGCACAAGACTAGACCTACAGGTCACTGGAACAGAATAGAGAGCCCAGACATAAACTCACATATGTATGGTCAATTAATATATGATAAGGGAGCCATGAACATACAATTGGGAAATGAAAGCCTCTTCAACAACTGGTGCTGGCAAAATTGGACGGCTACATGCAGGAGAATGAATCTGTATTACTGTCTAACTCCATACACAAAAGAAAACTTGAAATGCATCAAAGATCTCAATTTAAAACATGGAACCATAAAATTTAGAAGAAAACATAGGCAAAAATCTCATGAAATAAGAATGACCATTTTTTTTCTAGACATATCTCCTCGGGCAAAGGAAACAAAATCAAAACTGAGCTAGTGGGACTATATCAAACTAAAAGTATCTGTATAGCAAAGGACACCATCAGCAAAACAAAAAGGCAATCTACAGTATGGGAGAATATATTTATAAATGATTTATCTGTTAACTGGTTAACATCTAAAATATAAGAAGCACTCATAAGCCTCAACATCAAAAAAACAAATAACCCAAGTAAAAAATGGGTAGAGGACCTGAACAGACACTTTTCTGAAAAAGCAATCAAGATGGCCAACAGACACATGACAAGATGTTCCACATCAACAGGGAAATGTAAAGCAAAACCAAAATTAGGCTACTACCTCACACCAGTGAGAATGGCCACATCCAAAAGCCAAGAAACGACAAGTGTTGGCCAAGATATAGAGAAAGGGACCCCCCTACAATGTTTGTAGGAATGTCAATTGGTGCTGCCACTGTGGAAAGCAGTATGGCTGTTGCTCAAAAAAATAAAAATAGAAATACCATATGACCCAGTAATTTGACTTCTAGGAATCTCCAGAAGAAAACAAAATAACTGAGTTGAAAAGATATATGCACACCTATGTTTATTGATACATTATTTACAACAGCCAAGATATGGAACTTGTTGCCCATCAATAGATGAATGGATAAAGATGTGGTACATATACACAATGGAATATTATTCAGCCATAAAAAGAAAAAAAAATCCTGCCATTTGCAACAACACAGATGGATCTAGAGGGTATTATGCTCAGTGAAATAAGCCAGGCAGAGAAAGACAAATACCATATGATTTCACTTATTTGTGCAATCTGAAAACAAAACAAAATGAACAAAATAGCCATAGACTCGTAGACACTGAGAAGTGACTGGTGGTTACCAAGGGGAGGGTTTGGGATGGATGGGTGGGAAGGGTGAGGGTGAGGGTGATGAAAGGGCACAAAAATCTCAATCATAACATAAGTTGGTCAAGGGGATGGTAATAGAGAATGGAGAATATAGTCAATGATTCTGTAACATCTTCCTATTTTGACATATACTAACTGCACTAGTTGAGGTAAGGATTTAATATTGTGTGTAACTGTTGAACCACTGTGTTGTATACTTGAAACCAATATAATATTGTATATCAACTATACTTCAATAAAAAAAAGGAGGAAAAAACTGAGGAAAAGAAACAACAGATTTTCAGTGTGGACAAAACAGCCTTTTATTGGAAGGCTATGCCATCTAGGACTTTCATAACTAGAGAGGATTTCAAAGCTGGTTTCAAAGCTTCAAAGGACAGGCTGACTCTCTTGTTAAGGGTTAATGCACCTGGAGACTTTAAGATGAAGCACTGGCTATTCTGAAAATCCTAGGGCCCTTAAGAACCATACTACATCTACTCTGCCTATGCTCTGTAAATGGAATAATAAAGCCTGGATGACAGCATATGATTTACTGAGTATTTTGTGCCCACTGTTGAGACCTACTGCTCAGAAAAACAAAAGTCTAAGGTGTAGGAGGGGGTGATAGCAAGAATGAGATGAGAGGAAGAGATAATTTTCTTAAGTAACCCCTGACAAAAATGTCAAAATAAAGATAACACTGATTAGCCAAGAACCAAAGTGCTAAATGAAAAGAAAAGCTACAAGTAGAGCAATGTTATGTGCTTCTTTGAATCTTCAGAGTATGAGCAGCACACAGGCAGAGGCAAAAGTTACTCACAGAGCTGTTTGCCAACAACTTCCATGTCTATCTTTCTAGGGTAGAACTAACTTCTACAAGGTAGAACTAACTTCTTGGTCTCACTACAGTAGACGGGGACAATTACTTCTGGCCAAAGAGTTCTGAATGAAAATGAGATATGTCATGTCATGACCAGATGAGACCATTAAATTGCCAAATGAGACCAATGAGAGACATGTCAGAGCTTTCTCTCTCTCACAGTAACCAGCAAAGCTTTAGATGTTTGCAGCTCTGTCAGCTTGGGATCTTGAGTATGACGAGTATCTATGAGTAGAGGCACCCTGCCAACCATGGTAAACAGACACCATGAATAAGAAATAAACCTCTGTTTTTCTAATCTCTTGTTTGTTACCATAGAATAATCTATTTTATCCTGATACAACATCTTTGCCAAGAAAAGTTCAAAGCACTATCTCCCTGGGAAAAGAGACATTAAAGTTCAATAGAAAAAGAAGTATTCAGAGTGTTCATTAGTTCCTTTCCAATAATAAACACTAAAGAAAAATATCAGGAAAATGTGATGGTTGATTTTAGATTTTGGAGGGTGTTCTTTAATAAGATTAACATTTAAATGGCTGAACTCTGGGTAAAGGAGTTGCTCTCCCCAAAGTGCCTCATCCAATCAGTTGAAAGCCTGAGTAAAAGAAAAAGGCTGCCCTCTCCAAGCAAAGGGGAATTCTCCAACAGACTGCTGTCAGACTCCATCTACACTATCAATTCTGGTCTCTAGCTGATTGTTTTTGGACTAGGAGACTGGAATTGGAACATCAACTCTTTATCTACCAGCCTTTGGACGATAACTGCACCACTGGCTTTCCTGGGTCACAAGTCTGCCAGCCCACACTGCAGATTTAGACTTCCTAGCCTCTGTACTCAGGTGAGGTAACTGCACACGCACACACACACACACACACACACTACTGGTTCTCTTTCCATGGAGAACCCTAATAAAGACAACTTCTTTCAAGACATAAAAGAAAGCAAATGTATAAATAAGCAAATACGGTACTTATATTTAATAACTGGAGTATTTGTTCTGATTATTTCTATTTATTACTTTTTGCTTTAACTAAAGGATGTCTTCTTTCAACAAAATATAACTATATAGAACATACAAAGTATTAATATATAGTCTACATAAGTGTTCTCTCAGTTATCAATTCCTCACCATTATGTAATGGTCATTGTTCAAAATGAGGGTATACTACCCTAAAAATCCTGAAAAGCCTATAAAAACCAAATATTGTAGTAATGAAATATTGCAGGAAGTGGCAATTATTTATAAATAATTTAAATTAAAAATGAAAATGGGAAAATCTTGAGATTGAAAGTATGGTGGATTTGGAAGACCTAAAACTCCTCTTTGAGCTCTGTACTGATAACTACGCTATATAGGTCACTAAGCTCCTATATGCTATCATTCAATATTCTATCTGCTTGGTGATGCTGGGACAGGCACTCTACAAACTATATTTCTCTTTCTCCAGCTCCCTCACTGTTGGGTGGTTCACCAAAAGTGAGTACTAATGGAGCCTGGAAAGTTGAATGTGAAAACGGGACTGACTCTTTACTCCTTATTTTTTTAGCAGCCAACAGTTTTTAACTGTAGCATTCACAGCTGGTTCCTGTCTTCAGCTTATTTTTGGCAATCCCAGAACCAGCCTCTTCATGCCTACTTAGCAACACCAGCAATGGCTAGGCAATGCTGTCTCCTCAGAGGTCTGAGCTCCAGCACTGCAGAGCCTCTTCTCCAAACGTCCAGTTCCAGGTGACTCCAATCTCTTCCCTTTGTTCCCACAGCCCCAGGAAAGTACTTGCTTCCTGAAGTCACTGTCTCTATGTACATTAGTATCCCCCTGTTGCCTTCTGAGTTCTCTAATACCCCCTTAACAATTTCCCTGTATTATATTATCTCATTTTAAATATCTAGCATGTGATGGACAGTGATAGCAATAGGGTGTGGGCGACTTGATAATATGGGTGAATGTTGAAACCACAACGTTGCTCATGTGAAACCTTCATAAGATTGTATATCAATGATACCTTAATAAGTAAATAAATAAATATCTAGCATGCTTTCTGTTTTCCTTGACTAGATCCTGACTGACACAAGCTCCACAATTAAAAACAAATACACAATTCTACAAAAAATTATTTTCAAATTATAAAGTATGCTTTAAAAAGCACTTTCCTTGAAAATATGAAATAAATACCTGATGCTACTATGCTTTGACATTTTCCTATCAGATTATTAGCATTCAATTACACTAAAAAATAAAAGTTCAAGGTAAAAGTATTATCTGTTAAAGAAATTTACCACTAATTCATTATCTCCAACACGGTTATCTCAGAGATAGAGACAGGAGTCTTATACATGTTTCATTAATTGCCTTCATAGATAAAAAGACTTGCATTACAGATCGGAGGAAGATGGTGGCGTGAGCAGGGCGGCAGAAATCTCCTTCCCAAACCATATATATTTGTGAAAATACAACAAATACAATTATTCCTAAAAGAGAGACCAGAAAATACACTACAAAAGCCAGGCTACAGCTACATCTGTGAGAACTCAGTGCCTCATGAAGTGGGTAAGATACAAAGCCACAACCGGCGGGACCAGAGCACTCCCCCACCCCAAGGCACCGGCGGTGGGCAAAAGAATCAGAGTGGGGAGGGAGTGGAAGCACAGGACTGCTAAATAACCATCCTGGTGATCTGCAACAGGAGCACAGAAACACAGTGCATGGTGTACTGCAGATTAGAGAAACAGAGGGGCAGGATCCAAGACGGAGACTGTGAGTGGGTCCCCACAGCCGGCTCCCTTGGGACAAAAGAAAAGCAGGCACTTTCTTAAAAGTCTTAAAGAGACAAGGACCCAACAGCAGAACAAAATCATCCCAGCGCACTCAACCCAGCACGCTGGGAATCTTGAGGAACATCGGGCCCCCTAACCGGCTGATGGGTAGAGTTACCCCAAAGCCCCTCACGGGGATAAGCAGCCTGCCATTCGTTCTCCCCAGTCAGTGCTGTGACAGATCCACCACAGCTGCAGAACAGCGGGAGAGCGGCCCAACCCACAACCACACAGAATCTCCTCCCAGCAGTTGCACAGCTAACCAGGAAGGGCCACACAGAATCTCCTTCCGGCGGGCACGCAACTAACCAGGAAGGGCCACACAGAATCTCCTCCAAGTGGGCACGCAGCTAACCGGGAAGGGCCACACAGAATCTACTGCCAGCGGGCGCGCAGCTAACCGGGAAGGGCCGCACAAAATCTACAGCCGGAGGATGCGCAACTAACCAGGAAGGGCTGCAGAAGCCAGAGCAAGGGCCGAAAGGTACCAAGGGGTGCAGAACGCACCCAGCATGGCTGCAAACACCCACAGTGCTCTAGGCTAGCCTGACGGCGGCACCAGCCATGGCAGCTTAGGGGATTATCCCAGAGACTGCCTACCAGTTTGCGGGTAACAGGCACAGGCGGTGGAGAAGGGCAAGGAGAACAATAAGCAGGAAGGAATTTGTTCTCTTAGCTGACACACGTGGCACCTGCCTGGGACCACTTATATCGCAATGAAAAGACAGAAGAATATGGTCCAGTCAAGACTCACCCAGACACCCAGAGAGAGGGCCTGGTGGGATATATTTTTAAAATCTTCCTGAAAAAGAAATCAGAATAAAAGTCATAATCATGCTGATGAACCTACAGAGAAATATGAAAGAGCAAAGGGAGGAAGTCAGGAGAGATACTACAGAAATGAAACAATCGATTGACGGGCTGAAGAGCAGACTGGACGAGGTGCAAGATAACATTAATGGAATAGAAATCAGAGAACATGAGAACAAAGAAGCTGAGACAGAGAGAGATAAAAGGATCTCTAGGAATGAAAGAGAACTGTGTGACTAATCCAAATGGAACAATATTCGCATTATAAGAGTACCAGAAGAAGAAGAGAGAGAAAAAGGGATAGAAAAGTCTTTGAAGAAATAATTGAGGAGAACTTCTCCAAGCTGGGAAAGGAAATAGTATCTCAGACCATGGAACCCCACAGATCTCCCAACACAAGGGACCCAAGGAGGACAACACCAAGACATATAATAATTAAAATGGCAAAGATCAAAGACAAGGACAGAGTATAAAAGCAGCCAGAGAGAGAAAAAAGATCACCTACAAAGGAAAACCCATCAGGCTAACATCAGACTTCTCAACAGAAACCTTACAATCCAGAAGAGAATGGCATGACATATTTAATGCAATGAAACAGAAAGGCCTTGAACCAAGAATACTGTATCCAGCACAACTACCATTTAAATTTGAGGGAGGGATTAAACAATTCCAAGACAAGTGAAAGTTGAGGGAATTTGCCTTCTACAAACCGCCTCTACAGGATATCTTAAATGGAATGCTCTAGATGGAAGCACTCGTAAGGCTAAAAAGATGTTACCAGAGAATATAAATTCATAGCAAAGAAAGCAGATCATTCAAATACTAACTAAAGGGCAAAAAATAAAATCAACTATTCACAAAAACAGTCAAAGGAATGCAAAAGAGTACAGAATAAAACACCAAATATGTAAAGAATGGAGGAGGAAAAATAAGAAGGGAGAGAAATAAAGAATCATCAGACTGTGTATATAATAGCTTAACAAGAGAGTTAACTTATACTGTTAGATAGTAAAGAAGCTACCCTTGAACCTTTCGTAACCATGAATCTAAAGGTCGGCAATGGCAATAAGTACATATCTATCGATAATCACCCAAAATGTAAATGGACTGAATGCACCAATCAAAAGACACAGTAATACAATGGATAAAAAAGCAAGACCCATCTATATGCTGCTTATAAGACACTCACCTCAAACCCAAAGATATACACAGATTAAAAGTGAAGGGATGGAAAAAGACATTTCATGCAAACAACAGGGAGAAAAAAGCAGGTGTTGCAGTACTTGTATCAGACAAAATAGACTTCAAAACGAAGAAAGTAGCAAGAGATAAAGAAGGACATTACATAATGATAAAGGGGTCAGTCCAACAAGAAGATATAACCATTATAAATACATATGCACCCAACACAGGAGCGCCAGCATATGTGAAACAAATACTAACAGAATTAAAGGAGGAAATAGACAGAAATGCATTCATTTAGGAGACTTCAACACACCACTCACTCCAAAGGACAGATCAACCAGACAGAGAATAAGTAAAGACACAGAGGCACTGAACAACACACTAGAACAGATGGACCTAACAGACATCTACAGAATTCTGCACCCAAAAGCAGCAGGATACACATTCTTCTCAAGTGCACATGGAACATTTTCCAGAATAGACCACATACTAGGCCACAAAAAGAACCTCAGTAAATTCAAAAATATTGAAATTGTACCAACCAACTTCTCAGATCACAAAGGTATAAAACTAGAAATAAATTGTACAAAGAAAACAAAAAGGCTCACAAATACATGGAGGCTTAACAACATGCTCCTAAATAATCAATGGATCAATGACCAAATTAAAACAGACATCAAACAACATATGGAGACAAATGACAACAGTGGCACAAAGCCTCAACTTCTGTGGGACACAGCAAAGGCAGTTCTAAGAGGAAAGTATATTGCAATACAGGCCTACTTAAAGAAGGAAGAACAATCCCAAACGAATAGTCTAAAATCACAATTATTGGAATAGGAAAAAGAAGAACAAATGAGGCCCAAAGTCAACAGAAGGAGGGACATAATAAAGATCAGAGAAGAAATAAATAAAATTGAGAAGAATAAAACAATAGAAAAAAATCAATGAAACCGAGTTTGTTCTTTGAAAAAATAAACAAAACAGATAAACCCCTAGCCAGACTTATTAAGAGAAAAAGAGAATCTACACACATTAACAGAATCAGAAATGAGAAAAGAAAAATCACTACGGACCTCACAGAAATACAAAGAATTATTAGAGAATACTAGGAAAATCTATATGCTAACAACCTGGAAAACCAAGAAGAAATGGAAAACGTCTTAGAAAAATACAACCTTTCAAGACTGACCAAGGAAG
Source organism: Phataginus tricuspis (assembly GCA_029783875.1). Classification (NCBI taxonomy): domain Eukaryota; kingdom Metazoa; phylum Chordata; class Mammalia; order Pholidota; family Manidae; genus Phataginus; species Phataginus tricuspis. Next base: position 34,304,089 of record JAQQAC010000477.1, read on the forward strand.
AAACAGAAAACCTAAACATACCAATTACCAGCAACGAAATTGAATCAGTAATCAGAAAACTACCCAAGAACAAAACCGCCGGGCCAGATGGATTCACCTCTGAATTGTACAAGACATATAGAGAAGAAATAATACCCATTCTCCTTAAGGTTTTCCAAAAAATAGAAGAGGAGGGAATACTTCCAAACTCATTCTATGAAGTCAGCATCACTCTAACAAAAACCAGGCAAAGACCCCAGCAAAAAAGAAAATTACAGACCAATATCCCTGAAGAACATAGATGAAGAAATACTCAACAAAATATTAGCAAACCAATTCAAAAATACATCAAGAGGATCATACACCATGATCAAGTGGGATTCATCCCAGGGATGCAAGGATGGTACAACATTCGAAAATCCATCAACATCATCCACCACATCAACAAAAAGAAGAACAAAAACCACATCATCTCCATAGATGCTGAAAAAGCATTTGACAAAATTCAACATCCATTCATGATAAAAACTCTCAACAAAACGGGTATAAACGGCAAGTACCTCAACATCATAAAGGCCATATACGACAAACCCTCAGCCAACATCATACTTAACAATAAGAAGCTGAAAACTTTTCATCTAAGATTGGGAACAAGACAGGGATGCCCACTCTCTCCACTATTATTCAACATAGTACTGGAGGCCCTAGCCACAGCAATCAGACAAAACAAAGTAATACAGGGCATCCAGATTGGTAAAGAAGAAGTCAAATTGTCACTATTTGCAGATGACATGATATTGTACATAAAAAACCCTAAAGACTGCACTCCAAAACTACTAGAATTAATATCTGAATTCAGCAAAGTTGCAGGATACAAAATTAACATACAGAAATCTGTTGCTTTCCTATACACTAATGATGAGCTAACAGAAAGAGAAATCAGGAAAACAATTCCATTCACAATTGCATCAAAAAGAATAAAATACCTAGGAATAAACCTAACGAAGGAAGTGAAAGACCTATACCCTGAAAACTACAAGACACTCCTAAGAGAAATTAAAGAAGACACTAACAAATGGAAATGTATCCCATGCTCTTGGCTAGGAAGAATAAATATTGTCAAAATGGCTATACTACCTAAAGCAATCTACAGATTCAATGCAATCCCTATCAAACTACCAACAGCTTTCTTCAATGAACTGGAACAAATAATTTTAAAATTCATATGGAACCACAAAAGACCCTGAATAGCCAAAGCAATCCTGAGAGAGAAGAAAAAACAGGGGGAATTATGCTCCCTGACTTCAAGCTCTACTACAAAGCCACAGTAATCAAGACAATTTGGTACTGGCACAAGAACAAAACCACAGACCAGTGGAACAGAATAGAGAGTCCAGATATTAACCCAAACATATACAGTCAATTTATATATGCTAAAGGAGCCATGGATATACAATGGGGAAATGACATCCTCTTCAATAGCTGGTATTGGCAAAACTGTACATCTACATGTAAGAGAATGAAACAGGATTACTGTCTAACCCCATACACAAAAGTAAACTCAAAATGGATCAAAGACCCAAGTGTAAGTCATAAAACCATAAAACTCTTAGAAAAAACATAGGCAAAAATCTCTTGGGCATAAATATGAGCAACTTCTTCATGAACATGTCTACCCTGGCAAGGGAAACAAAAGCAAAAATGAACAAGTGGGACTATATCAAGCTGAAAAGGATACCATCAGTAGAACAAAAAAGACATCCTACGGTATGGGAGAATATATTCATAAATGACATATCCTATAAGGTGTTGACATCCATAATATATAAAGAACTCATGCACCTCAACAAACAAAAAGCAAATAATCCAATTAAAAAATGCACAGAGGACCTGAATAGGCACTTCTCCAAAGAAGAAATTCAGATGGTCAACAGGCACATGAAATGATGCTCCACATCTCTAATCATCAGAGAAATGCAAATTAAAACCACAATGAGATATCACTCACACCAGTAAGGATGGCCAACATCCAAAACACAAACAACAACAAATGTTGGCGAGGATGTGGAGAAAGGGGAACCCTCCTACACTGCTGGTGGGAATGCAAATTAGTTCAACCATTGTGGAAAGCAGTATGGAGGGTTCCTCAAAAAACTCAAAATAGAAATACCATTTGACCCAGGCATTCCACTCCTAGGAATTTACCCTAAGAATGCAGCAGCCCAGTTTGAAAAAGACATATGCACCCTTATGTTTATTGCAGCACTATTTACAATAGCCAAGAAATGGAAGCAACCTAAGTGTCCATCAGTAGATGAACGGATAAAGAAGATGTGGTACACATACACAATGGAATATTATTCAGCCATAAGAAGAAAACAAATCCAGGTATTTGCAACAACCTGGATGGAGCTAGAGGGTATTATGCTCAGTGAAATAAGCCAAGTGGAAAAAGACAAGTATCAAATGATTTCATTCATATGTGGAGTATAAGAACAAAGAAAAAAAAAGAAGGAAGAAAACAGCAGCAGACTCACAGAACCCAAGAATGGACTAACAGATACCAAAGGGACTGGGGAGGATGGGTGGGAAGGGAGGGACAAGGGGGAAAAAGGGGCATTACGATTAGCAGACATAATGTAGGCGGGGGGCACGGGGACGGCTGTACAACTCAAGAGAAGACAAGTAGTGATTCTATAGCATCTCGCTATGCTGATGGACAGTGACTGTAATGGGGTATGTCGGGGGGACTTGATGATATGGGGAGTCTAGTAACCATAATGTTGCACATGTAATTGTCGATTAACAATACCAGACACACAAAAAAAGAAATACTTGCATTAAAGAATTGCATATATTATGGCATTCAGGTTTAAAATGAACATTATTATTTGTAAGAAATACCCTGAAATTCTATGCCTCCAATTCCGATATGGATCATACAAGCTTTCACAAAATGCCAATGCATGGATCACAAATTCTTCAATAGATGTCTGATCTGCCAATTCCTTCTCTTTTTTTTTGCTCTTTAACTGAGAATAAAGTTAAACATAAAACTATATTTAGTTAAAAATATTAAACTGTGTAACATTTCTTACATCATTAGAAAACTACATGTACCATTCATCATCTAATAGTAAATCATTTTTATTCAATTAAGCATAAGTTCCATTTGAGTCTAAAGAGAGTCAGTTAATCATATGGACTGGATAGAACCTCTCAAATTTTAAACATTTTGTAGGAAAGGTTTCAAATGGATAGTCAAATACCCTTCCAAAAAAGAACATGTTTTCAATATGAGGAATATTTGATGAATAAATAATAAATAAAAATCACAAATTGTGTCATTTAAAAAACTATTTATAAAACACCTTCATTTTTAACTAAAATAACAAACGTAATAATTGCTACTCTACTTTTAAATACTATAAAATGCCTGAAATATATAGTGAGTGATCATTTTAATTCTCCTCTTGATAACTACCTCCTCTGAAAACATTTAACTTCGCTAACAATATTTTAAAAAGTAAAACCTAGTTGCTCCCACTAAAACAACAAAAAGGAATATAATAATTTATACTTACTTGCTGAATATAGAATGTTGTCATAGTGATGACATGATTAATGTATGAGCAAGTCCCAATTTCTTCCACATTAGATAGATTCCTGTGAAAAAAGGAACATTCAACATATTTATTTTATATGAACAGTGAGAAAAATGTATGCTCATATATTCAGGTTGAATTTTGGAAAGGCATGTCAGCAAATGAAATACAAACAACATTTACTGAAGCTTAAAATCAATATGGATATATACCTGTTTTCCCACTAAGAATGTGAAACACACCTTAAGCACCATTGAATTAATGTAAACAGAGAATGTTTAAGTACATGTTGAGTAGCAAATAATCAAAAAATATCACAAATTATAAACAAAAGAGAAAAAAATCAAATATTCATACTACCCAAACATTAGCAACTGTTAATATTTTGGATTATTTCTCAGGTTTGTTTTTACTTTCCTATGTAGATTCTTAGTTGGTTTTTGTACATATTGTTGCCATTATAATACATGCATAGTTCTAGAGTTTTCACTTTGCTTTTTAAAATTACAGTTCCCTTTTAGACTTAAATCTCAACTATATTAATAGGTCTTAATAGAAAGGCTAGCATTTATACATACTCCAAGAGGGATAGTACATGTCTTATTTAAAGCAGTAGATCAATACTTGCTCAGCATTTAATTAAAATATGGCCATCATTTTTATTCCGTTTTTATAAGACAGAGATACGACACATAATGGTAACATTTCCTATATCTAATATTACTAGCTTTTTCCTTAGCACAATAAAATATTATTGATTTTCTGTTCTGAGATATCGTGATACTGAAAAATACTTTACATCTTAAACCCACTAGTTGCTAAAAGAATAGGAAAAAATTAAATGAATTAATAGACTTCTTAAGGTAAGAAGTCAAATTGATATGACATCTTTGAGAAAATGAAGGTAAAATTCATAGACCCTATGGAGGATTCTGGGAAGATGGCAGAGTAAGAAGCACCAGGATGCTGTGTCCATATCTAGAAAACAAGAGCACTGGTAGAATCCATCTGTTTTAACAATTTTGCACTCTCAAGTCTGTTGAAGGCTTGCAACTTCCAGGGGAAGACTTGGATAGTAAACTGCAGTTAATGCTGGTTAATTTCTGCCAATTTCGGCCATTATTACTACAGTAGCAATGACCCATCTCCCACCCCCAGCCACCATGGAGGCAGCTACGCACAAGTTCTCCCAACAGTTTTTTAGAGCTTAATGAAAGAAGTGTAGGCAAAAAGGACCCCATCCTCCAAATATCAGGGATCTGTGTTCTGATCGTTGGTTGCTGTTTCAGATCACAGAGGTGCAAAAGGGTGGGCACTCATTGCTGTTGCACCTTCCCCAATTGTTGCAAGCCACCCCCCCCAGTGGAAGTAACTTCCAGGAAACTAAAAGTCATTGAAAAAACTACCTCAACATAATAAAAGCCACATATGAAAAATGCACAGCAAACATACTCAGTAGAAAAACACTAAATGCATTTCCTCTAAGAACAGGAACAAGGAAAGGATGGTTGATTTTGCTCCTTCTATTCAACATAATAATACTGGAAGTTCTAGCCAGAGCAATTAAACAAGAAATAGAAATAAAAGGCATCTAAATTAGAAAGCAGGACATCAAATTATCTGTTTGCAGATAATGTAATCTTATGTGAAAACTCATAAAGATTCTGCACACACACACACACACACACACACACACAAGCCCATTAGAACTAATAAATGAATTCAGCCAAGTAGCAGGATATAAAGTCAACACACAAATGACAACTGCATTTCTATACATAAACAATGAATAATATGAAAAGGAAACCAGGAAAACCACGACAGCATCAATAAGAATAAAATATTTGGGAATTAATCAAGGAAGCAAAAAAATCTTATGATGAAAACTAAAAAACAATGCTGTAAGAAATTAAAGACATAAATAAATAGAAATACATGTCATGTTCATGGATCAAAATTATTATTGTTAAAATGTCAATTCTACCCAAAGCAATCTAAAGTTTAAGAGTAATCTCTATCAAAATCCCAATATTTTTTGCAGAAATAAAAAAACCCATCCTAAAATTCATACAGAATCTCAAGACCCCAAATAACCAAAACAAACAAACAAAAATACCTCAAGGACTCACATTTACTGATTTTGTTTATTACAAAGTGACAGTCATCAAATATAGTATTGTCATAAAGGTAAACATACAGACCAATGCAACAGAATAGAGAGGTGAGAAATAAATCCTCACATATATAGTCAAATGATTTTTCACAAGGGTTGCCACAACCATACAATGGGAAAAGGACAGTCATTTCAAAAAATGGTGCTGGGAAATTGGATTTTCACATGCAAAAGAATGAAGTTGGACCCTTACTTTACACCATATATAAAAATTAACTCAAAATGGATCAAGGACTAAGTGTAAGACTTAAAACAATAAAGCTCTTGGAAGAAACAAAAGCATCATGACCCTGGATTTGGTAATGGTTTCTTGGATATGACAGCAGAAGCACAGGTAACAAAAGAAAAAATAGACAAATTGGACTTCATAAAAATTTTAAATTTTGTGTATCAAAAGACACTATCAAGAGAGTAAAAGGCAACTTAAAGAATGGCAGAAAATATTTGCAAATCATATATCTGACATGGGATTAACATCCAGAATATACGAAGAACTCCTAAAATTCAACATCAAAAATCAATCAACCCAATTCAAAATTGGGCAAAAGAATAGATATTCCTCCAAAAATATATGAATGGCTAATAAGCACATGGAAAGATGCTCAACACCACTAATCATTAGGGAAATGCAAATCAAAACTACAATGAGATACAACCTCATACCCATTAGGATGTCTACTATGTGGAGAAATTGGAACCCTTGTGCACTGCTGAAGGAAATGTAAAATGCTGCAGCCACCATTATGGAGAATGGGCTGGGGGGAGTGGAGAATGGGGAATTACTGTTTAATGACTATGAAGGTTTCAGTTCTACAAGATGAAGAGTCCTGGAGATGGGTAGTGGTGATAACTGTACAACAACATGCAGGTATTTAATACCACTGACCCGTACACTTAAAGAAGGTTAGGATGGTAAATTTTGTTATGTATGTTTTATCAGAATTTTAAAAAGTGGAAAAAACAGATATAAGCAGACAAAAAATAAATATGTACATAATTTTTAAAAAACAAAACCATATGCCACAAGCATCTGGTAGGGGGAAAAAACCCTCTGCAAGAGTTCTGCTTTCAGTAATGATGGACTAGTACCAATCTTCCCTTTAAGAACAGCTCAAAAAGATGGACAAAATATTTTTTAAAAATCTATTTAAAAGAATCAGAAAACTAACAAGGGAGTGAAAACTTACAAAGAAAAGATGCTGAAAAAGTAAACTTAAAAGAGCAGAAATCTGTATCTAGATCCATTTTTTTTGCCCTCATGACTTCTAAGTATCCTGAAAGAGGTAAATTAAACAATGAGATGCTGATGAGTGCTTTTGACAACCCTACAGTGCTAAAGGGGATAAAAACTCCAATTCAGAACTCAGAAAAGGATAGTTTCTAAGGTTTTGATTTGAGATATCAAGAACCAACACTTGGGAAGTAAGGGCAAAAAGAAAAATGTCAGTATTGACAGAGAGTGATGTCCAAATCACCTCAATCATTAACTATATTAGGGGGATCTTAGTGTTCCAAAAGCTAATGCAAATTATCTTGAAGGAAGAGAGCATCACAGGCCTGTAATTATCTCTACAATTTTTCAAAAACAATGTCCACTGCTCAGTCAAAAGTAACAATTCACTTCAGAAGACAGCACAAGTTTGAGGACCAAAATAACAACAGAGAAACAGTGCACAAGTTCAGGAAAAAAAAAAAGGCAGACATAAAAGAATAAAAATTACTGGATCAATTCTGTTTATATGAAATTAAAAATTAGACAAAATTAATCCATAGTATTAAATGTCAAGAAAATAGTTATCTTTGGAGAATGATGAGAAATAGCAATTAAGAGAGAACATAAAAGGTATCTGGGCTTCTGAGGTACCTATAATGTTCTATTTCTTCACTTCAGTGGTAATAATGACACAGTGTGTTCATTTTATAATTTATTGAGCTGTACATTTACGACCTGATCACTTTACATAACATGTGATACTTTACATAACATGTGATACTTTACATTCACATATGTCACACTTTAATTTAAAAAAACATATACTTATATATACATGTTATACTCTAATAAAAAATAGTGTCATATTAAGGATAAGGCACTAGAAGCAAGTTGCCCTAAATGCAGGCAATAAGAGGGTACACTACCTGTAGTGATTTTAAAGATAATAATAAAACTGATGAAAAATCAGTCTGCATTTTCAGTATCACAAATTATCAGTAATTAAAAATATTCCTTCCTGAAAAAATATTTTTTGTTAGTCTAAGTTCTAAAACAACTGATGTAGCTGTTGATTTTTGAAAATTTAAGAGTCAGGTAAACAGATTTTTATTACTTATCTTTCCAGTATTTGTGACAACCAAGAAGTAGAAATAAACCAAATGTCCATCAACTGATGAATGGATAAATAAAATAAGGTATATCGATACAATGGTGCATTATTTGGCCATAAAAAGTAAGAGACTATTGATACATTCTACAACATGGATGAACCTGGAAAATCTAAAGTGAACGAAGCCATACAATGTACTATTCCATTTCTATGAAATGTCCAAAATAGAAAGTAGATTGGAGGTTGCCAGCAGATGGAGGGTAGGGTGAATGTGGAGTGACAGCTAATTGGTACAGAGTTTCTTTAAACTGTATGAAAATGTTATAAAATTGACTGCAGTGATCGTTGCATGATTCTATAAATTTATCAAAAACCACTAAAAGATATACTTTAAATGGGGCATTGTATGGTATGTGAATTATCAAAAAACATAGTTATATTGCTTAATATAGTCTAGAGTTAAACTGATTAGTCAGAGGTTATTGGTTTCATTAGAGTACTTCAAAGGGCAGAATTATTTTTATATATTTAATAAGGAAATATCTTATATATAACTTCTTAAATACTCCTCATAGCTATGCTTTCCAAATGCAGAGAGGGGATCAGTGTGCTTATATGAAAATCTCAAAAACATGTTTTAAATGGTGAAATGAAATCCATGAAGTGGCAAAACATTAAAACTGTAGTTCTTAATCTTACTCTTTTTTTTTAACCCTTAATTTTGGATTTGTATAAAAAATAAGTGTGCCTTCCAGCTTCCAGTCCAACATGTAAAGAGCTTGGAAGCTGTCATTCCCATCCTCACAAGAAGAAAGTTGAAAAAACTAAAAATGAGTAACTCTTCCTAGATATACCAGAAACTACATGAAAAAAGGAAGACAGTTACAAAAGGAGTGAGCTAAAAGCAATCTTTCATTTGTTTTATTCTAATTACATCTAACATAAAAATCTGTTCAAAATAATAACAAGAACAATATATTGGGTGATTATAGCTTATGGATAAACAAAGTGAAGAATAGCAATATTATAATTGATGGGAGGGAAACTTTAAGTTCTAGAAGATAACACAGGCAAAAATTGAAGTGACTCTGGATTTGGTGATGACTTTAGATACAAAACCAAAAGAATCATCAATGAAAAAAAACTGAAAAGTTGGGCTTCATTAAAGTTAAAAACTGCTCTACAAAAGTCACTATTAAAAGAATGAAAAGACAAGCCACAGGCTAGGGGAAAATATTTGCAAAATATGTACCTGATAAAGGAATTATACCTCAAAATATTCAAAAATCTCTTTAAATTCAACAATAAGAAAAAAAATTTTTAAGTGGGCAAAAGATCTAAACAGATATGTCCCAAAGAAGATATAGATGGCAAATAACCATGTGAAAAGATACCCACCATTCTATGTCACTAGGGAGCTACAAATTAAAACAATGGTAAGATCGTACTATACATCTATTAGAATGACTGAAATCTAAAATATTGACATGACCAAATACTGGTGAGGATGCAGAGCAACAGGAACTCTCATTCACAACTAGTGGGAATTCAAAATGTTAAAGCCATTTTGGAATATAATTAGGCAGTTTCTGACATAGTTAACATAGGCTTAACATATGATCCAGCAAACTACACTCCTAGCTATTCACCCAAATGAGTTGAAAACATGTCCCCATAAAAATCTGCACATAAATGTTTATAGCCACCATTCTGACAATTGCCTAAAACTGGAAGTAACCAAGATGCCCTTCATTAGGTGAATAAACTATAATATGTCCAAAAACTAAATATTGATATTCAACAATAAAAAGTGCACTATCAAGCCAAAAAAGATGTGGAGGAACCTGACATGTATATTGCTAAGTGAAAGAAACAAAGACTGAAAATAGCACATACTTTATGATTTCATATATATGACACTCAATTATACAAAACTATGGATACAATTTTAAAAAATCAGTGGTTGCCAGAGGGTAGGGCATGAGGAGGAAGAAATGAATAGATGGACCACAGGTCATCTTTAGGATGGTGAAACTATTCTGTGGGACACTATAATGGTGGATACATGACAGTATGCATTTGTCAAAACCCCTTAGAATTGTACGACACAAATGGTGAACTCTAATGTACACTATGGACTTTAGTTTATAAAAATATGTCAATACTTGTTCATCACTGTAACAAACATACCACCTAATGCAAGATGTAAATAACAGGAGTAACTGTGGAGGGAGGAAAAGGAACATGGCGGAATTCTCTGCACTTTTTTTTCAAAATTTTTATGTAAAATTGAACCACTAACAACATAAAATCTGTTAAAAACTTTTAAAAGGGACTTAAAAAACTTCTTTGAAATGGAAACATGTTCTATGACTGGCAGCTACTGAAATTAAACTTATCATTAGAGGTTATTGCCTACTAAAAAAAGAATTCAACTAAAAAATATTTCACTGCTTCTTTCTATTACCAAGAAATAAACATACTGGATTTAAAATAGTTATCTGTATGATTTTTTTATTTCAGTACAATTACACTAGGTAATTAACTTGAGAAAATGTAGCAGATTAACTATCAAAGGAGTAAATTCATGTATTACCACCTGAGTAAAAACTCTTTTCCTAACCCTTATAATTTGTGTATCATTTTTCTAAGTTTTAAGGATGAGAAAGAGCAAAAAAATCCAAAATATGAGTAGAATTCTGAGAGTGCCTAAATCAGGGGAGAAACATTTCAGCAATTATTGTTGTCTTTCCATGATTCCTACAATCAAATTGATGAGCAATTAAATGAAAGGTAAATACAAAGTAAGTTGAGTCCCTCTTTGTCTACTGATTATAAAACAAATAGTATAGGAAATGGCATCCAAAAAGAGGATAGATTTTCAGAGGTATACAATGCCCTTACCCCAATGATTCTTAAATTCTTATGTGCAGATTAATGGGGAAATTGTGAAAAATCAGAATGCCTGAGCTCTGTGGAATGAGGATTTCCATAAGTAAGGTTAAGCTCTGTATTTCTATTAAGCTTCCCAGTTGATACTTATGGACCAAAATTTAATACCACGGGTCTAATCTCATCTACAAACCTGGAAAATATAAGCTGTGTAATAATACTTTCTTTGGTAAACTTGTACGATGAAAGATTAGAAAAATACATTTCACAAATGACAATGCAGAGCAGTAAAAATGTATATATGCTTACAGGTAAGGACCATATAGAAAATACCAGTGCAATAAATTCTTGTCATTGTCTTTACTATAAAGCAATTTTTTTTTCTTATCTTGGCTAAATTTCTCTATTACTGGGTATAGGAAATAAAAGGCTTTTCAATAGAGTAAAAAATCACAAGTTTATTGCAAAAGGTACACTCACTCTTTAAAGCTCCATATGAACAACAAGCACCATTAATAATCAAAAAATGCATTATTATTTTGGTAACTGTTTGTAGCAGATACCTGCAAAGAATGATGAAGAACTTGACAAGCAAAACTGACAAAGCTTGTTGTTGTTCCTCTAACCCATCTGCCATTTTCTGAACACACTGTAGTAGCTGGATCCTCAGAACCTGCAGAATATTATCAGGAAGCAGAGATAGTCCTGGAGGCATATCATCTACCCTAAAATATAAGGGAAACAAAATAAAAAGGGTATTTATAAGAAAATCTTAGGAATTTTAAAGGAATAGCATTTTCAGCCCAAATCGCAAAGAAACTCTTAATGCCTTCTCTGCAAGGCAGCGCCAGATGACTAATGAAGACTTTAGAAGAATATTAAAGCACAGTGGTTAGTCTGACTTCAAAACAGGCTTATTGGGGGAGTGGAGGGCAAGGGTGGGGGGGGAGGGGAAAAAAGAGAGAGAGAGAGGTTATTTAATGTCTTCAATTGTGCTATTTTTAAAGAAAATACTTAGAATATAAATTAGTTCACTATCTATTATAAATATAGTATGTGTGCACACGTATGCCATTTTGCAAAAAAAGCAAATAAAAATGAAGCACCTATAACTAGTTTAACAACAGTCAACTGCTTTACTACATAAACAAATATTCACCTACCTATAGGCTCCCCAAGCCCTGTAATCATAAGAGGGAGAAAAGATAACCAGCAAAAGGGAAGAAGAAAGATAAAAAAGTGAATATAGAATCCCAGACATGAATATTAACAAATTTTTTAAAGTAATATACAAATATTTTGTGACAGTTGGTTTCTGTTTAAGACAACTACATGGTTCTTTAAGGGCAAAGGCCAATACCAGCTGTGACTGGCTCCTCTCACATGACTCTCATAATAAAAACCCCCTAGATTCAAAGTCAGAACACCTATTCCACCTCTGTAATATGAAGCACTTCATTTAATCTCTGAAGTTCACTGAACTATAAAATTGTAACATCATCTTCACATTTTTCAGGGTTCTAAAACTAAAGTAAATGTTCATTTTTGTGAAGGTCAAAGTTCATTTACAGTTTTGAAATATGTAAAGAACTACAAAAATGTAATATATATTTAGAATACTGTCATTAAAGCCTATGAATATTTTCATAAACTACTATATACTAATTTCCCTATCTCTATTAAGAAAAATTAAACAGGAGAACCCTAAAGAGCTCCTATGATTAAATGACAATAATGCTCTGTAACAGTCTTCTTCAGATAGTGTTTCATATGAAACATACTGCTATTTTTACATTGAGTAAAAGGCTATTTCATTCACTGGGCACAGAAAAATTTAAAAACACATTGCTGGTAGTTACATAAATACATGAAAAGTATTATTAGGTTCTTTCTGAACCAGGCTACAACATGAATTAGTAAAGTGTTTATAAAATAAGCACCTGACTTTAATTAAATTACAAAGAAAATAAATCAAAGCACATTATCAATGTTGCCAGATTCTATAATCATGTTACAAAAATACATGTTTCATACTATGATATTAAAGATGGCGGCTTGAGAGGTGAGACAGAAACCTCTTCCCAAAACCATATATAATATGAAAGTATAAGTAATACAATTAATTCTGAAAGAGAAAAAAGAAAAAAGGCTGCACCAGACTGCATATACCTGGAAAAGAGAACTAACCTCACGGAACAGGATAACATACCAAAGCCATAGACCCAAGTCCTATGCCCACCTCAGCTCACCACCAGAAGGAAGAGAAACAGAAAGGGGAGGGAGTGGAGGCCTAGGACTGCTGAACGCCCAGCCCTGGATATCTGCTCTGGGAGCACAAACCTACATTCCATGGTGCTCTGGAGATTAGTTGGGGTGGAAAGCTAACACAGGTGGAATACCTGGAGAGACTGAGATTCCAGCCACATGTGGAAAACAGAGATCCACATCCAGCTCCTCTAGGACAAAAGAAAGGTGGGAGGTCTGAGAGACTTCCTAACAGGGAGAGGGCTGCTAAAGGGGCAAGGATTGCACAGAGCTTACTGCTCATGAGAAAGGCCAGGTGGACAAAACTGTCTGGGTGAACTCTGCCCAGCAGGCTGGGAACTTTCAGAAGCTTCAGGTGCTACATCCCCCTGGCTGGCTACACAGCTCCAAGGCTCCCCACCATGATACGCAGCCTGCTGCACCTTCCTCACAGCCAGCTCGCACCAGCTCACATACTGGAGGTACCTGCCCTGGCATCAGGCCAGACAGAGGGAGACGCCACCTATGGCAGCTGCAAACACAAAACATAGAGGCTTACACCTGTGAACTCAGCCCGCCCACTGATTCTGGCAATGGAGACAGGCATAGAAGCTGGGAAGCAGGAAACAGCTCTTTAATACCACCAGGAACCAGCGCCACTTCCCTGCCACCCCCAACATCGCTCCAGGGGATGAGGAGCTCCAGAGAGAAGAACTTCTTGGCACTAGAGGATGAGACATAGAAATATTAAATGTCAAACAAACCTAGTTCAAATAAAAATCTCACAAACACCAGAAAAAGGCTCAAGTGAAACTGAACTCCTCAATCTTACTGAAAGAGATTTCAAAACAAAAAACATAAACATGCTCATGGAGGTACAGAAAAATATTCAAGAAATCAGGGAAGAATTCAGGACAGAGATTCAATCATGACAGAATACAAGATAAGAAAAGAAACATACAATGGAGGGATTTAAAGCAGATTAGATATAGTGGAGGAGATACTAAATGGAACAGAAATTAGAGAAAAGGAATAAAAAAAAGCTGAGGGAGAAAGAGAAGAAAACATCTCCTGGAATGAAAGAAATTAAGAAAACTGTGCAACCAAACCAAATGGAACAATATTCGCATTATAGGGGAACCAGAAGAAGAGAGAGAAAAAGGGATAAAGAGTGTCTCTGAGTAGGTAATTGCTAAAACTTCCCCAATCTGGGGAAGGAGATAGTCTCTCAGGCCATGGAGGTGCACAGATCTCCCAACACAAGGGACCCAAGGAAGAGAAAATCAAAACATATAATAATTAAAATGGCAAAGATCAAGGATAAAGACAGACATTGACAAGCAGCTATAGAGAGAAAAAACATCACATACAAGGGAAAAACCATCAGGCTATCGTCAGACTTCTCAACAGAAACCTTACAGGCCACAAGGCACTAGCATGATATATTTAATGCAATGAAGCAGAAGGGTATCGAACCAAGTATACTCTACCCAGCAAGATAATCATTTAAATTTGAAGAAGGGATTAAACAATTTCCAGATAAGCAAAAGCTGGGAGAATTTACCTCCCACAAACCATCTCTACAATGTATTTTGGAGGAACTGCTATAAAAGGAAGTGTTTCTAAGGTTACATAGCTGTCACCAGAGGAAATAAAACCATAGTAAAGAAAGTAGATCATTAATTACTAAGCAAATGCAAAATAAAATCAACTATCCGCAAAGTCAGTCAAGGGACAAAGAATACAGAATATGATACATAATATATGAAGACTGGAGGATGGAGAAAAAGGAGGAAAAAAAAAAAGAACCATCAGATTGTGTTTGTAATAGCATACTAAGTGAGTTAAGTTAGACTGTTAGATACTAAGGAAGTTACCTGTGACCCTTTCATAATCACTAATCTAAAGCAGCAAAGGCAATAAGTAAACATACCTATCGATAATCACCTTAAATGTAAATGGTTTGAATGCACCAATCAAAACAGAGAGTCAATGAATGTATTAAAAAACAAGGCCTGTCTATAAGATGCCTACAAGAAACTCACTTCAAACCCAAACACATACACAGACTAAAAGTGAAGATTTAGAAAAAGATATTTCATGCACCTAACAGGGAGAAAAAAGGAACTGCAATACCTGTATCAGACAAAATAAAGTTCAAAACAAAGAAAACAAGAGACAAAGGACATTACATAATGATAAAGAGGTCAGTCCAACAAGAGGATATGACCATTACAAATATCTATACACCCAACATAGGAACACCTAAATACGTGAAACAAATACTAACAAAACTGAAGGGGAAAACAGAATAAAATGCATTCACTGATAAAAATCAATAGTGAAGCATCAGGTCCAGGGGTTTTATTCTTAGGTAGTTTTTTGACTACAAGTTCAATTTCATTGCTGCTAATTGATCTCTTCGGATTTTCTATTTCTTCCTGGATCAGTCTTGGAAGGTTATATTTTTCTATAAAGTTGTCCATTTCTTCTAGGTTATTCAGTTTGTTAGCATATAAGTTTTCATAGTATTCTCTAATAACCCTTTGTATTTCTGTGGTGTCCGTAGTGATTTTTCCTTTCCATTTATGATTCTGTTTATGTGAGTAGACTCTCTTTTTTTCTTGATAAGTCTGGCTAGGGAAATGAATACAGGCATTGCAATTCCTTTGCAACACCTGACAGAAAATAAGTAAGGAGACAGAGGCATTGAACAACACATTAGAAGAGATATACCTAACAGACATCTACAAAATACTCCACCCAAAAGCAGCAGGATACAGATTCTTCTCAAGTGCATATAGAACATTTTCAAGAATACAACATATACTAACAAGGCCACAAGAGCCTCAGTAAATTCAAAATGATTAAAATAGTACCAACCAGCTTCTCAGATCACAAAGGTATTAAACTAGAAATAAATTACACAAAGAAAACGAAAAATCCCACAAACACATGGAGGCTTCACAACATGCTCCAAAAAAACCAACGGATCAATGACCAAATAAACCCAGAGATGAAGCAATCTATGGAGACAAATGACAACAGTAATTCAACATAGCAAAATCTGTGGGACCCAGCGAAGGCTGAGCTAAGAGGAAAGTATATTGCAATACAGGCCTACCTCAGGAAAGAACAACAATCCCATATGAACAGTCTAAAATCACAATGAAACTAGAAAAATAAGAACAAATGAAACAAATTTAGTAGAAGGAGGGACATAATAAAGATTAGAACATAAATAAATAAAATCAAGAAGCTTAAAACAATAGAAAGAATCAATGAAAGCAAGAGCTGGTTCTTTGAGAAAATAAACAAAATAGATAAACCCCTAGCTAGACTTATCAAGAAAAAGAGAGTCTACTCACATAAACAGAATCAGAAATGAGAAAGGAAAAATCACTACAGACACCACAGAAATACAAAGAGTTATTAGAAAATACTATGAAAAATTATATGCTAACAAACTGAATAACCTAGAAAAAACGGACAACTTTCTAGAAAAATATAACATTCCAAGACTGATCCAGGGAGAAACAGAAAATCTGAAGAGATCAATTAGCAGCAATGAAATTGAACAGGTAATCAAAAAACTAAGAAGAAAACTCCTGGACCAGATGGCTTCACCATTGATTTTTCTCAAACATTTAGTGAAGACCTAATACCCATCTCCTAAAAGTTTTCCAAAAAGTGGAAGAGGAGGAAGTACTTCCAAACTCAGTCTATGAGGCCAGCATCACTCTAATACCGGCAAAAATAATACACTCTAATACAGGCAAAGACACCACACAAAAAAAAGAAATCATAGACCAATAACCCTGATGAACATGGATACAAAAATACTCAACAAAATATTAGCAAACCGAATTCAAAATACATCAAGAAGATCATCCATCATGATCAAGTAGAATTTATTCCAGGGATGGAAAAAAAGTACAATATTAGAAAATCCATCAACATCATCTACCGCATCAACAAAAAGGACAAAAAAACTGATCATTTTCATAGCTGTAAAAACATTTGACAAAACTCAACATACATTGATGATAAAAACTCTCGACAAAATGGGTATAGAGGGCAAGTACCTCAACATAATAAAGGCCATATATGACAAAACCGCAGCCAACATCACGCTCAACAGCAAGAAGCTGAAAGCTTTTCTTTTAAAATTGGGAACAAGACAAGGATGCTCACTCTCCCCCTTTTATTCAACATAGTTCTGGAGATCCTAGCCACGGCAATCAGACAAAACAAAGAAATAAAAGGCATCCAGATTGGTAAAGAAGAAGTTAAACGGTCACTGTTTGCAGATGACATGATACTGTACATATAAAACCCTACAGAATCCACTCCAAAACTACTAGATCTAATACCTGAATTCAGCAAAGGAGAAGGACACAAAATTAATACACAGAAATCCGTTGAATTCCTATACACTAACAATGAACTATCAGAAAGAGAAATCAGGAAAAAATTCCATTCCCAATTGCATCAAAAGGAATAAAATAAATAGAAATAAACATAACCAAGTAAGTGAAAGACCTATACCCTGAGAACTAAAAGACAATCATGAGGAAAATTAAAGACACCAATAAATGGAAATACATCCTGTGTTCATGGATGAGTAATTAATACTGTCAAAATGGCCATCATACCTAAAGCAATCTATAGAGTCAATGCAAACCCTACCAAAATACCAACAGCATTCTTCAACAAACTAGAGAAAATAGTTCAAGAACTCATATGGAACCACAAAAGACCCCAAATACTCAAAGAATCCTAAAAAGGAAGAATAAAGCTGGTGGGATTACACTCCCTGACTTCGAGCTCTACTACAAAGCCACAATTAGTCAAGACAATTTTGTGCTGGCACAAGAACAGACCCATAGACCAATGGAATGGACGAGAGAGTCCAGATATAAACCCAAGCATATATGGTCAATTAATATATGATAAAGGAGCCATGGACATACAATGGGGAAATGACAGTTCTATAATAACTGCTGTTGGCAAAATTGGACAGCTACATATAAGTGAATGAAACTGGCTTACTGTCTAACTCCATACACAAAAGTAAACTCAAAATGGATCAAAGATCTGAATGTAAGTCATGAAACCATAAAACTCTTAGAAAACAACATAAGCAAAAATCTCCTGAATATAAACATGAGTAACTTTTTCGTGAACACATCTCTTCGGCAATGGAAACAAAAGCAAAAATGAACAAATGGGACTAAAGTTTCTGTACAGAAAAGGACACCATCAGCAATCAAAAAGACATCCTACAGTATGGGAGAATATATTTGTAAATGACATATCTGACAAGGGGTTAACATCCAAAATATATAAAGAACTCACATGCCTCAGTAACCAAAAAGCAAATAACGTGATTTAAAAAAATGGGTGGAGGATATGATGAGACACTTCTCCAAGAAAGAAATTCAGATGGCCAACAGGTACGTGGAGAGATGCTTCACATCACTAATAATCAGGGAAATGCAAATTAAAACCACAATGAGATATCACCTCACACCAGTTAGGATAGTCTGCATTGAAAAGGCTAAGAACAACAAATGCTGGCGAGGATGCGGAGAAAGGGGAACCCTCCTACACTGTTGGTGGGAATGTAAACTAGTTCCACCATTGTGGAAAGCAATATGGAGGTTCCTCAAAAAATTAAAAATAGAAATACCGTTTGACCTGAGAATTCAACTCCTAGGAATTTACCCAAAGAATACAAGTCCTCAGATTAAAAAAGACATATGCACTACTATTTATTGCAGCACTATTTACAATAGCCAAGATATGGAAGCCACCTAAGTGTCCATCAGTAGATGAATGGATAAAGAAGATGTGGTACATATACACAATGGAATACTATTTATCCATAAGAAAGAAACAACTCCTACCAATTGCAACAACATGGATGGAGCTGGAGGGTATTATGCTCAGTGAAATAGCCAGGCAGAGAAAGACAAGTATCAAATAATTTCCCTCATTTGTGGAGTATAACAAGGAAGCAAAACTGAAGGAACAAAACAGCAGCAGACCCACGGACTCCGAGGAGGGACAATCGGTTACCAAAGGGGAGGTGTGGGGAGTACGGGTGGGGAGGGAGGGAGAAGGTGATTGAGGGATATTATGATTAGTACACATGCTGTGTGTGAGGTCATGGGGAAAACAGTGTAGCTCAGAGAAGACAAATAGTGAATCTGTGGCATCTTACTACACTAATGGACAGTGACTGCAATGTGTTATCGGGGGAACTTGATAATATGGGTGAATGTAGTTACCACATTGTTTTTCATGTGAAACCTTCATAAGAGTGTATATCAACAATACCTTAACAAAAACCTGTAAAGAAAAAATACATTTTTCATTTTACTCTGGGCATCACTTCACTTGCAGCTTTGGATCCTTTCATTCTCTCTTATTTATAAATAGTACTAGTAAAACTCTCATTTTTATATGTAGTTTTTTCTGCTAAAGAACTAACAGGAGATGATTTTAAAGACCAGAGTAATGTCAAAATAATAAAGATTTAAAAATAACTGATATTCAGACTATTTCTCCTCACTTTTCCAAAAATATAAGTCAGTAAGAAAGAGAACATTAGATTTCCCAATATTCAATCCTAGTTACTTAAAGGATTAGTTCCCCTTGTCCTTAGTTGTCCCATTATATATTTGCACATTTTTTTATTATATGAGACAGAAAAAAAAGCTTCTAAAACAGAACTCTTATTATAAAACTGGGGCTTGGTTAGAACATGACTTATAGACATGAGGATTAAGAATTTGGAAGCATATTCCCACCATTAGGATGTTACTGCCCAAAATTCTACACTCTTTTCACTGAAATTTCCCAAAGCCTAGAAATCTGTTCAACACGTGTTTGGCTTTTGAATGTCTATAGTAAATACCTGCTAATTGTTGTCTCTACCTAACACAGAAAGAAGTACAGCTCAGGTTTCAAGGCTTTAAATACTGATAAAAGCAATCCTTGCCTTGAGTTTTGAAAATTCTATAAAGTCAGTTAACTTTAAGTGAAGATGTTTCTTTTTTTTTCTTTTATTCAAGTATCATTGATATATAATCTTAGGAAGGTTTTACCTCAACATTGTGGTTTCAACATTCACTCACATTATCAAGTCCACACCGTCCCCACTGCAGTCAGTGTCCATGAGCGTAGTAAGATGCTATAAAGTCATTACTTGTCCTCTCCGTGTTCTACTGCTTTCCCCATGACATACCTATATTGTGATTGAGAATTACAGTGTCCCCTTTTCTTCCTCCCTCCCCATCCAACCTCCCCAAACCCTTCCCTTTGGTAACTACTAGTCCCTTCTTGTAGTCTGTGACTCTCCTGTTTTGTTCCTTCAGTTTTGCTTTGTTGTTATGCTCCACAAATGAGTGAAGTCATTTAGTACTTGTCTTTCTCAGCCTGGCTTATTTCACTGAGCATTAATACCCTCTAGCTCCATCCATGTTGTTGCAAATGGTAGGATTTTTTTTTCTTTTCATGGATGAATGATATTCCATTGTGTATATGTATCACAATTTCTTTATCCATTCACGTACTGATGGACACTTAGGTTGCTCCCATGTCTTGGCTATTATAAATAGTGATGTGATAAACATAGGGGTGCACAGGTCTTTTGAATCAGGGATCTTGTTTTCTTAAGGGTAGGTTAATAGGAGTGGAATTCCTGGGTCATTTTTAGTTTTTTGTTTTTTGTTTTTAGTCATTTCTATTTTTAGTTTTTTGAGAAACCTCCATATTACTTTCCACAACGGTTGAACCAATTTACATTCCCATCAGCAGTTTAGGAGGGTTCCCCTTTCTCCGCATCCTCACCAGCACTTGTTGCTCCTTGTCCTTTGTATGTTGGCCATCCTAACTGGAGTGAGGTGATATCTCATTGTGGTTTTAATCTGCATTTCCCTGATAATTAGTGATGTGGAACATCTTTTCATGTGCCTGTCAGCCATCTGAATTTCTTCTTTGGAGGAGTGTCTGTTCAGATCCTCTGCCCATTTTTTAATTGGCTTATTTGCTTTTTGGGTGTTGAGATGTGTGAGTTCTTTATGTATTTTGCATGTTAACTCCACTCGGATAAATCATTTGTGAACATATTTCCCCATACTGTGGGGTATCTTTTTGTTCTGGTGATGGTATCCTTTGCCGTACAGACAATTTGTGGTTTGATGTAGTCCCACTTGCTCATTTTTTATTTTGTTTCCCTTGCCCAAGAAGCTGTGTTCAGGAAAAAGTTGCTCATGTTTATACTCAATAAATTTTTGCCTATGTTGTCTTCCAAGAGTTTTATGGTTTCATGACATACATTCAGGTCTTTGATCCATTTTGAGTTTACTTTTGTGTATGGAGTTAGACAGTAAGCCAGTTTCATTCTCTTACGTATAGCTGTCCAATTTTACCAACATCAGATGTTGTGGAGGCTGTCTTTCCCCATTGTATATTCACAGATCCTTTATCATATATTAATTGATCATATATGCTTAGGTTTAAATCTGGGCTCTCTATTCTGTTCCATTGATCTAAGGGTTTGTTCTTGGGCCATTACCAAATTGTTTTGACTACTATGGCTTTGTAGTAGAGCTTGAAGTCGGGGAGTGTAATCCCTCCAGCTTTATTCTTCCTTCTCAGGACTGCTTTGGCTATTTGGGGTCTTTTGTGGCTCCATACGAATTTAGAACTATTTGTTCTTGTTCATTGAAGAATGCTATGGGTATTTTGATAGGGATTGCATTTAATCTATAGATTGCTTTAGGCAGTATGGCCATTTCGACAATATTAATTCTTCCCATCCATGACCACAAGATGTGTTTCCATTTATTGGTGTCTTTAATTTCTCTCATGAGTTTCTTGTAATTTTCAGAGCATAGATCTTGCACCACCTTGGTTAGTTTTATTACTAGGTATTTTATTCTTTTTGATGCAATCCTAAATGGAGTTGTTTCCCTGATTTCTCTTTCTGCTAATTCGTTGTTAGTATATAGGAAAGTAACAGATTTCTGTGCATTAACTTTGTATCTTTCAACTTTGCTGAATTCGGTTAAAAGTTCAAACAGTTTTTTGGTGGAGTCTTAGAGTTTTCTATGTATAATACCATATCACCTGCAAATAGTGACTGTTTAACTTCTTCCATACCAATCTGGATCCCTTTTATTTTTTTGTGTTGTCTGATTATCCTGGATAGGACCTCTAGGACTATGTTGAATAAAAGTTGGGAGAGTGGGCATCTTTGTCTTCTTCCTGATCTTAGAGGATAAGCTTTCAGCTTTTTGCTGTTTAGTATGATGCTGGCTGTGGGTTTGTTGTGTATGGCCTTTATTATGTTGAGGTACTTACCCTATACCCATTTTGTTGAGAGTTTTTATCATGAATGGATGTTGAATTTTTTTCAAATGCTTTTTCAGCATCTATTCAGATAATCATGTGATTTTTGTCCTTTTTGTTGATGTGGTGTATGATGCTGATGGATTTTCCTATATTGTACCATCCTTACATCCCTGGAATAAATCCTACTTGGTCATGATGGATGATCTTTTTGATGTATTTTTTAATTAGGTTTGCCAATATTTTGTTGTGTATTTTTGCATCTATGTTCATCATGGATATTGGTCTGTAATTCTCTTTTTTTGTGGTGTCTTTGTCTGGTTTTGGTATTAGAGTGATGCTGGCCTCATAGAATGAGTTTGGAAGTATTCCCTCCTCTTCTACTTTCTGGAATACTTGATGGAGGATGGTATTAGCAGTTCTTTAAATATTAGATAAAATTCAGCCGTGAAGCCATCTGGGACCAGGGTTTTGTTCTTAGATACTTTCTATCTATGAGTTTCTTATCTTAAGGTGAACAGACCAGTTTTATAAGTCTTCAACACTGTATTCAGTTAAAAATCTGAAGTTTTCTACTAGTAAAATCTAAACTCATGGTTCACTTTCTGAGAAAGATGAACTACAATTTTAAGTAAACCAGCTAAATCATGAATAAAGCAATGTTCTTGGCATTCTTCATTTTATTTTAAATATGGTGGCTGTATAAGTCTACATAATGTTTTTATAAATGACCTCCCAAGAAAGGAGACAATTATAATGTACAGAAGATAACAAGTGCATCTTATAAACTTTGGAAGATAGCATTTCAATATTCCAAGCATTCAAAGTCCCTATTACTGACTCCACAAAACTCTTAGGAGGGTATTTAAAGTGAGTTCTGAATTATTAAAATAAAAGCACTTCTAAGCACAAACTACAAGGGTGCTTTTTTATGTGTAGAAGTCAGTAATATATAATCTTATTTTGAGTTCAAGTTTTAATACTTTTCAATCTTCATAAACCTGTTACAAATAACCTTATGAGGAAGAACTCTAAAACTGTATTTATAAATAATGAAGCACTAATGCTTTCTCAGCATGACCACATCCTTTCTTAAGTTCAATGCCTTGGTTCAAAGCTCTAATGATTTCTTCTCTGAATTACAATTACCTCTTAACTGTGCTTCTTGCCTTCAATTTCAACCCCTTGCAATCCAACCACCATAATGCCATTAAAGTGACTTTTAAAAACCAAACGTAATTATAACATTCTCATGCAGAAAATTTTTTAGTAGAGTCTCATATCATCCATAACAAAAAATCAGTCATTAGCAATACATGCATGGCATTTCATGATCTAGTCCTTATTTGATTCTGCAGACTCAACTCACCTGTGCTTACCTGCTTACTGTCCATCCCTAAACTGAAAAACACTTCCCTCCTCAACAATTTTTAATTCTCCAAATACTCTGTCTCATCATCAACCACCACCCACTTTTCCCCTCCTCTCTCAACACATCTGTATATGTGGAGTTTCTTTTGTGGCTATAAATGTCTCCTCATTTCTCCTGCTTTTTACCCTAGTCACTCTAACCTCTCTTATCTAATAAGTACTTGGTCTTCAAGATGTTTGAGATACAGTTACAACTTTATCTGGGAGTAGGGAAATAGTGGTAGGCAGAAGAATGGGAGAAAAGATTTGTACTTTCACTTGGACTTTTCCACAAGATTGCGATTTTTCCCCCATTTTATGATTTTTAAATATAGTTTTAAAAACCTGAACACTTCACCACTCCTAAGATGTTTTCTAAGGCCTGGAATAGAAGTAAGCTTCAACTCCTTATCATGCCTGTGGTATAATAAAGAAATTTCATACAAATGAAGTGACTCATGATGGTGGGCTCTTAGTTTCAAGAGAGGGCTAGTCAAATCGGAAAGACCCATTCACCCAACTTACCAGGAGGTAAGCAGAGCTGAAGTTCAGCCCCATCACATGGTCAATGATGTAAGAAGAACCAATAAAACTCTGGACACTCTAAACTAAAAGAGCTTCCTTATTTGAACACAATGATGTTGAAAGACTAAAACATCCGGACTCCACAGGGAGAGAGCATGGAAGCCCTCATCTGAGACCATTCCAGGCCCAGTCCTACATACATTTTTTAATAATAATTAAAAAAAAAACAACCTTAAGTTCTTTCAGTGAGTTTTGCAGGTCATTCTAGCAAACTGTTGAACCTGAGAGACAGTGTGAGAATCCCCAAATTTATAGCCAGTTGGTCAGAAGTATGGGTGGTTCCCAAGACTTACAACTGGTATCTGAATTAAGGGCATACTTGTTGGAGGGCTTTGCCCTTAATTTGTGGGATCTGGTGCTAACTCCAGGTACTTAGTGTCAAAACTGAAGTGAATTGCAGAATACCCAGTTGCTAGTTCACCAGAGTAGTCTTCTCTATTTCTAGAAGCCAAGTCTAGTATTAGCAAGAAAGACTACTGTGATCAATTAGCAAAGTCTGCCATGAGAGCAGGGTTATGCAGAAGTATGTATGTCACATAACTGCCATCCTTGTAATATGTTGTCAGTGAAGTCTTAGTGCCAAAAATTAACAAATTCACCCAAGGGTAAGAAACTAAGTATTTTTACATACCTGGTAGGCAGCTTTTCAAAGTCAACATCTAAAAACTGTTCATAGCTAGAAACAAAATTATCCAACCATAGCTTCAGGTAATCTGGATCTTTCTGAAATAAGAAAAATATTGCAATATTAAGTACACCTGTAAAAAAAAAAAGCTTCCACTCCTATTAAGCGGATATGAAGTGATAAATCAAAGATGCAATAATATGAAATCTCTAAGTAATTTTCACGAAGACATATGTGCTGTTTTAAAATGTGTATTAAGTATTACAAACCCTCAGATGACTTCCCATGTCACACAAAGAACTAGTCTTAACAATGAAATGTCCTATAAGATTCTAAACAATTTGCTCTCCTCTATCATCTGTGATCTTATCACTATTACTCTGTACTACACTGGTTTCCTGTTACTGGGACATACAAGACATACTACCAACTTAAGGCCTTTGCAATGGCTGTTTTCTCAACCCAGATCA
The DNA here is from genome assembly GCA_029783875.1 of Phataginus tricuspis. Taxonomy (NCBI): domain Eukaryota; kingdom Metazoa; phylum Chordata; class Mammalia; order Pholidota; family Manidae; genus Phataginus; species Phataginus tricuspis. The sequence goes on from JAQQAC010000477.1 coordinate 34,329,756, forward strand.
CTCTTCCCCCAGGTAGCTGAATGGCTAACTCACTCATCTTCGTCAAGTCATTCTTTTAATGACATATTGTCAATAAAGCCTATTTTTACCATCCTTTCTTAAAATTGAAAATCCTACTTTTACCTTACCCTATTCTGCTTCCCCACCCCATGGTGTTTTCTCACCTTCCAACATACTCTATAATTTACTTATTTATTAATTTATTTTCTGTTATTTCCCCCATAATATAGGCTTCACAAGCACAGGGCCTATCCAAGGGCCTATCATGAGTGACTACTTTCTGTTTACTAATGGATACCAAGTACCAAAAACTGTGCCTGGCACTGACCAGGCTTTCCATAAATTTGTTTAATAAATTAATGAGGGAGAAAAAAGCTGGTGGCATAAGAAGTGAGGCAGAAACCTCCTCCTAAAACCACATATAATATGAAAATACAGCAAATACAACTATTCCTAAAGGAGTGACCAGTAATAAGATTGTATGAGCCAGTCTACATCTGCAAAAAGCGAACATCTCATGGAAAAGGGTAAAGTAATAAAGCTGCAACCCAGCGGGACCCGAACACTCCCCCCACCCCAGCTCACTGGCGGGAGGAAGAGAATCAGAGCGGGGAGGGAGTAGAGGCCCGTAACTGCTAATACCGAGCCCTAGAAATCAACTTCTAGAGCACAAACCCACATTTCATAGTGCTCTGGAGATTAGAGGGGTTGAAAACCAAAGTCGGAAAGTGAGACTGTGAACAGGTTCCCATAACCGGCTGCCCTGGGACAAAGAAAGGCAAGAACTTTGAAAGGATTCCCAACAATGAGAGGGGCTGCTATAGGGGCAAGGATTAGGGAGAAGGAACAGGTGGACAAAATTGTCCCAGCACACTCAGCCCAGCAGGTTGGGAACTTTCAGGAGCTTCAGGCGCTCCACCCCAGAAGCTAGCAAAGCAGCCCTGAGGCTTCCCACCACAATAAGCAGCCTGCTGCTTCTTCCTACCCCCCCCCCCGCCCCTGCACGCAAACCCCCAGCCAAAGGACCGCCCTGCCTACACGGCCTAAGGCAGAGGCTGCTCCCTGAGCGTGGCTCACTGGTACTGACAGCAGAGGCAGGCACTGCAACCGGTAAGCAGAAAAGGGCTTTGTCCTCCGGGCAGGCACCAGTGCTGCTCACCTGCAAATCCTACCACCACTCCAGGCCAGCGCAAAGGCAGCCCTGCCTATGGCACCTCAGAGCCTTAAGGCAGAGATTGCTCCCTGATCACGGCACACTGATACAGTCAGGGGAGGAAGGAGCTGTGGCTGGGAAGCAGGAAGGGGCTTTGTCCTCCTGACAGACACCAGCGCCACTCGCCTGCAACCCCCACCATCACTCCAGGACATCCCGAGGGCATACACGCCCACAGCAGTTGAGGGAATTAACCCACAGACTGCTCCATGCACACGGCTCCCTGGCCCTGACAGTAGAGGCAGGCACGGTGGCCAGGAAACAGGAAAATGCTGCCTCTTAAGGATAGGCACTGGCACCGCTCGCCTGAGACCACTGCGATCACTCCAGGTAGTGGGCAGCTCTGAAGAGCACAAGTTCTGGCCACTAGAGGGTGTTACCTACAAAACCTAATATTTCTCACATTCCAATAGGATTATGAAAAGGCAAAAGATCAATCCAAGATCGCTCACACAGCAGAAGGAGGGCTCAGTGAGACTAAAAACACCAATGTTCCTGAAAAAATAATTCAAAATAAAACTCAAAGCATGCTAATGAAGCTACAGAAAAATATACAAGAGCTAACAGATTAATTCAGGAAAGAGATAAAAACCTCAAAAAAGAAGAAATCCGGGGAAGATGGTGGCGTTAGCATGGTGGCGGAAATATCCTCCCAAAATCATATATATTTCTGAAAATACTACAAATACAACTATTCCTAAAAGAGAGACCAGAAGATACAATACAACAGCCAGGCTACAGCTATATCTGCGAGAACTCAGCATCTCATGAAGCGGGTAACATACAAAGCCGCAACCCGGCAGGACCCGAGCACTCCCCCACCCGAGCACACCGGCAGGAGGAAAAGATTCAGAGTGGGGAGGGAGTGGAAATGCAGGCCCGTCAAATAACCAGCCCTGGTGATCTGCTTCGGGAGCACTGACACACATCACGTAGTGGATCGGAGACTAGAAAAAAAGAAGGGCAGGATCTGAGACGGAGACCGCAAGCGGGTTGTGTCAGCTGGCAGCCCAGGGCCAAAAGAAAAGGGTGCGCTTTTTTTTAAAAAGTCTTAAAGAGACAAGGGCCCTACAGAGGAACAAAATAATCACAGCGCACTCGGACCAGTGGACAGGGAGTCTTGGGGAATTTCGGAACCCTTGCCCAGCAGCCAGGCAAAGCAGCTGCACCGAGACATCCCACAGAGATCAGCAGCCTGCCATTGGTTCACCCTGCCTGGCCAGAACCGCAAAGGGTCTGGTGGAGCAGCCGCTGCTGTGGAACAGCAGAGGAGCGGCATCACCCAAAGCATCCTCACAGAATCACCTCCCGGCAGGCGCGCAGCTAAGCGGGAAGAGCCCCAGAACCAGCTTCGGAAGGCACCAAGGGGAACAGAACTCCAACGAGACAGTAAAACTCCACAGAGCTATAGGCTAAGCTGTGGCGGCCTTCACACAGGCAGCTTAGGGAATTATCCCAGAGACTGCCTCCCGGTGTGCTGGAAAACAGCTCAGGCCCCTGAGAAGGGCAAGGAAAACAAAAAGCAGGAAGGGACTTTGTTCTCCCAGATGACACATGTGGTGACTACCAGCGACCACTTCTACTGCCATGAAGAGAGGAATATGGTCCAGACAAAACTTAGCCAGACCCCAGAGAAGGTGCCTGATGGGATACACTTATACGATCCTCCTGAAAAAGAATTCAGAATAAAAGTCATAACCATGCTGAAGGATCTACAGAGAAATATGCAAGAGCTAAGGCAGGAAGTGACGAAAGACAATGCAGAAACCAGACAAGCGATCGATGGGCTTAGGAGCACACTGGACGAGGTGCAAGAGACTGTTAATGGAATAGAAATCAGAGAAGAGGACTACAGAGAAGCTGAGGCAGAGAGAAATAAAAGGATCTCTAGGAATGAAAGAATATTAAGAGAACTGTGTGACCAATCCAAATGAAACAATATTCACATTATGAGAGTACCAGAAGAAGAAGAAGAGAGAAAAATGGATAGAAAGTGTCTTTGAAGAAATAATTGCTGAAAACATCCCCAAGCTGGGGAAAGAAATAGTTTCTCAGACCACATAAGTCCACAGATCTACCAACACAAGGGACCCAAGGAAGACAGCACCAAGACACATAAATAAAATGGCAAATGTCAAAGATAAGGACACAGTATTAAAGGCACCTAAAGAGAGAAAAAGATCACTTACAAAGGAAAACCCATCAGGCTAACATCAGAATTCTCAACAGAAATCGTGCAGGCCAGAAGAGATGGCACAACATATTTAACGTAATGAAACAGAAGGGCCTTGAACCAAGAATACTGTATGCAGCACGATTCTCATTTAAATTTGAGGGAGGGATAAACAATTCCCAGGCAAACGAAAGCTGACGGAGTTTGCCTCCCATAAACCACCTCTACAGGGTATCTTAAAGGGACTGCTCTAGATGGAAGAACTATTAATGCTAAAAAGATATCACCAGAGAAAATAAAATCATAGTAAAGAAAGCAGACCATCCAAATACTAACTAAAGAGAAAAAGTAAAATCAACTATCCACAAAAACAGTCAAAGGAAACGTAAAAGAGTACAGAATAAAACACCTAGTATATAAAGAACGGAGGAGGAAGAATAAGAAGGGAGAGAAATAAAGAATCATCAGACTGTGTTTATAATAACTTAACAAGAAAGTTAAGTTAGACTGTTAGATAGTAAAGAAGCTACCCTTGAACCATTGGTAACCACGAATCTAAAGCCAGCAATGGCAATAAATACATATCTATCTATAGTCACCCTAAAAATAAATGGACTGAATGCATCAATCAAAAGACAGAGTAATAGAATGGATAAAAAAGCGAGACCCATCTATATGCTGCTTACAAGACACTCACCTCAAACCCAAAGATATACACAGACTAAAGGTGAACGGATGGAAAAAGATATTTCATGCAAACAACAGGGAGAAAAAAGCAGGTGTTGCACTACTTGTATCAGACAAAATAGACTTCAAAATTAAGAAAGTAGCAAGAGATAAAGAAGGACATTACATAATGATAAAGGGGTAAGTCCAACAACAGGATATAACCATTTAAAATATATATGCACCCAACAAAGAAGCGCCGACATATGTGAAACAAATTCTTAAGAATTAAAGGAGGAAATAGAAAGCAATGCGTCCATTTTAGGAGACGAGAACACAACACTCACTCCAAAGGACAGATCAACCAGACAGAAAATAAGTAAAGACGCAGAGGCACTGAACAACACACTAGAACAGATGGAACTAACAGACATCTACAAAACTCTACACCCAAAGGCAGCAGGATACACATTCTTCTCAAGTGAACATGGAACATTTCCAGAATAGAGCACATACTAGGCCACAAAAAGAACCTCAGTAAATTTAAAAATATTGAAATTCTACCGACCAACTTCTCTGATCACAAAGGTATAAAGCTAGAAATACATTGTACAAAGAAAACAAAAAGGCTCACGAATACATGGAGACTTAACAGCATGCTCCTAAATAATCAATGGATAAATGACCAAATTAAAACAGAGATGAAACAATATATGGAGACTAATGACAACAAAACACAAAGCCACAACTTCTGTGGGATGCAGCAAAGGCAGTTCTAAGAGGAAAGTATATTGCAATCCAGGCCTATTTAAAGAAGGAAGAACAATCCCAAATGAATAGTCTAAAGACACAATTACTGAAATTGGAAAAAGGAGAACAAATGAGGCCCAAAGTCACCAGGAGGGACATAAAGATCAGAGATGAAATAAATAAAATTGAGAAGAATAAAACAATATAAATAATCAATGAAACCAAGAGCTGGTTCTTTGAAAAAATAAACAAAATAGATAAACACCTAGCCAGACTTATTAAGAGAAAAAGAGAATCTACACACATAGACAGAATCAGAAATGAGAAATGAAAAATAACGACGGACCCCACAGAAATACAAAGAATTATAAGAGAACACTATGAGAATCTATATGCTAACAAGCTGGAAAACCTAGAAGAAATAGACAACTTCTTAGAAAAATACAGCCTCCCAAGACTCACCAAGCAGGAAACAGAAAAACTAAACAGACCAATCACCAGCAATGAAATTGGGCGGTAATCAAAAAAGTACCCAAGAACAAAATCCCCAGGCCAGATGGATTCACCTCTGAATTTTACGACACAAATACAGAAGAAATAATACCAACTCACCTTAAAGTTTTCCAAAAAATAGAAGAGGAGGGAATACTTCCAAACTCATTCTATGAAGCCAGCATCACTCTAATACCAAAACAGGGCAAAGACCTCACCAAAAAAGAAAATTACAGACCAATACCCCTGATGAACGTAGATGCAAAAATACTCAACAAAATATAAGCAAACCAAATTCAAAAATACATCAAGAGAATCATACACCATGATCAAGTGGGATTCATCTCAGGGATAAAAGGATGGAACAACATTCGAAAACCCATCAACATCATCCACCACATCAACAAAAAGAAGAACAAAAACCACATGATCATCTCCATAGATGCTGAAAAAGCATTTGACAAAATTCAGCATCAATTCATGATTAAAACTCACAACAAAATGGGTACAGAGGACAAGTACCTCAACATCATAAAGGCCATACATGACAAACCCACAGCTAACATCATACTTAATAGCGAGAAGCTGAAAGCTTTTCATCTAAGATCGGGAACAAGACAGGGGTGCCCACTCTCTCCACTGTTATTCAACATAGTACTGGAGGTCCTAGCCACGGCAATCAGACAAAACAAAGACATACAAGGCATTCATATTGGTAAAGAAGAAGTCAAACTGCCACTATTTGCAGATGACATGATATTGTACATAAAAATCCCTAAAGACTCCACTCCAAAACTACTAGAACTAATATCTGAATTCAGCAAAGTTGCAGGATTCAAAATTAACACACAGAAATTTGTTGCTTTCCTATACACTAACGATGAGCTAACAGAAAGAGAAATCAGGAAAACAATTCCATTCACAATTGCATCAAAAAGAATAAAATACCTAGGAATAAACCTAACGAAGGAAGTGAAAACCTATACCCTGAAAACTACAAGACACTCGTAAGAGAAATTAAAGTGACACTAACAAATGGAAATTCATCCCATGCTCTTAGCTAGGAAGAATAAATATTGTCAAAATGTCTATACTACTTAAAGCAATCTACAGATTCAATGCAATCCCTATCAAAATACCAATAGCATTCTTCAATGAACTGGAACAAATAGTTCTAAAATTCATATGGAACCACAAAAGACCCCGAATAGCCAAAACAATCCAGAGAAGGAGGAATAAAACAGGGGGAATTACACTTCCTGACTTCAAGCTCTACTACAAAGCCACAGTAATCAAGACAATTTGGTATTGGCACGAAAACAGACCCACAGACCAGTGGCACAGAATAGAAAATCCAAACAATAACCCAAACATATACAGTCAATTAATATTTGAAAAAGGAGCCTTGGATATACAATGGGGAGATGACAGCCTCTTCAGCACCTGGTGTTGGCAAAACTGGACAGCTACATATAAGAGAATGAAACCGGACTACTATCTAACCCCACACACAAAAGTAAACCAAAATGGATCAATGACCTGAATGTAAGTCATGAAACCATAAAACTCTTAGAAAAAAACATAGGCAAAAATCTGGACATAAACATGAGCGACTTCTTCATGAACATATCTCCCCGGGCAAGGGAAACAAAAGCAAAAATGAACAAGTGGGACTATTATCAAGCTGAAAACCTTCTGTACAGCCAAGGACACCATCAGTAGAACAAAAAGACATCCTACAGTATGGGAGAATATATTCATAAATGACGTATCTGATAAAGGGTTGACATCCAAAATACATAAAGAACTCACCCACTTCAACAAACAAAAAGCAAATAATCCAATTAAGAGGTGGGCAGAGGACATGAATAGACACTTCTCCAAAGAAGAAATTCAGATGGCCAACAGGCACATGAAAAGATGCTCCACATCGCCCATCATCAGAGAAATGCAAATTAAAACCACAATGAGATATCACCTCACACCAGTGAGGATGGCCAACATCCAAAACACAAACAACAACAAATGTTGGCGAGGATGTGGAGAACAGGGAACCCTCCTACACTGTTGGTGAGAAAGCAAATTAGTTCAACCATTGTGGAAAGCAGTATGGAGGTTCCTCAAAAAACTCAAAATAGAAATACCATTCGACCCAGGAATCCCACTCCTATGAATTTACCCTAAGAATGCAGCAGCCCAGTTTCAAAAAGACAGATGCATCCCTATGTTAATCCAGCACTATTTACAATAGCCAAGAAGTGGAAGCAACCTAAGTGTCCATCAGTAGATGAATGGATAAAGAAGAGGTGGTACATATACACAATGGAATATTATTCAGCCATAAGAAGAAAACAAATCCTACCATTTTCAACAACATGGACGGAGCTAGAAGGTATTTGTTCAGTGAAATAAGCCAAGCAGAAAAAGACAAGTATCAAATGTTTCACTCATATGAGGAACATAAGAGCAAAGAAAAAAACTGAAAGAAAAAAACAGCAGCAGACTCGTAGAACCCAAGAATGGACTAATAGTTACCAAAGGGAAAGGGACTGGGGAGGAAGGGCGGGAAGGGAGAGACAAGGGGGTAAAAGGGGCATTACGATTAGCAGACGTAATGTTGGGGGGGCGCGGGGAGGGCTGTTTAACTCAGAGAAGACAAATAGTGATTCACTGCGCTTATGGGCAGTGACTGTAATGGGGTTGGTGGGGGGACCTGATGTAGTGGGTAGTTTAATAACCATAACATTGCATATGTAATTGTAGATTAGTGATACCAAAATAAATTTTTAAAAATTATACTTTGATTAGACAATAAAATGAAGTTACTATGTACACAGAAAGGGATTAAAACAGAGCATTAAGCAGGGTATAATTTGACATTAATGATACAAAATATTCTTTATTATAGAAATGACAATTTTATATTTTCTTGCAAAGCAACAACTGAGTGCTTTACAAACTTGACAATGGGAGACATCCAAATAGATGAAACTGAAATACATGTAAAAGAATTATCTATCATATGCCAATAAATGCAAATGAATTCAAAAGTATCTGCCAGAGCCCTTGAAAAAGATGAAAAAATTTTCAAAGCAATGAGAACCTAGTATGGTAGATTCATACATCATGAATTAAGGTACTAAACTGCAATATGAAAAAATATTTGGTATCTACTCTGAAGGTATCTTCTTTTAGAGGGGTTTTAATTTGCTTTGACCAAACACCAGTCTAATCTGCATGACTTGGGTCTTTTGAAATTGACTTGAAAACCCATAGTCAACTTGTAACAGCCTCTCAGGGATTTTTCATTTTTCTGCTTTGCTTAACACCATGGAACTTTTCCCTGAAGTCCCCATGTGGAGGTCGGAGGATGAGGTGGGTTTGCTTGTAGCTCATCATGTCCAGGGTGTATGCCTTTGGGGATCATAACAGATAATCTTGCCATGCTGATTCTGTCCATCCATGAGACCATAAAAACAAAAGCTCAATCTCACCAGGAAAAGTGGCTGCCATTCTCCAACTACGTAACGACCTGCTTTCACTAAGATTAAGCCTCATAATACCTTACTAGCTTGCCAGCTTTTCAAAGCTATTAAGATGTTTCTTAAATTTAGTCCAGAATTTTAAATTATTTTTCACAAGAGTTGGTCCAAACAACGCAGCCTAATTTATTACCAAAATGAAAAACTATCTTAATATCACTTTCCCTTTGTACTTTTGATGACTTATACATGCCTGCAACATCTTCTGTGAGTATTAAACCACTACCCATTCTTCTAAACCTTGACCAAATGCTACCTTTTCAACTTAAGTAATTCTTAATGACTTCATCCATCTTCCCTAAGGTCTCACATCTGGGACCTAAGTGGGAAATTGAGTCTAGGTGGAAAATCATGCCCTCAAACGAAGTCTTCAATTAAGTAGAGGAAAGATAAAATATTTTGATGAAAGGAAAGCCTGTCACATCCCAAAATGTTTGGAAGCCATTTTAACACAAATGAAACAATAATCTAATAGAAGCCTATGTGTAAATACAGGCTTGGAATACACAAATCCCTACTGGGAAAGATTTTAAATTTTAAGTATTTAAAAAACTTTTAGTAACTATTCATTCAGATAACTACTTTAATGAAGTTCCAGGTTTGATCAATACAGAATAGAAAATTCACAGTTAAAATTAGCAAAGCTTGAAAAGGCCAACATCTGGAATGTTACAATGTTAGGTATGTCTTGTTGCATTAATTTTTGGTTCATCCTGGAGTTTTATACATAGTAGGCAGGTAAAGAAATTCCTGGTTCAAGTGTTTTGGAGAAGTGTTAAGTGATTGAATGTACCTCTACGTGTGGGAGGTCAATAGCAGGGAAGGTTGTGCATATGTCAGGACAGGGGGTACACAGGAACTCTGTACTTTCTGCTCAATTTTGCTGTGAATCTAAAACTTTTAAAACAACCAAATAAGAGGAGGAAAATATAAAATGCAAAGGATAAAATGAAAGTAAATATGCAGGCATCGAAAAAAGCTAGTTGAATTAGACTTCTTTAAGAAAAAAAGGGCAGTATCACTGTGTATATATTAATATAACAATGACACTTTTTAAATAGGGCTTAAAAGTTTAAAATAATGTTCAATCATGTCAGGTTGAAGTCTTTCAAATTTAGTATCTTAATGATTTGTAGTAGTAAATGTAATTAATTTACACAGACTATTCAATCACATCCAATACTTTAAAAATCTCTGAACGAAATTTTTACTTTCTTTTTGCATATCTGTATTTTCTAAATTTTCTACAATTGTTATCTTAAAAAAATTTTTAACTCAACATGAAAGTAAAATATTACTACTTTTTCTTAGAACACAGAAATCTAAGTTACAAAATCTACATTTTTGTCCCTAAAGTGTTTGTTCAATAGAAAATTGAAATTTTATATTTTGAACCTATTTATAGTTTATATTTTGATAAAAACCCTAAGTCAAAATTATTGAATAAAAAAGTATAAATTCACCTCACAATGACATCATAAACTAAAATAGTATGTACCTTTCCTACTATTCAAATGTTTAGTACATCAGGAAAGAGTATGTGGTAGTTAAATTAAATGCATCAAGCAAAACTATATATATTTTTTTTAGACACAAACTGTTTTGAAATGCTTGAATGACTTTTGTGAAATGCATGGATGTTTATGCTCTGATTCAACCTAAGTAGATAACTCCACCAGTTTGAATCTAAGTACAAGACATAAATTAAAAGAAAATGGTGACATTCCTTAGACACAGGTAAGAAGTTGTTTTCCATATGTTAAAAGAACTACCTACATAAAATATATTTAAGAGCAGAGCTCCCCTTTCCCTTGATGAAAAAGAAGTGGCACATTGTAAGGTGAATTCCATTCTTTTTAATAACTGAGGCGAAGATGAGAAAAACAGAGTTAACTTTTCTCTGAATTCTGACAGCTTCAAAGGAGTTCATGTATGTTTTGGAAAGTTTCAGTTGTTTCACATAGTTCCCCACAACCTAATAGATTCTGAATGACCAAAACAAAATTGTCACCAAAAAATGAATTGTTTTCACAAAATAAATCAAAAGTTTTTGTCAAAGCCTCTGAGTATAATGAGAGGCAAAGTTAGGCAAGCCAAACAAATTCAGACACTGCAAGGCATTGATCTCTAAACACTTTCAGTTTACACCTTTAAAAAATGAAAGATCACTGGGAATTAAGTGCGGCATCCGATTCCAAATATACCTTAAAATTCAGAATGATTATACTAAAGGAGAATATTTAAAATGGCAACTACTAAATACCAATGATTAAAGCAAGTAATGATTCTTTTCAATTATGCCAAGTCTTAATATTTTTCTGGAACACAGGGTAAGTCTAGTAATCCACATCATAACATGTACACACATAAAATTATTCTTCGTTTTATAATATATTCTAATAGTGGACCCTGCAATATTAGAAATGTCATCAGTATATGTAGAAAAAATAAAGAAATAAAATATCTACCATTAATTTATCTATGAGTGAAAGGGGTTATACATTATGTATATATGCCTCAGCCCCTAAGTTTGAAGCTGACCTAATAGGAAATCTCAGTCTTTTCCTGCTAAAATGAGGAGCAAGACAAGTATGGCTCTTATTTCAAATACTACAGAACATCATGTAGAGTTGTTAAACAATATAATTAGATAAGAGAAAACTTTAGAAGTTTGGCAATAATTTTAAGTCTGTTGAATTTAACTAAAAAATAAAATGGGGACTTGTATTTTTAACATCTTTTTTTCCCATTCCTTTTAGTACTTCACTAAAGCCACAAATAATCTCTTAACTCTCAAATTCAGTACATGTTCCACAATGCTTTTCTTCACTACTATGTTGAATTTGACACTGCTGACCAGTCCCTTCTTTGTAACATCCTTCTACTTTCTAAGGCAACCACTTACTCCTGGTTCTCCTCTCATTCAAACTCCTTACAACTCTTCGTCCTCTAACATGACAATGTTAAGTGCTATCAATCTACCCTCTACAAGGGAAATTTAAGTTTGGTATTAAAAAGGAAAGAACAAGAAACCTTCATGCATCTTAACAACTTTTTAGAGTAGTGCATAAGCTCAAGTCAAACATAAAGGCAATATTCCTTTCCTAAGGGCTACTCTCACGTCCACTGATAGACCCATTTCTTGCTTTCACATCTAAATTCCTAAACCGAACAGGTAACTGACAACCACTACTACTGAGCTGCTAATGATTTTGCTTTGCTTAGAGTAGAACAAGATTACTTTCCTTACATAAAAAGTCATTATTAGGCCACAGAAAATTAAGATTTCTACACTTTGCACATACCGGAAACTTATTAAATGTGAATTAAATTAGAAGGGTTGATGTATACTGGTGCTTCACTTAGGATTATAATCAAGATTGTACAAATTATAATTTTTTCATTAGAAGGATATTCCTTCATTGCATTTTTTCAAATATATGTATGAAGAGGTATTTCCCTTTATCTGAACAAAACAGCTCTAAATTCGATTTTCTTTATGAAGCAAAGCTTTTATTCTGAAAAGGAAGTTTACTCTGTCTGACTTCATAACAAAACTATCTATTTCAGTCATATTCCACATTTAGCAGGAAATGGAGCATCACCAAGGTCCAAAACAAACTTGGTTTAGAGTAAAAGAAAAAGTAAAATCATTATTAGGATAATTAAGCACTATACTTGAAAGAAAATTATACACAGATTTAAAATTAAAGTCACAGCTTTAACACTATCAATAAAAAGAGAACACTGTCCTCTATTATTATACAGTTATAAAGGCAAAATGGGAAGTAATCTTGATCACATACTCTCACACTCATATGTTTTAAATAAATATATGTATTTTAAAAATAAATAGAAAAGATTACTTTTTATATTTCTTACCCTTGTGATACATTTATATACAATCCTTTTTTCTCAACACCTTTGAGACACATGCAAAATAGTTATTTCTCCATTTGACAGATGACAAGACTGAATATAAAGAAACTAGATAACCTGTTTTCAGATCCTTAAGATCAGAAGTAGAACTGGGACTATATCTTGGCTCTAATTCTGAGCTTCACAAAACTTTTCAGCGTAAATTGAACCTCAAAAAAAAAAAAAAAAAGCTAAGGACAAGAATGAACCATGAATTTCAACCCACATTGCCACATTTCAAAATGCTACACTTTTAGGTCACTTTGTACTTTTTTACTAAGTTAATGCATATGATACTTTCCATTAGACTGAACCAAAATAACTTAATCTTATCAAAGAAGTTAGGAGGCTCATTTTCTCTTCTGCATACTATGGTGACCAACTTAGCACTCCCAAAAGGCTAAAGGTCGAACAGAAACATATTCTTATGCCTATCCAAAGGAAGTTGAGATAAGGACTTTATGATGACACATATATGTCTTGTTCTATGCAACATATGAATTCCAAAAGGTTGTATAATAATGTAGGCACCAAAATTGTTTTCAGCACTGTCTCTCCTACTACAAGGACATTAAGTGAAGAAACAATGTCAAAAGATACAGGGAATAATATGGTGCCCTAAAACAGAAAATAGGAATTAAAATCTGTAGATATTAAAAATATAAATCAATTTACCTTCTCCACTTAAGAAAAATATGTTCAGACAAGTAGTTTATTACTGAATTGAAATTCAGAAACAAGATTAAACCTGTTCAAATTAATGTTTAACTTATAAAAGCTATATGAAATGCACTGTTAATGAAATCCTTAACCCTGGGTAGGGATGACTGTTTAGAGGCACAAAAAATTCAGAAAACATAATCTGAATATTAGTAGTCTTATATACTGGTGAAAGAACCTATAGAAAAGCAGGCACCTGGGTAATCAGAAATAATCCTGACTGTATTATATAATAATACCTACATGAAGTTAACAAATAACCAACTAGGAAGGTGCATATTTCTAACAATGTAATTAAATCCTATTCCTGGAAGGAGAAAGTAAAAAAGTTAAACCTGAAAAGTTTGGTTACAAAAACAAACTGCCAAGTTTTTCACCCAAATTCTTTTCAAATAATAAGTATAATATGTGGGGACTCATATGCTAAAGCTGAAACCAATAATTTATTTTCATTCTACTTAAAAGACTTTAATCGCTAGTATTTAGGCTTGTAAATGAACCCAAACTAATAGGTAGAAGACATATATTCTTAGTATTCCTTTGACCAAGCAGTATTATTCAAGGGTTATTTCTTACACAGTTCTATTTAAACACCTACTAAACTTTTATAACGCTCAATGGCAACTTTTAAAACGTCACACTATATAGAAACACTATGATGGTACGTAAAAAATTGACCTATTGCTAATACGCTGCAGAATACCTATGTCAAGAATAGCAGAGGCAGATATGGAGGATGTCCTAACCTTACTGCTCTGAAACAGACCTTTGTAAATCTTCAAAGTTTTATTTAATTAGGTATGTGTACAATGTTTGGTACGGATAACACACCAACAAGGACAGCAAAATGGTAGATAATGTTTAAATTTTAATCATTAAAGATGAATATTGATCCTCAAGAAAAATAACTGGTCACCTTGGGTACATGCTAGTATATCAAGTCATTATTCTGAAAACAGAGAAAGAATCAAATATTTACTCTGGCTGTCATCCCTTTAAGAAGCTGTCATCAAATAATTGATGAGGGGACATTTGTCTCTATATATTCTACTAATAAATAATGAAATGATAGAATTGGAGTATCAGTTTTGCAAACACCTAGTGAAATAATTAATGGAGGTAGGCAAAAGTCACGGATGGCCATGACACTCACGAATTATTCCAGCCTCCCACCACCAAACATGAACCAATCAAGCCTCTAGATTTGCCAGTTTATAAACACCAGTAGAGAGGCACAATTAAAATCAAGGGAATTCGACTTCTGGGAAGATGGCAGCGTGAGCAGGGCAGCAGAAATCTCCTCCCAAAACTATATATATCTATGAAAATACAGCAAATACAACTATTCCTAAAACAGAGACCAGAATACACAGGAGAGTGCACAGCATGCAGCTACACCTGAGAGGACACAGTACCCCATGAGGTTGAGCTATAAAGGGCCCTGCAGACGGCGCGGTCACGGCTGCGGAATAGTGGAGCAACAGCGTCACCTACAGCATCCCCACAGAATCTACTACCGGTGGGCGTTTTTTTTTTTGTTTTTCTTTCTTCTTCTTTTTATTTTTTCTTCCCTTTTCTTTCTTTCTTTTTTTTTTTTTAAGTCTTAAAGAGCCCAGCTGACATATGTGGCAACTACCAGCAACCACGTCTATACCCATGAAAAGACAGAGGAATATGGCCCAGACTAAGATCAACCAGACAACCACAGAGAGGGAGCCTGAAGGGATGGAAATGCACAATCTTCCTGAAAAAGAATTCAGAATAAAAGTCATAAACATACTGATGGATCTACAGAAAAATGTGCAAGAGCTGAGCGAGGAAGTGAGGGAAGGGAGGAAAGACTATGCAGAAATCAGACAAGCCATCGACAGGCTTAACAGCAGACAATATGAGATGAAAGAGACTGTTAATGGAATGGAAATCAGAGACAGGAATACAGAGAAGCTGAGGCAGAGAGAGATAAAAGGATCTCTAGGAATGAAAGAATATTGAGAGAACTGTGTGACCAATCCAATCGGAACAATATTCGCATTATAGGAGTACCAGAGGAAGATGAGAGAGAAAAAGGGATAGAAAATGTCTTTGAAGAAATAATTGCTGAAAACGTTCCCACGCTGGGGAAGGAAATAGTCTCGCAGTCCACGGAAGCCCACAGATCTCCCAACACAAGGGACCCAAGGAAGACAACACCAAGACACATAATAATCAAAATGGCAAATATCAAAGATAAGGACAGACTATTAAAGGCAGCTAGAGAGAGAAAAAAGATCACCTACAAAGGAAAACCCATCAGACTATCATCAGACTTCTCAACAGAAACCTTACAGGCCAGAAGAGAATGGCATGATATATTTAACGTAATGAAACAGAAGGGCCTTGAACCAAGAATATTGTATCCAGCATGATTATCATTTAAATATGACAGAGAGATTAAACAATTTACAGACAAATGAAAGTTGAGAGAGTTTCCCTCTCATAAACCACCACTACAGGATATCTTAAACGGACTGCTGTAGAAGGAAGCACCCCTAAGGCTAAAAAGATGTCACCAGAGAAAATAAAATCATAGCAAAGAAAGCAGACCATCCAAATACTAACTAAAGGCAAAGAATAAAACACCTAGTATATAAAGAATGGAGGAGGAAGAATAAGAAGGGAGAAATAAAGAAACATCAGACGGTGTTTAAAATAACTTAACAAAAAAGTTAAGTTAGATTGTAAGAGAGTAAAGAAGCAACCCTTGAACCTTTGGTAACCACGAATCTAAAGCCAGCAATGGCAATAAGTACATATCGATTGATAAACACCCTAAATGTAAATGGACAGAATGCACCAATCAAAAGACACAGAGTAACAGAATGGATAAAAAAGCAAGACCCATCTATATGCTTCTTACAAGAGACTCACCTCAAACCCAAAGATATACACAGACTAAAAGTGAAGAGATGGAAAAAGATACTTCATGCAAACAACAAAGAAAAAAGCAGGTGTTGCAGTACTTGTATCAGACAAAATAGACTTCAAAACGAAGAAAGTAGCAAGAGATAAAGAAGGACATTACATAATGATAAAGGGGTCAGTCCAACAAGAAGATATAACCATTATAAATACATATGCACCCAACAGAGCAGCGCCAGCATATGTGAAACAAATACTAACAGAATTAAAGGAGGAAATAGACAGAAATGCATTCATTTAGGAGACTTCAACACACCACTCACTCCAAAGGACAGATCAACCAGACAGAGAATAAGTAAAGACACAGAGGCACTGAACAACACACTAGAACAGATGGACCTAACAGACATCTACAGAACTCCGCACCCAAAAGCAGCAGGATACACATTCTTCTCAAGTGCACATGGAACATTTTCCAGAATACACCACATACTAGGCCACAAAAAGAACCTCAGTAAATTCAAAAATATTGAAATTCTACCAATCAACTTCTCAGATCACAAAGGAATAAAACTAGAAATAACTTTTAGAAAGAAATCAAAAAGGCTCACAAACACATGGAGACTTAACAACATTCTCCTAATTAATCAATGGGTTAATGACCAAATCAAAACAGAAATCAAAGAATATATGGAGACTAATGACAACAACAACACAAAGCCACAACTTCTGTGGGACGCAGCAAAGGCAGTTCTAAGAGGAAAGTATATTGCAATCCAGGCCTATTTAAAGAAGGAAGAACATTCCCAAATGAATAGTCTAAAGACACAATTACTGAAATTGAGAAAAGAAGAACAAATGAGGCCCAAAGTCACCAGAAGGAGGGACATAATAAAGATCAGAGAAGAAATAAATAATTGAGAAGAATAAAACAATAGAAAAAAAACAATAAAACCAAGAGCTGGTTCTTTGAAAAAATAAACAAAATAGATAAACCCCTAGCCAGACTCATTAAGAGAAAAAGAGAATCTACACATATAAACAGAATCAGAATGAGAAAGGAAAAATCACGACAGACCCCTCAGAAATACAAAGAATTGTAAGAGAATATTATGAGAATCTGTATGCTAACAAGCTGGAAAACATAGAAGAAATGGACAACTTCGTAGAAAAATACAACCTTCCAAGACTGACCAAGCAAGAAACAGAAAAACTAAACAGACCAATCACCAGCAATGAAATTGAAGCAGTTATCAAAAAATTACCCAAGAACAAAACCCCCGGACCAGATGGATTCACCTCTGAATTCTACCAGACATATAGAGAAGAAATAACACCCATTCTCCTTAAAGTTTTCCAAAAAATAGAAGAGGAGGGAATACTTCCAAACTCATTCTATGAAGCCAGCATCACTCTAATACCAAAACCGGGCAAAGACCTCACCAAAAAAGAAAATTACAGACCAATATCCCTGATGAACGTAGATGCAAAAATACTCAACAAAATATTAGCAAACTGAATTCAAAAGTACATCAAGAGGATCATACACCATGATCAAGTGGGATTCATCCCAGGGATGCAAGGATGGTACAACATTTGAAAATCCATCAACATCATCCACCACATCAACAAAAAGAATAACAAAAACCACATGGTCATCTCCATAGATGCTGTAATAGCATTTGACAAAATTCAGCATCCATTCATGATTAAAACTCTCAACAAAATGGGTATAGATGGCAATTACCTCAACATCATAAAGGCCATATATGACAAACCCACAGCTAACATCACAGTTAACAGCAAGAAGCTGAAAGCTTTTCATCTAAGATCGGGAACAAGACAGGGATGCCCACTCTCTCCACTGTTATTCAACATAATACCGGAGGTCCTAGCCACGGCAATCAGACAAAACAAAGACATACAAGGCATCCAGATTGGTAAAGAAGTCAAACTGTCACTATTTGCAGATGACATGATACTGTACATAAAAAACCCTAAAGACTCCACTCCAAAACTACTAGAACTAATATTTGAATTCAGCAAAGTTGCAGGATACAAAATTAACACACAGAAATCTGTTGCTTTCCTATACACTAATGATTTGCTAACAGAAAGAGAAATCAGAAAAACAATTCCATTCACAATTGCATCAAAAAGAATAAAACACCTAGGAAAAAATCAAAGGAATTCAACCAGGAAAATCCAGACTAACAGACATTTTCAACTAAAGGTAGGGTGTATGTTTTGTTAAAATATTGACTCAAACAGTGGGAAAATAAGGACATTTGAAATACTAACAAAAAGCTTGAACACCAACCAAATATTTTGCTTTTAAAGTATTATAATATTGTGATTATGCTTTTAAGAGGAGTATTTTATAGATATAATTTTTAGTATTTATGGATAAGATCATATGTTGTCTGGAATTTGTTTTAAAATAATTCAGGGGAAGAGACAGGGTAGTGGAGGTTTATAGATGAAATATTACTAAATGTGAATTAATAAATTATTGAAGCAGGGTGACAGATACAAAAGGGTTCACTGTAGTATTTTCCCTATTTGCACTTGCTTGAAATTTTCAGTTAAATAAAAGCTTAAAAAAGAAAGATGAACTAAGAAATTCTATATGATAATCCATAGAATAAGAACAAAAAAACTCCACATCTCTCAGAGGTCAAAACAAACAAATGAAAATCTTAATGGTGAAGTAGACAAGTATTCTCCATGTACACAAACCATTACTCAACAAATGAGAAAAACTGAGACCCAAAGAGGTAAGTGTTGCCCAAGGTCACAAAAACCAGCACAGCCAAAACTACATTCCACACACAAACTGCAAGTATAGAAAGAGATATTCTAAGTTCGAGCTAAGTTAAAAAGAAGAGCTGAGCATTCCTGAAGTAGTCTGAAAGCCCTCAAAGGCATAAAAAAAAAAGGGTCTTAAATTAATTAGGTAAAAAACAAGTCAGGTGAAGGACTATATGCTAGAGTGAGAGCAATAAGGCTAGATACACAGTACAGAGAACAACTGGCAAAAAACTGAGATGCAAAGTATTTGGTAATCATCCTTAGTGAGGAGCAAAAGTGTTCTGTGTATATTGTACATATTTGGAAACTACTTGTGCATATTTGGAAGCTACTTGATCAGGGTGTTTGCAAAAAAGAAAGTTAGCTTTCAAGTAGCTTACTCATGAACTGGTGAAACATAAAGTCATTATTTTAAATAAAGATTTTTTTTAAACTGTTGACAAAAACTAGATCTTATTAAGTGTAAAAAAGATTTAAAATTTAAACATAAAAAATGGGATTTAGCTTCCTATCTAGGAATAGGCTTCAAAATTTGATCATGAAGAGACTTCATTATTAGTATACTCAGACATTTTCACAAGAGTAACAATTCTTACTTAAAAACCTTTAAGAATAAAATTCTGTGTATGCCAACAAACTATTTTCAATAAGCACAGTGTCACTTAAATAACACATGAACTTGATCTAGAAACAACATAATTAATTAATAAGGCAATGTAACCCCATTTACCTTTGTCATTCTAAAAATGTAAAACCTACTAAACTTGATGTACTTTTAAATAAGTCCTTTTTAATTTACTAGACATTCATACTAAAAAGAATTTCAATTTTTGGCCAACATGTGTTGGTGACTATTTTCAAAAGTGTCATAAACTGGATTCCTTTTTATTGGAAGAGTAGTCTATTTTTAAAAAGACATTTCTGGCATTAAGTTACACAGGACTAAAAATTACTTTAGAAATCCATATTAAACATCTCAAAGTATATGTACTTCAGTACTTAAGAAACACCATACCAGGAAGTCAGAGAAAAAATTCCAATGTGACCCCTAAAATTCAATATTACAGATAACTGAGATTGTTTGTGAATAACTTGTACTTAAAAGAGCTATAGCATAAAAAAGGAGCCCAAAGGGATAATGCAAATAGAAGTTGGGACTTGAGAACTTTACTGCACAGACCTAAAGCAACGTAAGTAGTAAATTAGAGATGTTTCTCTTAACTCTTGTCAGTATCTTCAAAGTAGTAAAGTAGCTCCTCTCTTGAAAAACATGTTTTTAAGTAGTCCCCTCCTGCAATAACCTAAAATCAAAGCTTACATGTAAAAATTCACATAAAGACAAAGGGAAGAAATAAAATTATGTTTGAATGACAAAACCAAAAATATGAAGGAGTCCTAATGGTTAAGAGCATGGACTTAAATTAGGCAGTACTGAGTTCCAGGCTCAGTTCTGCTTCTCACTAGCCTTTAACTCTCCATCAGTTTTCTCATCAGTAAAAGGGGTAATTACAACACCCATCTCACAGGATTCTTGTGAGGATCAAATGAGACAATGCTCCTAGGGTGCTAACATAATGGCAAGCTTATGATAACCACCTTAAATTATCCTTTTTATACAATTTAAAAAGTTAATTATGAAAAAAAAAGTCCTTCTTGTAAAAATACCTCTATCCTACTACCCTTGCAGAACAAAAAGAAAAGCACAAACCAAAGTTATGTTTATCTTTCTCTTAAGGTCATAATTTTCCTTGTGTAATTTTGGGATCACTGAAGACAAACATCAAATAAAATCACACGCTACGGTTTTTAGTAGTATGCCAATATTGTGTGTGTGAAAAAGTGGAAAAGAGAAGAAGCTCAGGTTTTTAAGTTTTTGGGTCATTACTATGAATAAAACACTATTATCCATTAAATAAAGTGGTAATAGGACCAGTCGCAAATTTTATAACAAAGTATTTTAAAATTTAAAAATAAAAAGGAAAGCAGTTACCTTTGTACAATAAAGCATCCAAAGTTCAAAGAGCCTCTCTCTGGATGCCATTCTGGCTTTCACTCTGGCACTTATATTTTTCCTCCAAAAAAAAAAAAAAATTATGTTCAAGACCACAGCATGTTCACTTTATTTTCCAAGTTTTTCAGCCGTTACAGTAAAGCTCAGAGCAGTAGGGTAAACAAAAAAAAAGAAAAACAAATGGACTGTCTTCCGGTCAATAAAATTCAGTTTCAGCAGTTACTCCAACTTATCTTCATCAGCGGTAATTGGGCAATTAAACAAATCTGCAAAAGAAAAAATACACAAAGGTTTGCTAGAAAAAGAGGCCAAATTAAAAATTTAGATTTATCAGAACTAGATATTTATCTACTTCACTTTCCACAAACAGCCGGCTACGCTTCTACAATGATTGATTAGATTTCCCAGAAACTTGTATTTCAGGAAAACATCAGAGCTAATATTTCACATCAACATAAAGTCAGAATCCTCTAGAGCAGACTCGTAAAAATGAGTACGCATAACCAAAAAAGCGACCAGTGATAAAACAGCAAGAGGGCATTCCCACTTAACATTTCCTATAAACACAAGCACACTTACGACTGACGTATATCAAAGACACTAAATCCTTTAGAATTTTCTAGTCTGCTTCTTAAAACTTGGGAATGTTTGTCTCTGCGTTGCAGGGCAGGGCGTGGGGAGAAAGGTGAGGAATTCCTGGTTTGTTTGCTTTAACAATCCTCAGTGAGTAAAAGTCGACCTGCTCACATGGCCTCTCTGCGTTTCCATCCAGGAAGAAGAAAGCAGCTCTCCCGCACTGGGCAAGGAAAACACCCCAGGAAAGCCTCCCAGTGTTCTCGGGCATCTTTAAATTTCCTTCTCGCATCCCAGACAACCGAAACGGAGGCAAACTTAAGGTGTGTCCAGCTGTCAAGAGAAGCTCTGGAAACGGGCCACGCGAGCTCAGCGCCTCCCGACTCGCTATCCTCGCCCAGGCGACCGCTTCGGGACACACCCGGGTCCACCTCGCCCCTTCACAGACGCCCCTGACTCCACAGCGCGTTCACCACCAGGCACCCAAGGCCCCCCACTTCTGCCACGCGGCCCCGTCTCCCCTCTGACCCGCACCACCTCACCGCGCTCACTTTGGGGATGGTGCCGCAGCCAAAACGCTGTCTTAACTTGCTTCCTTCGCCCCCTTCCCAGGCCGAAGCCCTGTGTCATCCCGCAGCTGGGCAGGCAGGTCGGGGAGGGAGGTGGGGCGCGAGGGCCGGGAGGAGCGAGGGGCGGGGCTGCCCCCTCGGCTAATCATTCCGGCCTCTAAGAATTTATCCGGCCCGGGGCACTTGCTGCTCATTGGTCCCGCAAGCGTGGAAGAGGAGGGGTGACGTGAAGCTCCGCCCCAGCATAACTGCGCAGTCGCAGTCGCCCCAAATCCTGAAGATGGAGTTGCCGACGCCAGACCTGCAGCTCCAGTCGTTCCCCGACTGGACGTGTAGGATGACGAACTTGCTGACGTCTACGCCCCGCCGCCTCTACTGCTGGGGATGAGCGGACGTAGTTTTCGGCTGATGGCGTCATTTCCAGGGCTTATCTGACGGCGGGGAACACTATAGTGATAACTAAAAGGAGATTTTGTTTTGAATGGTTGTGAAAAGGAGATTCGTCCTGGGAGCACATAGCAGAAGTAGACGACTGCCTCCCCATATCCTTTCCCTTAATGGTGTCTGTGGCCCGTACTCTGGCAGCCTTCTGGTGTCAAGTACAAAGGGCTTGTTTTGTCAGTACTAAAAGCTTCAAAAAGGTTTTGTTCTCACAGGGGAAAAAAAAAAAGGAAAATGTCTGGATTTACTAGAAAACATAATTTGCAGGGGTGGAGGGTTGTTTAAAGGGTGGGGAAGATGCATAACTGATCACGTTTGCTGCATTTAAATATTTTTAAAGTTTTTTTGTGAAAAATGTCAAGCATAAACAAAGATAAAGTACTATAATGAAACTGCATATACCATCACCTGTCTTCAAAAATTACCAACCAATGTCTCATCTCATTTCATCTATCACAGCATATGGCAAATTGTAATGATTCAGACTGCAAATATTTTAGGTTTTGAAATCCATCCTGCCTGCGACGTAATTAACAAAAATCAAAATGAGAAGAGTATTTCATGATATGTGATAATTAGATGAAATTCAAATATCAGTCTTGTAAAGTTAGAACACAGGCATTCTCATTCCTTAACTTTTAATAGCTGCTTTCAAAACAAGATGCCAGACTTGAGATTTCAAGTAGATGTTTGCAAATTGTGCCTTTCAGTATATCTCTTGGTTGTCTAATAGGAATGTGAAACTTAATATGCGAAACATTTGGGGGTAAAGGGAGAAATTACCCTTCTTTCAGAATCCCCTATTTAGTAATGAGCAACTCCATTCTTGTAGTTTCTCAGTCCAAGAATCTAGGTTGCATCCCTGCCGTATTTCTCACATTCAGTCTAATCCTTTCAACTGTATCTTCAATATATACCCAGAATCTAACCATTTCTCTATACTACCACCTACACCACCCTGATGTGAGTTAGCACTAAATTTCTTCTGGATTATTGTAATGGCCTTCCAATTTGTCTTCCTGACTGCCTATGCACTCTCCCCACCCCTGGATTATTTTCAACATAGCAACCAGACTGATCTCCTCACATAGAAACAAAAGTCACTGTCCTACTAAAAAAAAACCAGTGGCTTCCCATTCCACTTAAAAGAGCAATCAGGGAGACATCCTACAGTATGGGAGAATATATTCATAAATGACATATCCGATAAGGGGTTGACATCCAAATTATATAAAGAGCTCATGCACCTCAACAAACAAAAACAAATAAGCCCATTAAAAAATGGGCAGAGGAGCTGAACAGACAGTTCTCCAAAGAAATTCAAATGGCTAACAGGAACATGAAAAAATGCTCCACATCGCTAATCATCAGAGAAATGCAATTAAATCCACAATGAGATATCACCTCACACCAGTTAGGATGGCCACCATCCAAAGGACAAACAACAACAAATGTTGGCGAGGATGTGGAGAAAGGGGAACCCTCCTACACTGCTGGTGGGAATGTAAACTAGTTCAACCATTGTGGAAAGCAGTATGGAGGTTCCTCAAAAAACTCAAAATAGAAATACCATTTGACCTAGGAATCCCACTCCTAGGAATTTACCCTAAGAATGCAGCAGCCCAGTTTGAAAAAGACATATGCACCCCTATGTTTATCGCACTATTTACAATACCCAAGAAATGGAAGCAACCTAAGTGTCCATCAGTAGATGAATGGATAAAGAAGAGGTGGTACATATACACAATGGAATATTATTCAGCCATAAGAAGAAAACAAATCCTACCATTTTTAACAACCTGGATGGAGCTAGAGGGTATTATGCTCAGTGAAATAAGCCAGGAGGAGAAAGACAAGTATCAAATGATTTCACTCATCTGTGAAGTATAAGAACAAAGAAAAAACTGAAGGAACAAAACAGCAGCAGACTCACAGAACCCAAGAATGGACTAACAGTTACCAAAGGGAAAGGGAGGGGAAAAGGCGCATTACAATTAGCAGACATAATGTAGCAGGGGTGGGGGTGGGGGCAAGGGGGGCATACGGGGAAGGCAGTATAACACAGAGAAGACAAGTAGTGATTCTATAGCAACTTACTACACTGCTGGACAATGACTGTAATGGGGTATGTGGTGGGGACTTGATAATGGGGGGAGTCTAGTAACCATAATGTTGCTCATGTAATTGTACATTAATGATACCAAAATAAAATAAATAAATAAATAAATAAATAAACCAGCCATCAGGGACCTGTCTTTTCCCTCCACACTTCCCTCTCTAACTTTTCGAAGTATTATTCTGGCCTTCTCTAAATTCATTCGACACCTGGCTTCCTTGCAGATCCTCCAAGTCACAAAGTTCACTCCATTCTCAGGTATTTACATAAACTCTCCATCTACCTGGAATGCTCTTTCCCCATAGCTCCATACACAATCTTCAAGTCTTTGCTCAAGAATCACTTTGTCTGTTGCTCTAATCTGTAGCTTTGTGTCCGCCCAAAATTCTTATGTTAACATCATAATCCCTAAAATCCCTACTAGGAGATAGTACCTTTGGGAGGTAAATAGGTCATGAGTGAAAAGCCTCATTTAATGGGATTAGTGATCTCATTAAATAGATTTCACAGTACTCCCTAGCCCTTTCTAACCCGCTAGTTGATTTTTCTCTTTTCCATCTAATAATTCTAATACTAAAGCTGGTACCCATCACACTTCTGGGATCTTCCCAGTGTAGTATCTTCTTTCCTTTTCCCTCACACAAAATTGCACTGGACTGCAGTGGAGGATTAAGCAGTTCTTTTACTGACGGTGTCCCAAAGCTATAGGGAGTCAGGGCAAGATCAGGAATTACTTTGTTTAGTTAATTCCTTATACCACGAGCAAGGAAGCACAATACCTCACTGCATAGGTTTAAATAAGATGGGTCTCCTGGACAATCCCCAGTTCCCTTGGCTCTCCCAGTGTTCATCAGTTCTATGTGCTCCTTCCAAAGTCCTACCTTTAAGCCATTCCCCTCCAATGTCCCCATTATCTTCACAGAATAAGAAAATGTGAGCCCCAGTGCCCTCTTGAATCTCTCAAATTCTGCTGCATTGAGATGGCATCTGGGTGTCAGCTAGACGCCAACTGTCTTCCATTGCTGGGGTTTCTAATGGCTTAGTTTTTTTTACCTACAAAATGGGTTTATTTGGAAATAGCAGGGAATTGCAATTCGGGACGTGCAAGCTACAGCAAAACCACAGCAAGCCCAACAAACAAAGGAAAGGAATACTATTTAATGGAGAAGATGGAGGAAGTTGGAAGGGATTGTTTAGAATGAAAGTCCTTTGGAGAAAAGCAAGAGTTCAGGGTGAAGATGGTTTCTCATTGGCTGAGTTGCAGGAATAGTCAGTTTCTTGGAGGAGATGTACGGTACATCTTTTCCTTTTTTGGGTCTGTAATTGATGATTCTGTCCTGTTGATGATTCTTCTATTGGGGTCTATAATGGACAACTCTTCCTGTAATTGACATGGAGGGTCAGTTGGCTCCCCCTTCTAGCCTCCTGACTCCACTTTAGTTAGGTTTCCCTGCATTAATTTTCACTGGTTTTATGAATGGATCCTTCAACAACACTTTGACATCTCTCCACCAATAAAACTACAGCCATTTTTTGTCTACACACCTGAAGGCAAACCCATTTGCCACCTTGAGAACACATTTTCTTAAAAAGACTGTTACTTAGCAATCTTCTAAAACATGACTACCCTATTTTCATGACAAAAGGCATATTCATAAACTGAAATTGCCCTGCCTAAATCCACTGGATAGTCTGTGATAAAACAGTTTCTCATATGATGGCAGGGTTAGAAATTTCAGTTCACCTCACCATATACAACCTTGAAATGTTACAAAAGTAATTAATAATGAAAATTACATCTGTCAAGACAATTAGACTATTCATATCTCTCAATCTAGGGATTATCTCCCCACAGAAAGAATTTAATAAAGAGATAAATTATAATATTGGGTTACTTTTTCATCATGATTCAGAACAAGCAATACTGATTAATTTGTTGTGTAATGGAGTCTTTTATAATAATCTGAATGCAATCATTCCCTCTATGGGCAACTTGCCAACTGAAGTACCTACTCATTTGTGCTAGATACTTTCCCTTGGACAGAGCTGGAGACATATGAACAAGGTTTTGCTCTTCGACCTACCTTTTCATAAATTCTGTCTTGGCCATCTCACTTCAGTCCATACCTTTTCAATTAACTTGGCTAGAGGCATGTCAGTTTTATTGGTCTTTTCCAAAAAAACAGCTTTTGGTTTTATTGATTTTCAATACTGATTTCCTGTCATTAATTTCATTGATTTCTGCTCTAATTTTTATTGTTTTCTTCTAGCTCTTCTTTTTCTAGCTTCCTAAGGTGGAAGTTTAGATGGCTGATTTTAGATATTTCTTCATTTCTAATATACAAATTCAATGCTATAAGTTCCTGTCTAAGCACTGCCTTTGCTGAATCTCACAAATTCTAGTAAGTTGTATTTTCATTTTCATTTAGTTTAAAATGTGTTTTAATTTCTCATGAGATTTCTTCTTTAACCATTGTTACTTAGAAGTGTGTTGTTTAATCTCTAAGTATTTTGGGGTTTTCTAGGTATCTTTCTATTATTGAATTCTAGTTTATTTCCATTGTGGTCAGAGAGCAAACATATAATTTCTAGTCTTTAAAATTTGTTAATGTGGGTTTTATTGCCCAGGATGTAGTCTATCTTGGTGAATGTTCCATGTAAGCTTGAGAAGACTGTGTATTCTGCTGTGAAGCAGTCAACAGATGTCAACTATGTTCAGCTATGTCTTATGTCTGCCTCCTGGATCTGTCCAATTCTGATATACTTGGAATCTCCAGCTATGATAGTGAATTCATCTATTAATCCTTGCAGGCCTATCAATTTTTCTTCATGTATTTTGATGCTCCCTTGTAAAGAGCATACACATTAAGGATTGTTAGGTCTTCTTGGAAAATTGACCCCTTTGTCATTATGTAGTGCTCCTTCATTCCTAACAACTTTCTTTGTTTTCAAGTCTGGTGTCTGAAATTAAATAACTATTCCTGCTTTCTTTTGATTAGTGCTAGCGTGGTTTCTCTTTCCCCAACCATTTGCTTTTCATCTGTATGCATCATTACATTTAAATTGGGTCTCCTGTAGATAACATATAATTGAGTCTTGCTTTTTGGTCCACTCTGGTAATTTCTATCTAAAATAGTATATTGACACCATTTATGTTTAAAATGATTGATATAGTTGGATTAATATCTATATATTTGTTAGTTTTCTATTCATTGCCCTTGTTCTTTATTCCTATTTTATCTTCCATTTTTTCTTCCTTTTATGGTTTTAATTCAGCATTTTTTGCTATTATTAATATACAATTACATGAGCAACATTATGATTACTAGTCTCCCCCTATTATCAAGTCCCCACCACATACCCCCATTGCAGTCACTGTCCATCAGCGTAGAAGGATGTTATAGAATCACTACTTGTCTTCTCTGTTATACTGCCTTCCCCGTATCCCCCCACCCCAACCCCCACCCCCACCACATTATGTGTGCTAATCGTAATAGCCCTTTTTCTCCCTTATCCCTCCCTTCCCATCCTTCTTCCCCAGTCACTTTCCCTTTAGTAACCTTTAGTCCATTCTTGGGTTCTGTGAATCTGCTGTTGTTTTGTTCCTTCAGTTTTTTCTTTGTTCTTATACTCCACATGTGAGTGAAATCATTTGGTACTTGTCTTTCTCCACCTGGCTTATTTCACTAAGCATAATACCCTCTAGCTCCATCCATGTTGTTGCAAATGGTATCCATTTTGTATATATACCACATCTTCTTTATTCATTCATCTACTGATGGACACTTAGGTTGCTTCCATTTCTTGGCTATTGTAAAAAGTGCTGCAGTAAACATAGGGGTGCGTATGTCTTTTTGAATCTGAGAATTTGTATTCTTTGGGTGAGTTCCAAGGAATGGGATTTCTGGGTCAAATGGTATTTCTATTTTTAGTTTTTTGAGGAACCTCGATATTGCTTTCCACAAAGGTTGAACCAGCTTACATTCCTCCCAGCAGTGTAGGAGGGTTCCCCTTTCTCCGCGTCCTCGCCAAGATCTCTTCTTCTTAGTCTTTTGGATGCTGGCCATCCTTACTGGTGTGAAGTGATATCTCATTGTGGTTTCAATTTGCATTTCCCTGATGATTAGTGATGTGGAGCATCGTTTCATGTGTCTGTTGGCCATCTGAATTTCTTCTTTGGAGAACTGTCTCTTCACATCCTCTGCCCATTTTCTTCAATTGGGTTATTTGCTTTTTTGGTGTTGAGGCGTGTAAGTTATTTATATATTTTGGACTTTAACTGCTTGTCAGATATGTCATTTACAAATACATTCTCCCATACTGCAGAATGCCTTTTTGTTCTGTTGATGGTGTCCTTAGCTGTACAGAAACTTTTTATTTTGATGTAGTTCCATGATTCATTTTTGCTTTTGTTTCCTATCGGGTTTTTTTCACCTCCCTCTCCCGCCGGTCCCGCTCTCGGTCAGGACTACAGCTCTTTGTGTTACAAGCTCTTTCTGCGACCCTCCGAACCAGCGGAGGGGAGGAAGGCAGGGAGAGAGGCTCGCCCCGATAGGCAGAGCAAGGGAGGTAAGCGCCGGCTGTCCGCCCGTTCCCGCAGCCTCCGGAGCTCGGCGGCGCCGCTGCTTGCAGCCGCTCCAGCCTCTGCTGCCGCCGCCGCTGGCCGCTGGCCGCTGGCCACTCGCCGCTGGCCGCCCCTTTTCCCCGGAGACAATCAGACGCGACAGGAAGTTCACTCAAAGGGAGAACTCATTTATTGGGGCTCAGGGCATGGGATATATAGGGTGAAGCCTCCCCCCATCGGTCACCTATGCCAATAAGGTGACTTTACTTTTCCGAATCAGGCACAGAGCTGCGCGCATGCGCAGCTGTCTCTGACCGGAGTGGGCGCAGCTAAACCTCAGGGGGCTTTCGGCGGCCACCCCTGCAGCGCGGCTGAGTTCTCAGTGGCCATCTTTGAGGCATGGCTGAGATTCAAAGGCAGTTCTCAGCGGCCACCCTCGTGGCGAGGCTGAGATGCAAAGGCAGTTCCCAGCGGCCACCCTCGTGGCGAGGCTGGATGCAAAGGCAGTTCCCCACAGTTTCCCTTGCTTGAGGAGATGCGTTCAGGAAGAAGTTGCTCATGCTTATATTCAGGATATTTTTGCCTATGTTGTCTTTGAAGAGTTTTATGGTTTCATGACTTACATTCAGGTCCTTGATCCATTTCGAGTTTACTTTTGTGTATGGGGTTAAACAATAATCCAATTTCATCCTCTTTCATTCTCTTACATGTAGCTGTCCTGTTTTGCCAGTACCAGCTCTTGAAGAGGCTGTCATTTCCCCACTGTATGTCCATGGCTCCTTTATCAGATATTAATTGACCATATATTGTTGAGTATATAACAGGGCTCTCTACTCTGTTCCATTGGTCTATCAGTCTGTTCCTGTGCCAGTACCAAATTGTCTTGATTACTTTGGGTTTGTAGTAGAGCTTGAAGTTGGGGAGCATAATTCCCCCAGCTTTATTCTTTCTCCTCAGGACTGCTTTGGCTATTCAGGGTATTTTGTGGTTCCATATGAATTTTAGAATGATTTTCTCTAGTTCGTTGAAGAATGCTGTTTGTACCTTGATAGGAATTGTATTGAATCTGTAGATTGCTTTAGGCAGGATGGCCATTTTGACAATATTAATTCTTCCTATCCATGAGCACAGGATGTGTTTCCATTTGTTTGTATCTTCTTTAATTTCTCTCATGAGTGTCTTGTAGTTTTCAGAGAATAGGACTTTCACTTCCTTGGTTAGGTTTATTCCTAGGCATTTTATTCTTTTTGATGCAACTGCAAATGGAATTGTTTTCCTGATTTCTCTCTCTAATAGTTCACTGTTAGTGTATAGGAATTCCACAGATGTCTGCGTATTCATTTTGTATCTTGCAACTTTTTTTCTTGATAAGTCTGGCTAGGGGTTTATCAATTTTATTTTCTCGAGAAGCCAGCTCCTGCTTTCATTGATTCTTTCTATTGTTTACTCTTCTCAATTTTATTTATTTCTGCTCTAATCTTTATTATGTCCCTCCTTCTACTGACTTTGGGCCTCATTTTTCTTCTTTTTCTAGTTTCATTCACTCTGTGTTTCGGCTGCTCATAAGGTATTGTTCTTCTTCCTGAGGTAGGCCTGTAATGCAATATACTTTCCTCTTAACACGGCCTTCACTGCGTCCCATAGATTTTGTAGTGTTGAATTACTGTTGTCATTTGTCTCCATATATTGCTTGATCTCGTTTTATTTGGTCATTGATCCACTGGTTATTTAGGAGCATATTGTGACGTCTTCATGTGTTTGTAGGATTTTTCATTCTCTTCGCATAATTTATTTCTAGTTTCATATCTTTGTGGTCTGAGAAATTGATTGGTACAATTTCAATCTTTATGGTTTCACTCAGGCTCTTTTTGTGCCCTAGTATATGATATATTTTTGAAAAATTTCCACCTTCACTTGAGAAGAATGAGTATTCTGCTGCTTTTGGGTGTAGAGTTCTGTAGATGTATGTTAGGTCCATCTGTTCTATTGTGTTGTTCAGTGCCTCTGTGTCTTTACTTATTTTCTGTCTGGTTGATCTATCCTTCAGAGTGAGTGGAGTGTTGAAGTCTCCTAGAATGAATGCATTGCATTCTATTTCCCCTCTTAATTCTGTTAGTATTTGTTTCACATATGCAGGTGCTCCTGTGTTTGGTGCATAGATATTTATAATGGTTATATCTTCTTGTTGGATTGACCCTTTTATCATAATGTAATGTCCTTATTTTCTCTTGTGACTTTCTTTGTCTTGAAGTCTACTTTGTCTGATACAAAACTGCAACTCCAGCTTTTTTCTCCCTATTAGTTACATATAGATGGATCTTGTTTTTTTTGTAATTTAGTATCATTAATCTACAATTACATGTGCAACATTATGGTTACTAGACTCCACATATCATCAAGTCCTCCCCACATACCCTTTACAGTCACTGTCCATCAGTGTAGTGAGACGCTATAGAATCACTACTTATCTTCTCTGAGCTGTACAGCCCTCCCTGTGCCACCCCCTACATTATGTCTGCTAATCGTAATGCCCCTATTTCCCCCTTGCCCCTCCCATCCCAACCACCCTCCCCAGTCCCTTTCCCTTTGGTATCTGTTAGTTCATTCTTGGGTTCTGTGAGTCTGCTGCTATTTTGTCCCTTCAGTTTCTTTTCTTGGTTATTATACTCCACATATGAGTGAAATCATTTGATACTTGTCTTTTCAGCATGGCTTATTTCATTGAGCATAATACCCTCCAGCTGCATCGATGTTGTTGCAAATATCTGGATTTGTTTCCTTCTTATGGCTGAATAATATTCCATTGTGTATGTGTACTACATTTTCTTTATCCATTCATATACTGATGGATATTTACATTGCTTCAATTCTTGGCTATTGTAAATAGTGCTGCAATAAACATAGGGGTGCATCTGTCTTTTTCAAACTGGCTGCTGCATTCTTAGGGTAAATTCCTAGGAGTGGGATTCCTGGGTCAAATGGTATTTCTATTTTGAGTTTTTTGAGGAACCTCCATACTGCTTTCCACAATGGTTGAAGTAATTTGCATTCCCACCATCAGTGTAGGAGGGTTCCCCTTACTCCACATCCTGGCGAACATTTGTTGTTGTTTGTCTTTTGGATGTTGGCCATCCTTACTGGTGTGAGGTGATATCTCTTTGTGGTTTAAATTTGAATTTCTCTGATGATTAGTGATGTGGAGCATCTTTTCATGTTCCTGTTGGCCATCTGAATTTCTTCTTTGGAGAAGTGTCTATTCAGATACTCTGAAAATTTTTTAATTGGATTATTTGCTATTTGTTTGTTCAGGTGCGTGAGTTCTTTATATATTTTGGATGTCAACCCCTTATCGGATATGTCATTTATGAATATATTCTCCCATACTGTAGGATGTCTTTTTGTTCTACTGAGGGTGTCCTTTGCTGTACAGAAGCTTTTCAGCTTGATATAGTCCCACTTGTTCATTTTTGCTTTTGTTTCCCTTGCCCGGGGGGATATGTTCATGAAGTTGCTCATATTTATGTCCAAGAGATTTTTGCCTATGTTTTTTTCTAAAAATTTTATTGTTCCTTGACTTACATTCAGGTCTTTGATCCATTTTGAGTTTACTTTTGTGTATGGGGTTAGACAGTAGTCCAGTTTCATTCTTTTACACATAGCTGTCCAGTTTGTCAACACAAGCTGCTGAAGAGGCTGTCATCTCCCCATTCTATATCTAAGCCTCCTTTATCATATATTAATTGACTGTATATGTTTGGGTTAATGTCTGGACTCTCTATTCTGTTCCACTGGTCTGTGGGTCTGTTCTTGTGCCAATACCAAATTGTCTTGATTACTGTGGCTTTGTAGTAGAGCTTTAAGTCCGGGAGTGTAATTCCCCATTTTATTCTTCCTTCTCTGGATTCCTTTGGGTATTCAGGGACTTTTGTGGTTCCATATGAATTTTAGAATTATTTGTTCCAGTTCACAGAAGAATGCTGTTTGTATTTTGATAGGGATTGCATTGACTATGTAGATTGTTTTAGGTAGTATAGCCATTTTGACAATATTTATTCTTCCTAGCCAAAGCATTGGATGAATTTCCATTTGTTAGTGTCCTCTTTAATTTCTCTTAGGAGTGTCTTGTAGTTTTCGGAGTATAGTTCTTTCACTTTCTTCATTAGGTTTATTCCTAGGCATTTTATTCTTTTTGATGCAATTGTGAATGGAATTGTTTTCCTGATTTCTCTTTCTGTTAGCTCATCATTAGTGTATAGGAAAGCAACAGATTTCTGTGTATTGATTTTGTATCCTGCAACTTTGCTGAATTCAGATATTATTTCTAGTAGTTTTGGAGTGGAGTCTTCAGGGTTTTTTTCTCTACAATATCATGTCATCTGCAAAGAGTGACAGTGTGACCTTTTATTACCAATCTGGATGCCTTGTATTTCTTTGTGTGGTTTGATTGCCATGGCTAGGACCTACAGTAGTATGTTGAATAACAGTGGGGGGAATGGGCATCCTTTCTTGTTCATGATCTTAGGTGAAAAGCTTTCAGCTTCTCGTTGTTAAGTATGATGTTGGCTGTGGGTTTGTCACACATGGCCTTAATTATGTTGAGATAGTTGCCCTCTATACCCATTTTGTTAAGAGTTTTTATCATGAATGGATGTTGAATTTTCTCGAATGCTTTTTCAGCAACTGTGGAGATGGTCATGTGGTTTTTGTCCTTCTTTTTGTTGATGTGGTGGATGATGTTGATGGATTTTCGAATGTTGTACCATCCTTGCATCCCTGGGATGAATCCCACTTGATCATGGTGTATGATCCTCTTGATGTATTTTTGAATTTGGTTTGCTAATATTTTGTTGAGTATTTTTGCATCTACATTCACCAGTGATATTGGTCTGTAATTTTCTTTTTTGCTGGGGTCTTTGCCTGGTTTTCGTTAGAGTGATGCTGGCTTCATAGAATGAGTTTGGAAGTATTCCCTCCTCTTCTATATTTTAGAAAACTTTAAGGAGAATTGGTATTATGTCTTCTCTACATGTCTGATAAAATTCAGCGGTGAATCCATCTGGCCTGGGAATTTTATTCTTGGGTAGTTTTCTGATTACCGATTCAATTTCGTTGCTGGTAATTGGTCTGTTTAGGTTTTCTGTTTCTTGCTTGGTCAGTCTTGGAAGGTTGTATTTTTCTAAGAAGTTGTCCATTTCTTCTAGGTTTTTCAGCTTGTTAGCATATAGATTTTCATTGTATTCTCTAATAATTCTTTGTATTTCTGTGGGTTCCATCTTGATTTTTCCTTTGTCACTTCTGATTTTGTTTATGTGTATAGAGTCTCTTTTTCTCTTAATAAGTCTGGCGAGGGATTTATCTATTTTGTTTATTTTTTCAAAGAACCAGCTCTTGGTTTCATTGATTATTTCTATTGTTTTATTCTTCTCAATTTTATTTATGTCTTCTCTGATCTTTATTATGTCTCTCCTTCTGGTGACTTTGGGCCTCATTTGTTCTTCTTTTTCCAATTTCAGTAATTGTGACTTTAGACTATTTATTTGGGATTGATCTTCCTTCTTTAAATAGGCCTGGATTGCAATATACTTTTCTCTTATAACTGCCTTTGCTGCATCCCACAGTAGTTGTGGCTTTGTGTTTTTGTTGTCATTAGTCACCATATATTGTTTGATCTCTGTTTTAATTTGGTCATTGACCTATTGATTATTTAGGAGAATGTTAAGAGTCCATGTATTTGTGAGCCTTTTTGTTTTCTTTGTACAATTTGTTTCTAGCTTTATACCTTTGTGATCAGAGAAGTTTGTTGGTAGGATTTCAATATTTTTTAATTACTGAGGTTCTTTTTGTGGCCTAGTATGTGGTCTATTCTGGAAAATGTTCCATGTGCACTTGAGAAGAATGTGTATCCTGCTGGTTTTGGGTGCGGAGTTCTGTAGATGTCTGTTAGTTCCATCTGTTCTAGTGTGTTGTTCAGTGCCTCTGTGTCTTTACTTATTTTCTCTCTGGTTGATCTGTCCTTTGGAGTGAGTGGTGTGTTGAAGTCTCCTAAAATGACTGCATTGCTTTCTATTTCCTCCTTTAATTCTGTTAGTATTTTTTTCACATATGTTGGCACTCCTATGTTGGTGCATATGTATTTATAATGGTTATATCCTTTTGTTGGACTGACCCCTTTATCATTATGTAATGTCCTTCTTTATCTCTTGCTACTTTCTTTGTTTTGAAGTCTATTTTGTCTGATACAAGTAGTTCAACACCTGCTATTTTGTCCCTGTTTTTTGCATGAAATATCTTTTTCCATCCCTTTACTTTTAGTCTGTGTATATCTTTGTGTTTGAGGTGAGTCTCTTGTAAGCAGCATATAGATGGGTCTTGCTTTTTTTTCCACTCTGTTACTCTGTGTCTTTTGATTGGTGCATTCAGTCCATTTATATTTAGGGTGATTATTGATAGATATGTACTTATTATCATTGCTGGTTTGTAGATTCATGGTTACCAAAGGTTAAAGGGTAGCTTCTTTACTATCTAATAGTGTACCTTAACTCTCTTGTTAAGCTGTTATATACACAGTCTGATGATTCTTTGTTTCTCTCCCTTCTTACTATTCCTCCTCCATTCTTTACATATTAAGTGTTTTATTCTGTATTTTTTTGCATTCCTTTCACTGTTTTTGTGCAAAGTTGATTTTATTTTTTGCCCTTAGTTAGTTTTTGGATGGTCTGCTTTCTTTGTTATGAATTTATTTTCTCTGGTGACATCTTTTTAGCCTTAGGAGTGCTTCCATCTAGAGCATTCCCTTTAAGATATCCTATAGAGGTGGTTTGTGGGAGGAAATTCCCTCAACTTTCGCTTCTCTGGGTATTGTTTAATCCCTCCCTCAAATTTACATGATAATTGTGCTGGATACAGTATTCTTGGTTCAAGGCCCTTCTGTTTCATTGCATTAAATATATCATGCCATTCTCTTCTGGCCTGTAGTGTTTCTGTTGAGAAGTCTGATGTTAGCTTGATGGGTTTTCCTTTGTAGGTGATCTTTTTTCTCTCTCTGGCTGCCTTTAATACTCTGTCCTTGTCTTTGATCTTTGCCATTTTAATTATTATATGTCTTGCTGTTGTCTTCCTTGGGTCCCTTGTGTTGGGAGATCTGTGGGCTTTCACGGTCTGATAAACCATTTCCTTTCCCAGCTTGGGGAAGTTCTCCTCAATTATGTCTTCAAAGACACTTTGTACCCCTTTTTCTCTCTCTTCTCCCTGTGGAACCCCTATAATGTGAATATTGTTCCATTTGGATTTGTCACACAGTTCTCTTAATATTCTTTCATTTCTAGAGATCTTTTTATCTCTCTCTGCCTCAGCTTCTCTGTACTCCTGTTCTCTGAGTTTTATTCCATTAACAGTCTCTTGCACCTCGTCCAGTCCGCTCTTCAGCCCGTCAGTTGATTTTTTCCATTTCTGTAATATGTCTGCTGACTTCTTCCCTTAGCTCTTGCATATTTTTCTGTTGGTCCATCAGCATGGTTATTACTTTTAGTCTGAATTCTTTTTCAGGAAGATTGTTTAAATCTATCTCACCAGGCCCTCTCTCTGGGGTTGTCTGGGTGAGTTTTGAATGGACCATGTTCTTCTGTGTTTTCATGGTGATAGAAGTGGTCACAGGCAGGTGCTATGTGTGTCAGCTGGGAGAAGAAAGTCCCTTCCTGATTGTTGTTATCCTTGCCCTTCTCCGCAGCCTGTTCCAGTTACCCACACACTGGGAGGCTGTCTGTGGGATAATGCTCTAAACTGCCGTGGATGTGGCTGCCCTCATGCTACCCTAGAGCACTGCAGAGGTTTGCAGTGACGCTCAGTGCATTCTGTAGCCCTTTGTGCCTTTCGGCCCTTGCTCTGGCTTCTGCAGCCGTTTCTGGTTAGCTGCGTGCCTGCCGGGCGGAGATTCTGAGCAGCCCTTCCCGGTTAGCTGCATGCCCCTTGGGAGGAGATTTTGCATGGTTGTTGTGGGTGGGGCCGCTCTCCCACTGTTCTAGAGCTGTGGCGGATCCACCACAGCACCAGCTGGAGGGAACAAACGGCAGGATGCTTATCCCTGTGAGGGGCTTTGGGGATGCTTTACCGAGCAGCTGGTTAGGGGTCCCAAAGTTCCTCAAGATTCCCAGCCTGCTAGATTGAGTGCACTGGGACAATTCTGTTCTGCTGTTGGGCCCTTGTCTCTTCAAGACTTTTAAGAAAGCACCCGCTTTTCTTTTGTCTCAGGGGAGCTGGGTGTGGGGACCCGCTTGCAGTGTCCATCTCGGATCCTGCCCTTCCGTTTTTCTAATCTCCAGTACACCATGCAATGTGTGTTTGTGCTCCTGGTGCAGATCACCAGGGCTGGTTATTTAGCAGTCCTGTGCTTCCACTCCCTCCCCACTCTGATTCTTTCCCTCCCACTGGTGTGCTGTGGTGGGGAAGTGCTTGTGTCCTGCGGGCTTGCAGCTTTTTATCTTATCCACTTTGTGAGGTACTGAGTTCTTGCAGATGTAGCTGTAGCCTGGCTGTTGTACTATATCTTCTGGTCTCTCTTTTAGGAATAGTTATGTTTGTTGTATGTTCAGAAATATATATGGTTCTGGGAAGATATTTCCGCCGCCCTGCTCATGCCGGCATCTTCCTCTCATCACCAGGTCTTGTTTTTTTATTCATTCAGTAACTCTATGTCGTTTGTTGGTGCATTCAGTCCATTTATATTTAGGGTGATTATCGATAGATATGTATTTATTGCCATTGCAGGCTTTAGATTTGTGGTTACCAAAGGTTCAAGGTTAACTTCCTTACTATCTAAGAGTCTAACTTAAGCCACTTAATATGCTATTACAAACACAATGTAAAGGTTTTTTTTTCACCCTCCTTTTTCTTCCTCCTCCATTCTGTATATATTAAGTATCATATTCTGTACTATTTGTCTATCCCTTGATTGACTTTGAAGATAGTTAGTTTAATTTTTGCATTTTCTTAGTAATTAGCTGTTCTACTTTCTTTATTGTGGTTTTATTATCTCTGATGATAGCTATTAAACCTTAGGAACACTTCCATCTATGGCAGTCCCTCCAAAATACATTGTAGAGATGGTTTGTGGGAGGTAAATTCTATCTGCTTTTGCTTATTTGGAAATTGTTTAATCCCTCCTTCAAATGTAAATGATAATCTTGCCAGATAAACTATTCTTGGTTCACGGCCCTTCTGCTTCATTGCATTGAATACATCATGCCACTGCCTTCTGACCTGTAAGGTTTCTGTTGAGAAGTCTGATGATAGCCTGATGGGTTTCTTTTGTATATGATCTTATTTGTCTCTCTAGCTGCTTTTAATAGTCTGTCCTTATCCTTAATCTTTGCCATTTTAATTACTATATGTCTTTTTGTTGTCTTCCTTCGGTGCCTTGTGTTGGGAGATCTGTACATTTCCATGGCCTGAGAGACTATCTCCTTCCCCAGATTGGGGAAGTTTTCAGCAATCACCTCCTCAAAGACATGTTTTATCTCTTTTTCTCTCTCCTCTTCTTATAGTACCCGTAAAATTTGAATATTGTTCCGTTTGGATTGGTCACACAGTTCTCTCAATATTCTTTCATTCTTAGAGATCCATTTTTCTCTGTGCCTCAGCTTCTTTGTATTCCTCTTCTCTAGTTTCTATTTATCGTGTCCTCCACCATATCCAATCTGCTTTTAATACCATCCATTGTGCTCTTCAATGATTGGATCTCTGACCAGAATTCATTCCTGAGTTCTTGAATATCTTTCCATACCTCCATGAGCATTTTAATCATTTTTATTTTGAACTCCCTTTCAGAAAGAGTCATGAGATCGATGTCATTTAAATCTTTCTCAGGAGTGGTATTAATGATTTTACTCTGAACCAGATTCCTTTGGCATTTTCTATTTGTATATGGTGCCCTCTAGGGCCCTGAAGCTCTATTCCCTGGGGCTGCTCAGCCCATGAACCAATGTCAGGGGTCGCAGGGGAGTGGTATTGGTGCCTGGGGAGAGGAAAGATCTGTTTCCTGCTACCTGGCTGCTATGCCTGTCTCCACTGCCTGAACCAATGGGCTGAGCACACAGGTAAAAGCCTCTATGCTTTGCGTTTGTAGTTGCTGTAGACAAATCTTCCCTCTGGCTGGCCTAATGCCAGGGTAGGGTTTGCCAGTTTGTGAGCCAGGTGGGGCTGGGTGGAAGAAAGGCTCCATAGCCTGAATATCACAGAGGGGTTCCTCGGAGCTGTGTAGCCAGCCAGGGAGGTGAAGCACCTGATGATCATCTAAGGAGGAAAATTTCTTTTTCCTCCTTAACTATGAGAGTCTATATGGCAAAGCTCCCAACCTGCTGGGCACAGTGCACCTGGACAATTTTGTCTACCTATCCTCTCTCCTGAGCAGTAAGCTCTGTGTAATCCTTGCCGCTTTAGCAGCCCTCTTGCTAAGGGCTTCCTTGTTAGGAAGTCTCTCAGACCGCCTGCCTTTCTTTTGTCTCAGAGCATCCAGATACGGATCCTTGCTTTCCACAAGCAGCTGGAATCTCAAGTCTATCCAGGAATTCTGCCTGTCTTAGCTTTCCAACCCCATAATCACGAGAGTATCATGCAAGCACCATGAATTGTAGGTTTGTGCTCCCAGAGCAGATCACTGGAGTTAGGTATTCAGCAGTCCCAGGCCTCCACTCCCTTCCTGCTTTGTTTCTCTTCCTCCCGCGGGTAAGCTGGGGTGGGGGAAGGACTTGGGTCCTGCAGGGCCACAGCTTTGGTAGTTACCCTGTTCTGTGAGGTCTGCTGTTTTCTCCAGGTGTATGCAGTCTGGTGCACCCCTCTTTCCTGTTGCTCTTTCAGGATTAGTTGTATTAATTATATTTTCATATTATATGCGGTTTTAGGAGGAAGCCTGTTTCTCACCTCTCACGCTGCCATCTTTAATACCTTCTCTCTCCAAAAGGAAATTCTTACACATGCTATAACATGGATGAACCTTGAAAAACAGTATACTAAGTGAAATAAGCCAGTCACAGAAGGACAAATACTGCATTATTCCGCTTACATGAGACACACAAAGTAGTCAAATTCATTGAGACAGAAAGTAGAATGGAGGTTGCCAGGCACTGGGAGAAAGGACAGATGGGTCATTATTTTTTATTAGGTACAGAGCTTCAGTTTTGCAATATAAAAAGAGTTCTGTGAATGGATGGTGGTGATGGCCGCATAACACTATAAATGCAATTAATGCTACTGAATTGCACACTTAAAAATGGTTAAGATGGTAAATGTTATGTGAACTTTAGTACAATAAAAATAACAAGAGCAGTGGAAAAATAGACTAGGATACAAGGCACCTGGAACTCTCATACACTGCTGATAGGGGTGTGAAATGATATATAGCTACTTTGGAAAATCATCTGAGAGTTTCCTAAAGTTAAATATATCTACCATATGACTCAATCATTCTACTCCTAGATATTTACCCAAGAGAAATGAAAGCATATATCCATACAAAGACTTTTACACAGATGTTCATAGCAGCTGTATTTGTAATACCCAAGAACTGTAAAAAATCTAAAGTCCATCATCAAGTGAATGGATAAACAAATTATGGTATTTTCATACAATGGGATACTACTCGGCAGCAAAAATGCATTAATTATTCATAATCCTGTGACATAGATGAATCTCAAAACAACAATGCTGAGACAAAAGTTAGATTAAAAAAAGTTTATATTATTTCATTTTTATAAAATTGTAGACAAATTAAATTGATCTCTAGCAACAGAAAGCAGATCAGTAATTGTTTGGAAATGGTGGAACAGGAGCGGGAGACGGAGGCAGAAGGGATGGATTACAAAGAGGCACTAAGAATCTTCTGGGGGTGATAAATAGGTTCATTATTTTGTCTGTGGTGATGGTTTCATAGATATATATCAAAACAAATTGTATACTTTAAATATGTGCACTTTATTGTATAACAATACTTCAATAAAAATATTGAAAAATAAAAACACTGCTGGTATCTGATTCCCACTCTGTCCTCTGATTTTAGAATTTTTTTATTGAGGTTTAATTGACATAACATTGTTTAAGGTGTACAATGTATTGACTAGATAATTTATGTACTGAATTATGATTACCACCATACTGTTAGCTAACACCTCTATCATGTCACATAATCACTGTTTCTTTTTTATAGTGAAAACAATTAAGATCCAGTCTCTGAGCAACTTTGAAATTTATAATATTATTATTGTTGACTTTAATTACCATGCTGTACATTAGATCTCCAGGACTTACGTATTTATTAGTTGTTAAGTCTGTACCCTCAAAAACACCTCTCCTGTACTCTTATGGCCATAACACATTCTCTAAATGTTTCCATATTAACCAAATGGTTGGCTTATTTTTTTCATGAATCAATTTAGAATCCATTAATGTGAGATTTTTTTTAATTCCGATTTTATTCCTGAAGTTTTAAGAATTTAGTCAGCAATGAACATTGTATTACTTAACATAGCTAACATGTATATAGCAGATGTATACTAAGGCTTTGCCATTAGGACTAAGTTAAGTAGAATTACAGATATTTAGATATCAAAACAAAATACTATTTAAGATGTCCAAAGCCTAAATCAGCTGATGGGGAGGGAAGAGTCAATGCAGTTTCCCTTCTGCAAAGAGTAAGATTTTCTATGGTCCTGGAAAATAGGCAGAGTGGAATAAAGCAGAAAAAGCAAAGAGGGAAAAAGTTAATGATCCACTTCCTGTTAAATCACACACTTTCATCATTATTCCAAATATAAATCTGTACTTAAATATGTCAGAGTGCCAAAATGTGGGAAAAGAGAATTACTTATGCCTTATTACATGCACTGTTTTAAAATGCTGATCTTTGACTGAGTTGACAGTACTAAATGTATATATATTTGGAAATGTAATGATAACAGGAGTTATTGATAGAACTCTTAAAAACATTCAAGTTCCAAATTAAACATAAATCTCTAGCCAAAATTCTCATGTATTAAAGTGTTTATTCAGCATCTTCAAGATGAACAAAACTACTGCTATACCCAGGAAAAGTATAAAAGAAAAACTAACAAATTTAAGAAAAAATAATACAAATTTTTAATGAAAAAAACTACATCATAACAAAGACACTATACATTAAGTTACAATATATATACACATATTTTAAAACTTTTTCTTAAAACCTGGTACAAATTAAATGACATCTTTTTAATACTCACGATTCAGTATGTATTTTGACAGAATAAAAAAGATGAAACACAAGCTGGTGGGCCTCAATATCAGAAACTCTAATGGACCAGATCTCCAAATCTGTTTTCTATCACTTTTGTGACTTTCAGGAAACATTTACCTTATGTAAGACAAGCTCTTTCTTTTAACTATGCTAACTGCTTACAGAGAAATTAATATTGAGGGAAAGGCCCACCATGGCTGTGTACATGTATAATTCACTGCAGTATATATAAAGTTCATTTGGAGGTTTGGAACATGAACACTACAATGAAAAAACAAGTTCAGCTGTAATTATGACTTTCTAACTGCTTATTTTGAATGTCCAACTTACAACTACAGATATTACACCTTTTAATACATCACACAAAAAGAGCCTATGTCAAATTCTGCTGTAGAGCTGTTAGGAAAATGCCAAATACAGATACTGAAAATTGTACGCACTTGTATTTAATATCCTGTGCATTTAAAAAATAATTGAATATTTAAAAAATGTAAACATACTTTTAAAAAAGGATGCTAAGCACCATTTAAATACAATACTGATATACTGTGACTAAACATGCATTTAGAGGACAAATGGATTTTTAAAAATTAATTTAGAAACCATTTTTAAAGGGCTACTCCATAAAATACTTACACGAAAATATTGATAGTTCCAGTTTCTACCTAAAAACCAAAAGAGTATACAATTAGGGATTTAAACCTTCCTTCATGCTTTTCTTTTGTTTTTTGTTTGTGGGGAGGATGCACTATAACTTTCTGTTCTCATGATTAAAAAAAGAAACCAGTATCAGAAGAGACACATAGAATGAAGTGAAAGAAATATTTTTTTAGCTATGTTTTGTTCTTGCCTAAGTGGCAAAATCGGAATCCTCTGATATCTCACCTTCATAGGTAACTGACTAGAGTTTCTATCTTAACAAGCATTTTTCCTTAGCAACTCAACATCAGAAAAAGAACAGAATGTCTCCAAGGGAATATAGGTTAACTGGTGAAATAAGTAATAATAAACTATTGTCATTAATGGAAGGTAAAACTCTATTATTTAAAATATTGAAAAAATTTCCATAAAAACTAGTAATAACAAGTGAAAAAAATATTAAAACACAACACCAAACTATTAAGTAATTTGGACTTATTCCCTTTAAGTGCACACAGACTAAGAGAAATCTGGGTTTGAGGTAACTAAGAGTTGTGCTTTTAACTTAGGAGATTTGGCAGCCTGCCTCTACAAATGATGACATCAAATATTTTCACTGCTTAGGAAAAAGAGAAGCTAGTTTTATTAAAACTCATATATGTAACTGAATATTAACTTTGCATTAAATAGGGGTATAAATAAGAAATTTATATTAAATAGAGCATAAATCTAAAGAGCTAGGAATTTTAGAATTCCACCTAATTCTAATATAACAGTGCTTTATACCTAGATACATGTTGTGTACCTGAAACAATTAAAATGAATTAAGAATGGGAGATTGAACTTAGAAAAACCAAAAAAAACTCATTTTCACGTAGAGCATTAAGGTTAAATTTCACACTATATTCTGCATGCTTTGAATAATAAATATTTAATATCTATCCTTATTACTTTTAAATAAAAATTAAATATACCCACAAATGGTTTCAAGAGAAAAAATATAAAAGCTTTTAGGTTGATTTCATGGCAGTTAAAATTGACATTTCTAGTTTACCAACCTTC
The DNA here is from genome assembly GCA_029783875.1 of Phataginus tricuspis. NCBI lineage: Eukaryota > Metazoa > Chordata > Mammalia > Pholidota > Manidae > Phataginus > Phataginus tricuspis. The sequence goes on from JAQQAC010000477.1 coordinate 34,374,175, forward strand.
CAGAAAGCAGAAGCTTATAGTGAATATTGTGATTAGTATTTATTTGGTATTTAAAGTAAATATACTTACTCAAAGTAAATATACTCAACAAGCAAATATAACATATTATTTAAAAATTTTAAATATGAACTAAATCTTAAACTATAAATACTTACCCTGAAGTACTATAAATTCTAATACCATAAATTGAGTAAGAACTCTGGCACAGAAAACTAAATACAATTCAAATTATTTTCTAACCAGTGCTAAATTTTCAATTCAAAATAGGAAAGAGAATTCTCTGCTGATATCAAAAAGCTCCCCCAAATTATCTGTAAATACCAGATAATTCTATTGATTTTTCTGAATTCTCTCAATTTCTACATTTTATACCCATTAGGTAGTTTATCATCTATAATACTGTATAAATCCATGCAATATATAATTATATCTGTTGCTTATCTGATTAATTCAAGTTAAAATTCTCAGTACTTACAAAGACACTTTAAATTTCTACTAGATGACAATTAGTATGCTACTGGTTTGTCATTATGAACATAAAAATTAAGAGTGGAAGAAGCAAAAATGCAACTATACAGTTTCCACAAATGTCAGTGCTGGGCTTCATGTTATGACATAAAGTCTATTGTTTTATCTTTCCAAATAATACAGACTACAAATACTCTCTCACCCGTCTACCCATTTAAAAAATTTCTTCACAACTTTAAAGAGGAATAAGTTCTTTTAGAACTTAAAAAAAAAGTCATGACATAAACACACACACACAAACACACACAACTGTTTTTGCTGTTGCTGCTCTTTTTCATCTTTTAAGAACCAAAATTGGATATTTCCAGGGGGTAAGTTAGATAACCATTTGTGTTCAGTTTGTATCACTGTGGAAAAATTCAGATGATCTTTTAAAATACTGGCCTTATCAAAAAATGAGAAAGCATAAAAATTATACAAAATAAGAGAAGTAAATGTCTTTTAAGGTAAAAGTATGGAATTGGCAACAAACATGTCAGTTTTAAATCAAAGCTGCTCATAGAACCAGTCTTTAGTCCACTTATAATGCTTCACTTTGACAATATTCACCTTCTTTTCTATGACAACAGAAGTCAGCAGAGTTGTAAATTCTGAAAAGCTTCAATAAGTTATGTAGCAGATAATTTCTTACAGTCCAAATTTTTTTTTGCTTCCACAGACAACACTGGTTCTTTGGGTTCTTGCTTAACTTGCTTCACAGAAATGGTACCTTCTGGGTTTTCTTCAACTTTAAAACCAAAAATAACAGAAAAATCCTAAAGGTTAATATAATTTCTGGCACCAGAACCTTTAGAATTATATGAACTGAGACGCAGAGCAAAAAACAGTAGTTTGGAAAAAGAACTCAGTAATTTAGAAAAGTATCTGGTGTATTTGAGAACTCAGTGCTTCTGACACCTTAATAGTCATTTTTATTAAGGTGTTTCAGTGTGCTTCTAGTAATGAAGAAAAGACCCATAAAACTATAAAGTTATTTTCCTTGAAAGACACTCTGACAGAAAAGTAATCTATGATTTTATAAAATTATTAGGTATATCACATATTTAAATTTGTCTTTTAAAATATGTGTGAATAAAAGTCAGGAAGCCTCCCTTACTTGAAAATGACTTGATTTGCAAACAGCAGGCATATTACAGATTATTATTATTACATACAAATTCACAGATGTGTTACCATTCCCTTATGTGGTCATTTATCAAGGGAAATGTTCCTCTCCAAAGAAACCTCACTATGTAAGTACTTTAGAAAAAATATGCCCCATCTTAAATGATAGCTTGACTTAGCTTTACAATCCATGTATTTGCTTATCTGAAACATCTCAGAATGCAATTAACATTCTGATTTCAAAGTACTTATGGCCAAATTAATCTAAATGTAGCTTACCAGCAGCACTGTTATGAACTGGCATGTAGGATATATAGATAAAATCTTTCTCTTCCTCAGGAATATCAGTTTTTCAGTTGCTATCAGGAACTGAGGCTAAGGGGACCATATTTGTTCAGGAAAGTGTCTTAAAAACACCTAATGCTTGTCACATAGGAATGTGTTAGAGTTTAGCCCAAACTAAAGAGAAAACCAGTAGAGGAAGGATTTGAGTGGCCCTGAGAATTCATATTCAGTGCAATAGTCCCTCAGATCATGATCAAACTTGATAAATCACGCAAGTTCAGATTCAAAGAGGGTTTCCTTTAGCACAATCTGAATTAGAGCCCTCAGGAATACTTTGGCACAACATGGAGGGAGCATGTTGGAATGAAAAGAAGCTTTAGAGGCAGACAGATCTCATTTGAATCCCCACTCTGTCACTTTTAGGCAATTGCTTAACCTCCCTGAGCTTTGGTTTCCCCATCTGTAGAATGGGACACCGCCAATTACTTCATGGAGTTGTTGTGAGGATTAATTCACATATATTCATTTTCCCCCTCTTCTACTAAAGTTCCTTAGTACTGACAACTGCCAAAGCCCTATGGATAAATTTTCTTAAAAGTAATGCTTTCAATAAATTTAAGACACTGATTCTTTTCTGGAAGGAACTATCTCATGCTTTTCCTTACCCAGAAGAACAACAACTAAGGAGGAGGGAAAAAAAGACAAGAAATAACAAGTGTCAGGGAGGATGTGGAGAAAAGGGAAACCTCCTACACTGTTGGTGGGAATGTAAACTGATGCAGCCATTGTGGAAAACAGTATTGAGGTTCCTCATACAACCAGTATGCCACTTCTAGTAATTTACCCAATGGAAACAAAATCCCTGATTTGAAAATATATATGCACTTCTATGTTTACTGCCGCATTATTTACAATAGCCTAAATATGGAAGCAACCAAAGTGACCATCAATAGGTGAAGGATAAAGAAGATGTGGTATATATACACAATGGAATATTATTCAGCCATAAAAAAGAAAGAAATGGATCTAGAGGGTATTATGCTAAGTGAAATAAGCCAGGTGGAGAAAGACAAAATACCATGTGATTTCACTTATTTGTGGAATCTAAAACAAAATAAAATGAACAAAATACCAGCAGACTCGACAGGCACTGAAAAGTGACTGGTGGTTCCATGAGGGACGGGGAGAGGTGGGTGGGAAGGGGAGGGGGATAAAATGGCACAAAAATTCTTAATCATATTATAAATTGGTCATGGGGATGGTAGTACAGCATGGAGAATATAGCCAATGATTCTGTAACATCTTCCTATGTTGACAGACAGTAACTGCACTAGTTGCAGTGAGGATTAATAATCTGTGTAACTGTTGAACCACTGTTGTACACTTGAAATCAATATAAGATTGCATGTCAATGATACTTCAATTAAAAAAAAGAATGGAGGGAAAATATATGTTCTAAGGATAATTCCTATTAAGATTTCTATGATACTTTCTATGAAGATAATTTCTTGGAAACAAACTGCAAAACTTTTCCCACAAAAGTACCCAGTCTAGAACAATTTATGTGAAAGAAGTGACATAGGTAAAGTAGGAGTTAACAGTTTATTACTATGTTGATTGGGTTCATTAAAAGTAAAGGTAACAAGGTCTTGGATTAAACCCAGCACCCAAGTCCTGCTAGTTCCCTTTCAAATTCCATACTCAACATAAAAGTCTATAACTCCGAATCTTCCTTTTAACCTTTGTATCTGCCCACTTCGTTCCATTTTTCTTTGTGCCTGTATCATTTTTTCCATAACACCTTTTCATTAAAGTCTCTCTTATTTATTTTAAGTGCAATCTAAAATGACCTTCCTGATTTCACATCGCCACAGATTTTCTATGTAAAATTTGGTAATTAGGGAATGAATAATTTTGATAGAGATGAAAAAAAAGCCTAGAAGTTATTAAGCTCTTTGTGAAATGTTTTCATTTTTCTCACTTTTACTTGATTTTTTTATATATTATAAAGGTATTGAATAGAAAGGATAGTTTTTTCTGAGTGTAACAGTGATGCTAGTCCATAAAATCTTAAAAAAAAAACCATAAATTGATTTTAACTTACTAAGAGCCGGGTGGCTATCTATAATCTGTATTGGAATGGTCTGTACATTTCCCAACAGAATCTGATGAACACTTCCTTCCAGATTCTCTGTATCCTCAACATCACCAACTTCCACCAGCTGATCCATTGCAACCAAATTTTGATCTGGTCCTGGAAGGCTACCCATGGTAGAGGCAATACTGTTGTTTTGGGTTAGGCATGCATCTGTTTGAAGGCTATGACTTTGACCAAGCAGTAGAGAATTATTATTCATTACAGCACTTCCTACTGAATCCATTAGTCTTGAAGGACTGGAGGAAGGGTGGCTATTTACTGATAGCAGAGCCTGTGATCCATTAGGAGAAGTCAATCTTGGCTGCAACCGCAAACCCTTTAAACCAAAAAGAGTTAACATCAAAATGTTTGAATTTGCTATGTATGATTTTTCTCATAGGATATATTACTCTTTTGATACACAATTAAGATAAAATACAAGCATATCATTAGTAGCAATATTAAGTAAGGACAGAAACAAAAACCAAAGGAAAGCATGCACAGTTAACTCAAACTTTTCAAAACATATTCTTTAATCATTTTAAATAAAAAAGTCAAGAAATTAACAATGAAAATATCTTTGATCATTATCATAATTTTATAGCAATTCTGTAACATCTCTAGGAGAAGAAGGGAGATTGAGGAAGAAAGAGAAAGGCCTCAAATTTGCTATTTCACTAGATATCTACCTGTAGTTGTGTAAATATTTTCGGCTGAAGTGAGGAAAGTGAGGAGAGCAAGTGGGCTGGCTCTGGAGATAAAGAACCCCTTGTCTGATGTGTTTCCACTTTGGTGGCAATTGGTTCTCCTGGTGAATTTCCTAAATTATATAAAAAATTAACAAAACAAAATAACTTTTGGTTTCTAGGGTACTACACTTTAGTCAAACCTTTATTATCAGAATTGGAATAGAAAATAAGGTCAAAGGTTTGAAGAGACTTTTAAGAAGTTATCTAGTCCACAATTTCCAGAATCTGGTAGTTTATCAAAATCACTATTGGAACTTAAAAAAATATATAAATTCCTAGCTTCAACCTCCATTAAGCTTAATTCAGTGTATCTAGGATGAGATATAGGAAATGACATTTTTCCTTGAAAGATTCTCTATCTCTAGTCTAGTTTCATTTTCCATGCTATGACTACACCTAAACTTCTCTAGATACATGAAATCTACTGGGCCTATCAATTACCAAGATCAGACTTAATTCATCTTTGGTAGCCTTGTGCCTAGCACAATGCCTGGCATAAAGCAGGCCCTCAATAGTAACAGTATTGAATTTCTTTCAGTAACTTATTTTGGAATAAATGAATAGGAGTAAAAATATGTTTTCTCAGTATCTCAATTTTTAAAGTATTGTCCTTAAGGAATCTGAGTCCTTTCCACATTAATTTCTTATATGTTAACCCAAATATATTAAGTCAATCAAAAACCAATGATCAACAGCCATTTATGGCTTTCATACTATAACTGAGTAATTTTTTAAATGGCCCTGGTGTCAGACAAAGACGAATTTAAGCTCTGGCTTTTTTCTGTAACTTTCAACATGCTATTTAACTCGGTTTCTAGATTTCAGTTTCCTCAGCTGTACAATTAGAATAATAAGAGAATCTGACTCAGAGGACTGCTGAGAGAAGTAAATGGCTCTCTCACATTTCTTGGCACCGACTTCTAACTGTCCTTGCCCTTCACTCTGCAGCAGTGGCCCACTACTGTGGTCAGACCCTGGACTACTTACTTCTAAATTCTCTAATTCAAACATCCCATTCTCTGATCACAACCTCCTATTTTTGTAGGGATTTTGCTCAGGTACTCCACTACAATTGTTCTTCAACCTCATGTACACCTCCAGTAAATTGATTCCTCAGTTTTCCTCAGATGCATCAACCTCTTCCTTAATAAAATTCTCTTCCCATCCAACTTCTGAGTCCTGGGTTTATAATTTCAGTCACTCTTGCAAAAACTCTGAACTACCTTACCTTTCTGTCCTTTAGTCACATCCCCTGTTAAAATCCTAACTCTGGATGAAAACGGCTTCTAGCACCTATACATGTGTAGCAGAATGCAGCTGAAGAAGAAACTCGGTGCTGCCATTAATACCAATTCATGGTCACCAACCTCGACAGGACCCTCAACCTGTATCTAACAACCTTACAGTCTTTTTCTCACCCTGTATTAGGGATGAAATCTAATCTCCATTTCCTTAAATCTTGGCCATGATTCCTGAGATCTTTTTTCATTCTTAGCACTCTTACTTTTAAAAAAAAAAAGAGAGAAAGAAATTATCAGATAGGAATTTCCTCAAAATCATGAAAGATAGCAAGTACCTTCATCTCCATCTATCTCTTCAGGTCTTTCCTATCTTAAAATACCTTCCCTCAGCCCCATACTCCCTTCATAGCAAACTTCTTGAAAAAGTGGTCCACACTGTTGCCACATTTTCATTAATTTCCCCTTCATTCTCCAACCATCCCAATCAGCTTCCCCCAATCCACGATTAAAATGGCTCTGATACTCAAGCTTTCCCAACCTGACCTCCTGATCTTCCCTGTCTCTCCCCTACTGCCACCAATAATACCCTGTTCTTATGCCAGTGCTGCCTAGCTCAGTGAATGCCACTACCAGTCAGCAGCTCATGAAACAAACTCAGGGGTCATCCCAGATAATTCCCACTCTTTAACTTCCCACACCTATTCAATCAATAACCAAGACCTTTGGCTTCTACTTTTTAAATAACTCTTAAATCTGCCCAATCTAGTATACATGCCACCAACTGTAGTCTAAAACTACTATCACCTTTCATTTGGACAGCTGAAAGGGCCTCCTAAACCTGTTCTGCTTATCCAGTTTTATCTCCCAGCATTGTCTATGCTTAAAACCAAACTAGTTTTCTTAAGTTCCTTGAACATGACAAGCTCTTTCTTACTTGGCCTTTGAACATGCTATTCCTTTGACTGGCAAATTCCTATTCATTCTTCAATTCTTAGTTTAAAAGTCACTTGCTCAAGTGTCATTTCCCTACTTCCTGAACAAGTTATATGTCTCTACCACTATTCCCACACAATTTTGTACAACTCTCTCATGGCCTTTTCATAGTGATAATTAATTAGAACATACTAATTTAGTGTCTTTTCTCTTGCCGAACTTTAAATTCAATGAAACAAGAAACTTGTTCTTTTTTATGCCCAGGAGTTATCACAGTGAGTGAAAATGTGCAGAACGAGTGAATAATGCTAAAGAATTTGTAAGTTATTCTGTATGCAAAGTGACTCTTGAAGGTTAAATAAGCCAAAGAATAAAGAAATAATTGTAATGTATATAGTTATTCATCTACTCTAAAGCATTTATTTTAGGTGTTAACTTTTTAGCAGGCATTATGCTAAGAACTATGTATATTAACTTAAATATTCACAATCCTTGCCCTCAAGGAGCTCAATCGTTAATGACAGATACAGACATGTAAACAAAAAGACACCATATTAAATGCAGAGGTAAATACAAGCGGGAATGTTTAACTTTGTATAGGGAATGAAATTAAGAGAGCACTTACAGCCAAAGAGATTGCTGTTTGAGTAGTGAGAGGAGTTTGCCATGCAGAAAAGGAGAAAAGACATTTTTATTTTCCAGAAAAGAAGAAAAGAGTTGAAAATAAGCTTGGAATATTGAGAGAACACAGGAGTAAGAGGTAAGAGAAAAACCAAACCATACAAAATAATACAACAGTTTCCTGATCAAGGCATCTTAGGATTATTACTATTGGAATTAGCCTAGCTTTATAGTAACCTGTACTAGTAATCAGCCTCAAAATTTCAATCGTAAAGAAGCATAAAAGCTGATTATAAGAGGAAATTTAAATAGCTGGAATTATTTTGGTAAACCGTAACATAGTGGCTTTTGCCTCTTTCGGCATGGTTTCCTTATCCATAAGATTTCACTAGATGAGATAATGTCCTAAATATATTCAGTTTTAACACTGTTCGATTTTATATTTTAAAGATATTCAAGATAACTTACCTTCTGCAAATGTAACTGTCACAGTCTCTCTGAGAATATTCCCACTATCTGTAGTCCATTGAAGCTGAAATTGGAACATGTATTTCAATAAAAGTAATGAAGTATTTATATTGAAAAAATATTTTAAAATATCAATACAGCTGTCATGTTTTATTCAATGATAGTATAATTGTGCTTTATTTTATAATTACTCTCTTCACTTTTTCACATTCTCAAAGCACAGGTATACTTCATTATCTAAATACATTAACTTCCCCAGTTCGGACAGCAAAATTTAGACAACTGTAGATGGCAAGGACCATTGCTAACCAAATCTGTTTTAGTCCCTAAATTTTGGATAGTGAATAATTGCCTGTATTATAGTTAGTAGTTCCTGGGTAGTTACTGTAATCTCATCAGAGTAGGCAAAATTTTCGCAGAAATATTCAGGGGGAAACTACAGCATAGCAGTATGAAATAAAAATGATATCCCTAAATGGCATATACAGCCAACATCATCGCTTTGTGTATTCAAGTTTGTTCTATTTAAACCTACCCACCTGTTTAAGAAGGGGAGAAATACACAGTATGTACTCAAAAGGTATCTGTTAAACAAATACTTCTTATAGAGATAAAATATGTTTATTTTTAAATGAAGATTACTATTATTATTATAGTTGGAGTTAGAAATCCGCTGATATTTCTTCTTGTAAGAGCAATTAAAAAATTTAGTCAAATCATCCTCTGAGAGTTCACAGTGTTTACATTTTAAGAAAAAGATACAATTCTGTCTTATATCACAGTTAATTATGTGGCCTAATAGCACTCACCCCAAGTATGACAAACAGTAATAGAAGCTAAGAAACATTCTCTAGTAAAACAAGGAATTACAGCTGTAATCATACCGTTGCTGGAATAATCTCCGAGTTATATACATTATCTCCATTTCTTAAGGACTTTTGTACCTCATGGATGTGATTTTTTATATCATTTACAGTTGGAAAAAAGGATAAATTATGTCTTTCAGGTACCTCATCAGGTTTAAACAATTCCCGTTCCACAAATTTTCTGTGGAGAATATAAAATAGAAAAACATAAACAATCTAGCAATATACTTTAGATCAAAGGAGATTCCCTTTAGCATAAACTTCTGTAAAGCATGTTTTACAGCTTTATAAAACATTTTTATTTTTCTACTTTTAACTTTTTATATATATTAAGTCACAGAATTCATGTAGATTAAAGAAATGTAATAATTTTACGGGTTAAACTATATATCTTAGAGTGAGCTTTGACTTTTTATGAATTTATATGAATTTTATGAATTTTTATGAATAACTTTATAATTTAAGTATAGTTTTTTTGAACACTTGCTATGTCAGGTACTATACTGAACAATTCACATCAAGTATCTCCTTTAACCCTTACTATAATACTGAGTGGTAAGTACAATTTACTTTACAGCTAAGGGCACTGAGGGTTGCAGAAGTTAAAGGAATGTGCCCAAAGTTATACATCTACCTAGTAAGTAAGACAGCTAGGGACTACACCCAGGTTATATGCATAAACATCATGTCACATTGCTTCCAAAAGGCATTAATTAATATCAAATGAAATATGATATGCTTGAATTTTATAAGTAGACAAAAGAGAAGATAGAAATAGAAGGCAGCAATGCCAAATAATAATATTTTAAAAACCCATAATTGATAAAGTTATATATATATTTGTATATGTCTTGTACATTATATTCAGCAGACCACATTGCAGAGCTGTATTATTCAGGGTTAATAAATAGTGGATGGCTTTACCAAATTTTGGCTCTGTTCTAAAAATGTCCCAGTGGATATAAATATAAAATGCCTATGAAAGCTGTTAAATAAAAGCCATGTATTAATTAAGAAATAATCCTAGGAAATACTCATTATGTTGTCTAGATCAGACTACACAATAAGCAGTAGTTATTGTTAGCAACATCAGTTAAATATCAGAATTCATGGCAAAGAGCACAGGCTATAGAGTTAGACCTAGATTTTAGTTCTGCCTCTACCTCTTAAGTCAGTTTCTTAACTGCTCTGAGTCTCCATTTTTTCATCTCATCTCAGAATGAGGATAAATATATCAACTTTATAGTCATAGGAATAATTATATTGTGTATATAAAGTGCTCAGCACAATACCTGGCACACACATATTAAGTGCCACATAATAATAATTATTATTATATCCTGAATATCAATAAAATTGAACCACAGTGCTACATATAAAATTTCATTAAACAAAGAACTATCCATATTCTTTTGTTGTAATACAATTTAATTTTATTTCAAATCACTTAAAATTAGTATCTTGGCCTAGGTTTTAAAATCTTTGGTTCTACAAAGGGTTTTTTTTTCCATAAATGTACTTATTATGTAATTCAATTTACATATTTAGTCCATTTGCCATATCTGAATATGAAATGTCTCAAATGAGTAATGTGAATCACTATTCAAGCATCTGTTAGAAAATTACCAGGTCATAAAAAAGGTTATTTTAATAAATAAGTAAACTATTTATGGTATATGATATATACTATGACAGCATATATCCTGGAAAATGTCTGTGATGTTGAGTGTATTATTTAAACTAACAAAACAAAAATGAAAAATGTAAAAGTACAACTTGTTTCTACTGTACCTTAGCTGTTTCCTTACTGTGTATACTTGTTCTATCCCTTGTGATACTAATTCCTGAATCTTATGTGCTACTTGAGGATGTAGTCGTGAGGGTAATACACAATTCTCATCTCTAACTGCAGTTTCCTCTTCTTCAGGAGAAGACATGGGAAAAAGGGAAGGTGACAAAGGAAGGCAGGGTGTCTCTAATTCATGATACTGATGAGCTTGCTGTGTAGGTAACTGTACATACCACCTAGCAAGAGAAAATATTTAAAATTATATTACTAGAAAGAGAATCATAGTTACTTGTGTTAACACTCATTAAGAGAAGGAATACTGTTTTAAGAAAAAATTATATATGATTATATCATATTAAATAAATATGCACATTTAAAAAATAACATTAAATATAAGTAAAATAAATATAAACATATAAATAAAATTTAAAATGTTCTCTGCCTAACTGTTCTAAGACTGGTTTATGCCCAATTAAATAAAAATCTTCATAAACTTCTACAGATTTTCACTATGGCCCTAAAGTTAAGGAGGGCACAGGATTTAAGTATATATGAAAATGGTATTTTAAATTTCATATTAAGTAAATTTTACCTCAAAATAATGACTCTTTTTAAATCATCGTCTTTTGAATTGTTTATTTTCTCATTCTTCTGCCATATTGTCCCCAAATTACAACTTCTGTGACCTATAATCCTTCCAACCAAGAAGTGGATATAATTCAGAGCCTATCAACATTGAACTACAACAACTAATGGTAAAATAGAACAATTAAAACAATATATTGTAATAAAAGTTATGCGAATGTGGCCTCCCACTCTCCTCTCTCTCAAACTATGTGGGAGAATCTTCTCTGACAGGAGCTCAACATACTGACGGACTCCGCAGCACTCCAGCTCCTGCTGCCCCAGTGAACAACAGAACCAACTAAAAGGTGACTATAGGTCTTTCATACAGCAGGCAGTGCAGAAAACAGATGCTAGGTAAATGAACTGGTATGGTAGGATGCTGTTTTAATTGATACTTTTGTGCCAAACACTTGTAATGACTGATACTGCATGAAATGGAGCCTACTTAAAAATTATACACAATGTTTTCCAAACCGAAGGGTCTACTTATTAACTATTCACTTTTCATATATCTGAAAGTTTTTTTAAAGATCACACAAAAATTACCACACACTTAACCTAATTAGACAATTGTAAATTCTTCACCTGGACTGACACATAAAGGAAAGTAATGAAGAAACCAATATATCTTCTTACTTAAAACCTGAAGTATAAAGGTATAAAATAGAATTTTATGTGGGGCTTAGAATTCATTTCTGACTGACATAAGTAATCAAAGATTGGTTAAAAAAAATAGAGAGGTGACTGCAAATTGGGCTCCTAATAAGTATGCGAAAAAAGTACTAAATACATAATGAAATGTGTTGCTAAATATTTGGGAAAAATTCCCATATGGAATACAGAATTCATTGCTCAGAATTATCTGTAACATCTGGCTGATAAACTCAATGGCTTATACAGTGGCAAATCACTTTAATACCTAGGGAACTACTGGTGTGACACCTATCTTAAAAAAACGTTTCTTAATAAATTAATTGAAAAGTATAATTTCTCCTACAGAAAGAATTCTTGCAAATGTGGCTAATTAATTTGTAAAATAAAAGAACTATATAAACGTCATACCTAAGAACACCACCTGCATCTACCAAGTTCTTCTTTAGCATGTTAAAGGCTTTCTCCTGCTCCATTCGGATTATTTTCTTGTCAATTTTGGGGTCTGTAGGAACTCTATATTCAGGAAACTTCTGTACCTTTTTAATGTAAATCCTTTTTATAAGAAAAAGTATTTCATTATATTGTAATCTGAAGAAAATCTAACTTATCAACCAGAAGTTTACTTTAAGCATTAAAGTTTAAAGAAAACTGAATTAATCCAGAAAATTCAGAGGATTATGTGAACGATATGTCTTACTCTTAGTGTATACTTAGCAAATTAACACTAATCATGTCTTCAGTAAAAACACCTCATATTTATGGAGATTAACATTTTTTTGCTGGATTTGTCTGGTCTCCACTCTCCTGGAAACTGTAAAAACCTCATGCCTGATTACTTTAATAGCCTTCCTCAGTACTTGTGGGCCTCCAGTCTCTAACTTAAATCCACTCAACCTATCAATGCCACAATAATTCTTTACATTTGTATTACTCTGCTCTTTAGTCAAGTACACAATTCTTGGCAGCACTCAAGGTATTCTACATCATTCCATCTTATTTACCTAATCTTAATTTCAATTACCTCAAATATAAAACTGCTTTTCCTATGAGGTTTATCATCTTAACGTTCCTCCTCTGATACTGAAAATACAATCATGCCATATCTTTACATAATTCTCCTAGCCTGCTACCTTCCCTCTAATTCTCTACCTAATCAAATTCAATCTGAATTTCAGCATCCAGGTTGTTCTATCTGCTTTCTTGCTAATGAGTTTCCACGGATATATTCTTTCTCTGAAGATAAGTGAGTTAATCTACACATATGACATTATATACTATACCATTATGTTCTCTAATAATTTTTGTTTCCTGACCTACCCCAACAATATTTTAAGTTCTCCATGATCAAGTAAAATCTTATACTTCCTCCTTCGCATGGCACCTAATGTACTTGCTGGACACAGAGTGGATGCTCAGAAAGCACTTGTAGAAAGAGAAAAAAGTTATTTCTTCACATTAAGATTTTCTCCCATGTTATAACTGAAGTTTTATATCACTTATATTTAAAAAGCAGTTGAAAGTGTTGTTTCATGGTCAGGTTTAAGTTTTGCCTAAAGTTAGCGTTATTAAATTAAACATAAACCTGAGTGGCTTTAAAAATCTCTTGAGAATGCTAAAATTTGTGATATGAGATGTGCTGCTAAAATAAAATGTCTCAAAGATCAACTAAATCTAACCTTTACATATTATCTTTTAAATTTTATCTGGTAACTTAAAGTAATTTCAATGCCTGAAAGAAGAATATTAGAAAAGGACATTATAAAAATCTTTTATTGCTTCACATTTTTCATTCTCATGCAGAGCAATGATTATTCTGTAGTCCTATGTAAAACTTACTCATACACTGCTGGTGTAAGTATCACTGGTAAAATCTCTCTAAAAACAACTCTGTAATACTTGTCAACATATAAAAAGAAGATAACTTTTGCCCTAGCAATTTCATTTTAAGAAAGTTATCCTACTGATATACTTGTATAAGAGTACAAATAGGGATACAATATTATTAACGGCAGCTTTGCAGATAATAAGAATACTTTTCAGAGCTTGATGTCCATCATTAGAGGACTAATTAAGTAAATGATAATCTATTCACAAATGGAATATTATATGCTATTAAAAAGAACCATGAAACTAATGTTTTATTTCAATTATATCTCAATTTAAAAAAATTGAAAAGAAGGAAACAATCCTTTTATGTACTGATATGGAATAAAAAAAAGACAAAGTGTACAGAAATATATGTCATTTTATTCACACTAGTATAAACCATAATAACTGTTCAGTACATAACCACAATAGATGTTCAGAATGGAAATAGGTAAGTATGTATTCATAGCAGGAAAAAGGGTACACTACTATCTAACTTTAAGGAAAGGAAATATTAGTAAGCTTTATTGAGATCATCAACACTTATGACAGCAAAGGAGAATACGTAAATACACCTATAACTGAATATTTTTGGAAGATTACTCAAGAAACTGGTGAGAGTTGCTGCCTTAAAGGGGATACTGGAGGCAGTGTAAAAGTAAACATATCTCATTGTATACTTTTTGGCACTGTTTAATCTTAATAAAAATATGCACATTTAATGTTTAAAAATAAGTACTTAAATAAAAAAGAAATAAAAGAAAATAAAGCTTACCGGGCTGGGCAAGTGGCTTTGTAGAGCTGACAAGACCTGCTTTCCTGCTCACCAATTTTTTTTAACTGGAAACCTTTTCTCCTTGGCCCATACTGACACTCCATTACCACGGCTCTACTCCCTGTGGGCCGAAACCAACTATTGATATTAATTCAAATACCCATTTGTATTTGGATACTAGATTAAAAATAACATGGTGGTAGCAATGTCAAAATCTGTACTTTCAATTACACAACTTTAAGGAAAGAAAACATCAGTAAGTTTTACTAAGAGGTACAAACACATAAATTAAAAAGTTTATTGTAATACCAAATGTACCACATTATGGTAGGGATATGAGTAAATACCACATTTACTGAATGTCAGTTGATTATTAACATACATATAATTTTTAATAAAACTTACCACTAAGTAAAAATTAGAAAATGCTGTATTTGTTAATATATATTAGTGCATGTTAAAATTTAATTTCCTTTTGTAATTATTTATTTCCTTATTTCTATTTGGGTGGTTAAAATACAGTCGTCCCCCCTTATCCACAGGGGATATGTACCAAAACCTCCAGTGAAACCACAGAGAGTACTGAACCCTATACATACTATGTTTTTTCCTATACATACATACCTACTATAAAGTTTAATTTATAAATTAGGCACAGTAAGTGATTAACAGTAACCAATAATAAAATAGAATAGTTAAAACAATATACTGTAATAAAAGTTATGTGAATGTGGTTTCTCACTCTCCTCTCTCACAAAATGTCTTATACTGAACTCACCCTTCTTCTTGTGATGATGTGAGACAAAATACCTACATGATTAAATGAAGTGACGTGAATGAAGTAGGCATTGTGACGTAGCCTTGGGCTACTACTGACTCTCTGACATTATGTCAGAAGGAGGAAGATCTGCTTCTGGACAGTGGCTAACTGGGGTTACTGAAATCATGGAAAGCGAAACCACGGATAAAGGGGAACTAATATAATGTGATATAACCAGCTCTAAGATGGCCCCCAACAATCCCTAATTCCTAGTACTCATGTCTTTGTATAATTCATTCCCCTTGAGCATAAGCTAGACTTATTAATTTCTAATAAATATGGCAGAAAGTGACAGGATGTTATTTTTGATATTAGGTTTATAAAAAGACTATGACTTCGATCTTGGGTACTCTCTTCCTCTCTGGGCAAAATCAACTGTCATGTGGTGAGGGAGCTCTGTGGAGAGCCCATGTGCCAAAGCCACAGGAGTGAGCTTGGAAGCAGACCCTTCCCCATTCAAGCTACTTGATTGCAGTCTTGTGACAGAAACTGAGGCAGAACCACGTTGCTAAGCCCTTGGTTGATTTCTGACCCACTGAAACTGTGAGAAAATAAATGTTTGCTGTTTTCAGATACCAAGTTTAGGGTAATATGTAACACAGCAATAGATAACACAAATAAGTAAATGAAAAAACTACACATTTAAGATTTTAAGTTGAATATCCTATTCTATGTAGGGTACAGCAAATTTTTCAAATATAAAACCCAAAACATTGATCATAAATAGAAATGTTGATAAAGCTGACATTGAAATTTACAACTTCTATTTAAAATACACAATAAATGTAAAAGAAAAAAGTTTGAGAAACAGTATTTTACAAGACATATAAAAAGGAATTAATATGCAGAATATAAAGAACCAAAATAATTTTTAACAATTTAAACAACCTAACAGAAAAATGGGCAAAAGCTATAAGCAGGCAATTCAGAAAGGAAAGGAAAAAGATATGAAATAAGCATATAAAAAGATGTTCACCTTTACTATAAACAGGGAAATGCAAATTAAAAAAATAGTAAAATACTATCACATACTCTTCAGATTGGCAAAAAAAAAAAAATTAACAATACTCCAACAACTGAATCCACTGATCATTTTTAACAGCACAAAAAGGTGTTGCATGCAGGTATCAATAAGAAGTACACAGCATGCCTATGAAGTATGCTTGCAAAATACTTTCATGAAGATTAAATCTTCACTTAAGCCTCTAGATCTAACATCTTATAGGAAATGCAGGAGATAAAAGAACATCTTATAGGAAATCACAGAGATGGAATCAGCAAAATCCAGAATATGGCAACAGAGATGGAATCAGCAAAATCCAGAATATGGTACACTTTACAGGAAAAACTACCTCGGGGAAAAGAGAGAAATTTTTAGATGAAAAGAAATTTAGGAGACATATTAACCAAATGTAATCTCTGAACTCTGGATGTAAATTTGAACAAACCTAAAGAACAAGAATTATAAGAGTAGAAATTAAAACATTGGACATTTTATCACATTAAGAAATTACTGGGGATTTTTCTCAAGATGGCAGTGTGAGTAGGGTGGCAGAAATCGCCTCCCAAAACCATATATATTTTGAAAACACAGTGAAGACAACTATTCCTAAAAGAGTGACCGAAAGATACAGTACACGAGCCAGGTTACATCTGTGAGAGCTCAATATCTCGTGGAAAAGGGTAGGATACAAAGCCGTGACCTAGCAGGACCCGAGCACTCCCCGAACCCCAGCTCACTGGCGGGAGGAAGGGAATCAGAGTTGGGAGGGAGTGGAAGCACAGAACTGATAAATAACCAGCCATGGTGGTCTGCACCAGGAGCACAGACACACATTACATGGTGCACTGGAGGAACGGAAAAGCAAGGCCCGAGATTGAGACAGCAAACAGGTTCCGACAGCCGGCTGCCCTGGGACAAAAGAAAAGTAGGCGCTTTAAAAGTCTTAAAGGGACAAGGGTTTAACAGGTGGACAAAACTGTCCTGGCACACTCAACCCAGCCGGCTGGGAACTTTAAGGAACTTCAGATGCCCTAACCATCTGGATGGAAATGCAGCTACGAACCCCTTCATGGCGATAAGCAGCCTGCCGTGCCTTCCAGGCCACAGGCACTACAAGCAAATCAGCTGACCCGGCATTGCTGCGGAAGAGCAAGGGAGTAGCCCCACCTATAGCAACCACCCAGCTAAGCACAGAGGTTACTCCCTGCGCATGGCTAAACGACCCAGACCCAGAGGCTGCTCCCTACACACAGTTGACCGGAACAAACAGCGAAGACAGGCGAAGTTTGGGAGGCACAAAAGGGCTCCATTCTTGTGGCAGAACACACACCACTCACCTGCAACCTCTGCCACCACCCTAGGCCATCCCGAGGGACGCCCCACCCACAGCAGCTTAGGGGATTAACCCAGAGGCCGCTCCCTGCATGCGGTTGACTGGCACAGTGGAGATGGGTGCAGAGTCTGGAAAGCACAAAGGTGCTCTGTTCTCATGGCAGAACACGCACCACTGGCCTGGCACACTCAGCCCAGCAGGCTGGGAACGTTAAGGAACCTCAGATGCCCTCACTGGCACACAGCAGAGATGGGTGCAGAGACTGGAAGACACAAGGGGGCTTTTCTCTTGTGGCAGAACACGCACTGTAGGTCTGCAACCCCCGACATTGCCCTATGCCATCTCAAAGGCTGCAATGGCCATGGTAGCTAGGGGATTAACCCAGAGGCTGCTCCCTGTGTGTGGTTAACTGGCACAGACAGCAGAGACAAGCAAGGCAACCGACAAGCAGAAAGAGACTTTGTTCTCCCAGGTGACACATGTGCCACTCACCGGTGACCACTCCCATCACCATTAAAAGGCAGAAGAACCTCGTTCACTGCAAAATCCCTCAGACACCAGAGAGAGGGCTTGGTGAGACTGAAATCACCAATCTTCCTGAAAAAGAATTCAAAATAAAAGTCATAACCATGCTGATGGAGCTACAGAGAAAAATGCAAGAGCTAAGGGATGAACTCAGGAGGGAGAAAAAGAAATAAAATAAACAATGGAAGGATTCAAGAGCAGACTGAATGAAGAGGAAGAGACTGTTAATGGAATAGAAATCACAGAACAGGAATACAGAGAAGCTGAGGCAGAGAGAGATAAAAGGATCTCTAGGAATGAAAGAATATTAAGAGAACTGTGTGACCAATCCAAAAGGAAAAATATTCACATTATAGGGGTACCAGAAGAAGAACAGAGAGAAAAAGAGATAGAAAGTGTCTTTGGAGAAATAATTGCTGAAAACTTTCCCAAGCTGAGGAAGGAAATAGTCTCTCAGACCATGAAGGCCCACAGATCTCCCAACACAAGGGACCCAAGGAGGACAACAACAAGATATATAATAATTAAAATGGCAAAGATCAAAGACAAGGACAGAGTATTAAAAGCAGCCAGAGAGAGAAAAATATCACCTACAAAGGAAAACCCATCAGACTATCATCAGACTTCTCAGCAGAAACCTTACAGGCCAGAAGAGAATGGCAAGATACATTCAGTGCAATGAAACAGAAGGGCCTCGAACCAAGAATACTGTACTCAGCAAGATTTTCCTTTAAATTTGAAGGAGGGATTGCACAATTCCAAGATAAACAAAAGCTGAGGGAATTTACCTCCCACAAACCATCTCTACAATGTATTTTAAAGAGACTGCTCTAGATGGAAGTATGCATTAGGCTAAATAGCTGTCACCAGAGAAAATAAAACAACAGCAAAGAAAGTAGACCAACTAAATACTGATTAAATGCAAAATAAAATCAGCTATCCACAAAATAGGTCAAGGGAAACACAAAAGAGTACAGAATAAAACACCTAACATATAAAGAGTGGAGGAGGAATAAAAAGAAGGGAGAGAAATAAAAAATCATCAGGGTGTGTTTATACTAGCGTAATATGTGAGTTAAGTAAGATGGTTAGATAGTAAAGAAGCTACCCTTGAACCTTTGGTAACCATGAATCCAAAGCCTGCAATGGCAATAAGTACATATCTATTGATAATCACCCTAAGTGTAAATGGACTGAATGCACAAATCAAAAGACACAGAGTAATAGAATGGATAAAAAACAAGACCCACCCATATGCTGCCTACAAGAGACTCACCTCAAACCCAAAGACATACACAGACTAAAAGTGAAGGGATGGAAAAAGATACTCCATGCAAAATATATAGAGAAAAAAGCAGGTGTTATAGTACTGGTACCAGACAAAATAGACTTCAAAACAAAGAAAGTCACAAGAGATAAAGGAGGACATTACATAATGATAAATGGGTCAGTCCAACAAGAGGATATAACCATTATAAATACCTATGCACCCAACACAGGATCACCTACATATGTGAAACAAATACTAACAGAATTAAAAGAGGAAATAGAATGCACTGCATTCATTTTAGGAGACTTCAACACACCACTCACTCCCAAGGACAGATCAACCAGACAAAAAATAAGTAAGGACACAGAGGCACTGAACAACACATTAGAACAGATGAACCTAACAGACATATACAGAACTCTACACCCAAAAGCACCTGGATACACATTCTTCTCAAGTGCACATGGAACATTTTCAAGAATAGATCATATATGAGGAAACAAAAAAAACCTCAGTAAATTAAAAAAGATTGAAATTGTATCAACCAGCTTTTCAGATCACTAGGGTATGAAACTAGAAATTACTCAAAAAAAAAAAAAAAAGAAAAAGCCCACAGACACATGGAGGCTTAATAACAGCTCCTAAATAATCAATGGATCAATGCTAAATAAAAACAGAGATCAAGCAATATATGGAGACAAATGACAACAATAATTCAACACCTCAAAATCTGTGGGACACAGCGAAGGCTGTGCTAAGAGGGAAATATATTGCAATACAGCCTACCTCAGGAAAGAAGAATAATCCGAAATGAACAGTTTAAACTCAAATTAATGAAACTAGAAAAGGAAGACAAATGAGGCCCAAAGTCAGTAGAAGGAGGGACATAATAAAGATTACAGCATAAATAAATAAAATCGAGAAGAATAAAACAATAGAAAGAATCAATGAAAGCAGGAGCTGGCTCTTCGAGAAAATAAACAAAATAGATAAACTACTAGCCAAACTTATCAAGAAAAAAAGAGAGTCTACTCACATAAACAGAATGAGAAATGAGAAAGGAAAAATCACTACGGACACCACAGAAATACAAAGAATTATGAGAGAATACTATGAAAAATAATATGCTAACAAACTGGATAACCTAGAAGAAATGGACAACTTTCTAGAAAAACACAACCTTCCAAGGCTGACCCAGGAAGAAACAGAAAATCTGAATAGACCAATTACCAGCAAAGAAATTAAATGGGTAATCAAAAAACTACCTAAGAACAAAACCCTGGACCAGATGGTTTCACTGTTGAATTTTATCAAACATTTAGTGAAGACCTAATACCCATCCTCCTTAAAGTTTTCCAAAAAGTAGAAGAGGAGGGAATACTCCCAAACTCATTCTATGAGGCCAACATCACTCTAATACCAAAACCAGGCAAAGACAACACAAAAAAAGAAAATTACAGACCAATATCCCTGATGAACATAGATGCAAAAATATTCAACAAAATACTAGCAACTGAATTCAAAAATACATCAAAAAGATCATCCATCATGATCAAGTGGGATTCATCCCAGGGATGCAAGGACAGTACAACAATCGAAAATCCATCAACATCATCCACCACATCAACAAAAAGAAGAACAAAAACCACATGATCATCTCCATAGATGCTGAAAAAGCATTCGACAAAATTCAATATCCATTTATGATAAAAACTCTCAACAAAATGGGTATAGAGGGAAAGTACCTCAACATAATAAAGGCCATATATGACAAACCCAAAACCAATATTATACTTAACAGTGAGAAGCTGAAAGCTTTTCCTTTCAGATCGGGAACAAGACAAGGATGCCTACTCTCCCCACTTTTATTCAACATAGTTCTAGAGGTCCTAGCCACAGCAATGAGACAATACAAAGAAATAAAAGGCATCCAGACTGGTAAGGACATTTAAACTGTCCCTGTTTGCAGATGAGATGATACTGTACATAAAAAACCCTAAATAATCCACTCCAAAACTACTAGATCTAATATCTGAATTCGGCAAAGTTGTGGGATACAAAATTAATACAAAGAAATCTGTTGCATTCCTATACACTAATGATGAACTAGCAGAAAGAGAAATCAGGAAAACAATTCCTTTCACAATTGCATCAAAAAGAATAAAATACCTAGGAATAAACCTAACCAAGGAAGTGAAAGACTTATACTCTGAAAACAACAAGAGAAATTAAAGAAGATGCCAATAAGTGGAAACACATCCTGTGCTCATGAGTAGGAAGAATTAATATTGTCAAAATGGCCATCCTGCCTAAAGCAATCCACAGATTCAATGCAATCTCTATCAAAATGCCAACAGCATTCTTCAATGAACTAGAGAAAATCATTCTAAAATTCATATGGAACCACAAAAGACCCTGAATAGCCAAAGCAATCCTGAAAAGAAAGAATAAAGGGGGGGGGCAGGGAATTAAGCTCCCTGACTTCAAGCTCTACTACAAAGCCACAGTAATCAAGACAATTTGGACTTGCACAAGAACAGACACATAGACCAATGGAACAGACTAGAGAGCCCAGATATAAACCCAAGCATATATGGTCAATTAATGTAGGATAAAGGAGCCATGGATATACAATGGGGAAATGACAGCCTCTTCAACAGCTGGTGTTGGCAAAACTGGACAGCTACATATAAGAGAATGAAACTAGATTATTGTCTAACCCCATATACAAAGGTAAACTCAAAATGGATCAAAGACCTGAATGTAAGTCATGAAACCATAAAACTCTTAGAAAAAAATATAGGCAAAAATGTCTTGAACATAAACATGAGTGACTTCTTCATGAACATATTTCCCTAGGCAAGGAAAACAAAAGCAAAAATGAACAAGTGGGACTATATCAAACTAAAAAGCTTCTGCATGGCAAAGAACAGCATCAGTAGAACAAAAAGATGTCCTACAGTATGGGAGAATATATCAATAATTAATATATCTGATAAGGGGTTGACATCTAAAATATATAAAGAGCCCATGCACCTCAACAAACAAAAAGCAAACAAGCCTATTAAAAAATGGGCAGAGGAGCTGAACAGATAGTTCTCCAAAGAAATTCAGATGGCCAGCAGGCACATGAAAAGATGCTCCACATTGGTAATCATCAGGGAAATGCAAATTAAAACCACAATGAGGTATCACCTCACACCAGTTAGGATGGCCACCATCCAAAGACAAACAAAAACAAATGTTGGTGAGGATGTGGAGAAAGGGGAACCCTCCTACATTTCTGGTGGGAATATAAATTAGTTCAACCATTGTGGAAAGCAGTATGGAGGTTCCTCAAAAAACTCAAAATAGAAATAACATTTGACCCAGGAATTCCACTCCTAGGAATTTACCCTATGATTGCTGGAGCCCAGTTTGAAAAAGACATATGTAGCCTATGTTTATCACAGCACTATTTACAAAAGCGAAGATATGGAAGCAACCTAAGTGTCCATCAGTAGATGAATGGATAAAGAAGATGTGGTACATATACACAATGGAATATTATTTAGCCATAAGAAGAAAACAAATCCTACTATTTAAAACAAC
Source organism: Phataginus tricuspis (assembly GCA_029783875.1). NCBI lineage: Eukaryota > Metazoa > Chordata > Mammalia > Pholidota > Manidae > Phataginus > Phataginus tricuspis. The sequence continues at coordinate 34,397,360 of JAQQAC010000477.1, forward strand.
CTGGGTGGAACTAGAGGGTATTATGCTCAGTGAAATAAGCCAGATGGAGAAAGACAAGTATCAAATGATTTCACTCATCTGTGGAGTATAAGAACAAAGAAAAAAACTGAAAGTACTAAACAGCAGCAGACTCACAGAATCCAAGAATGGACTAACCGTTACCAAAGGCAAAGGGACTGGGGAATATGGGTAGGAAGGGAGAGTTAAGGGGGAAAAAGGGGTATTACGATTAGCACACATAATGTAGTACAGGGGGGATACAGGGAAGGTAGTAGAACACAGAGAAGACAGTAGTGATTCTATAGCATCTTACTACACTGATGTGACTGTAATGGGGTATGTGGTGGGGACTTGATAATAGGGGGACTCTAGTAATCATAATGTTGCTCATGTAATTGTACATTAATAATACCAGTTAAAAAAAAAAAGATGTTCCACATCGTTAATCATCAGAGAGAAATACAAATTAAAACCACAATGAGATATCACCTCACACCAGTGAGGATGGCCAACATCCAAAACACAAACAACAACAAATGTTGGTGAGGATGTGGAAAAAAGGGAACCCTCCTACACTGCTGGTGGGAATGCAAATTACTTCAACCATTGTGGAAAGCAGTATGGAAGTTCCTCAAAAAAGTCAAAATAGAAAAACCATTTGACCCAGGAATCCCACTCCTAGGAATTTACCCTAAGAATGCAGCAGCCCAGTTTGAAAAAGACAGATGCACCCCTATGTTTATCACAGCACTATTTACAATAGCCAAGATATGGAAGCAACCTAAGTGTCTATCAGTAGATGAATGGATAAAGAAGATGTGGTACATATACACAGTGGAATATTATTCAGCCATAAGAAGAAAACAAATCCTACCATTTTTAACAACATGGATGGAGCTAGAGGGTATTATGCTCAGTGAAATAAAGACAAGTATCAGATGATATCACTCATCTGTGGAGCATAAGATCAAAGAGAAAACTGAAGGAACAAAACAACAATAGACTCACAGACCCCAAGAATGGACTAACATTTACCAAAGGGAAAGGGACTGGGGATGATGGGTGGAAAGGGAGAGATAAGGTGAAAAGGGGCATTACGATTAGAACACATAATGCAGGGGGGGGGCATGCGGAAGGCAGTATAGCATAGAGAAGACAAATAGTGATTCTATAGAATCTTACTACACCAATGGACAGTGACTGTATTGGGGTTTGTGGTGGGGACTTGATAATGGGGGGAATCTAGTAACCACAATGTTGCTCAAGTAATTGTATATGAATGATACCAAATAAAAAAATAAAAACAAAAGAATTTACTTTTAATTCTTTCAAAGTGTGATAATGGGATTTTCACTATATATATGTGTGTGTGTAGTATATAGAGACCTTATCTTTTAGAGATATATGCTTTAGTTCATATTATATACATTGAGTAATTACAGATGAAATGGTAAGATGAAAAATAATATCTGGAATTTGCTATAAAATCATCTTGGGAGCAGGGAATGAAGAAGTAGGTAGGGGTATAAAATTAGCCAAGATTGACCATATGCTGATAGTTGTTAATGCTGGATGTTGAAACATGGAGTGATAGGATTTCATATGTTAATAAGTCCTCCTTGATATACACATGAAAATTTCCATAATGTAAAGATTTTTCAATATCTGACAATGCTAAGTCATAGAGTGAATGTGGAAAAAGGAAATTTTCATACACTGTTGAAAGAAGTAAAAATTGATACAGTTCATCAATTCTCTCATCTATGATTCTGAAATACAAAAGCTCAGAAAGCAAAATTTTGGGGGATTCATTTGGCTGCAAAACCTGACCTGAACTTTATGAGGCTATTTATTGTCTCTATGTATTTCTCTTAGTGTGACCATAAAGTATTACTGTGTTTGATTATGTTATACTGTCAATGGAATACTTGCTAGGAATATTATGTAATATTATCATATTATATTCTAAAAATTCATAATTCTAAAATGCATCTCACCAGAAAAATTTTACAGATTATTTTGGATCTGTACAACATCCACTTCAGAGATCAATTTGAGATAATCTTGTAAAGATGAAATGGGCATACTTTACAACTCAGCAATCCTATTTTAATGCAAACACTATTAACTATACTTTAATGCATATGTTATTAATTATTTACATGTTTTCAACAGAAAATATATATTGTGGACAGTTTGACTATGGCATTCTTTGTAATACTGAAGTTGGAAACAACCTAATGATCATTATTAGAAAATTATTTCTGGTTTGGTCATATACTGGCATTGTTATGTAAGAGTTAAACTACATTAACTAGGATCTATTAGTATCAATATGGATAGATTAAAAGCAATAAGGGCAAGTGAGAAAATTTACATAACAATGTCTACAGTTTACTATTTACATGTATTTTAAAATATGCAAAACAATGAAATATGTTGTGACCAATAGGTATGGTAAAGTATAAAAATACAGACTAGAAAGATACACACCAAAGTCATGTTGTGGCTACCTGAAGAGAGTTTAGAAAGGGATTAGAACTGTGGGGGGAGGAGAATGTTGCATTTCTTTTATAGAAAACTGATGAAACCTGAACAAAGTCTCATCTTCATCTAAGTCCTTCACCCTCAGAAGCCCAGGATGAGGCTATAACTCTTCCAGCTGAATTAATACCCCCATAATCCTAAAATAAATTATTTATTTTTAGGTTCTGTAAGGTCTAAGTAGTCCTAGGGCAAGTCTCTGGGAATTGTTTGAAATTCTACCACTTTAGGAAATACTAGCACAGTGTTTGAGAATACTGTAACATCCCTGTACTTGAGAACCCAAGTATTAGAATTCTGTATAATAAATCCAGATTGTATAAAAATTTTACATATTAACTCCTGACTTACAAGCTACATAAAATGTACATAAATTCCTGCAAGAAGACAAGTCAAGACAGAAGAAGAGACTATCTGGAATGGATAGGGAAAAAAACCCAACAGACATATTTATTTAAAATAGTGAAATTGTTACATTAATTATTATTAAATAGGTATATCTGGAATTTCAAGATTTTTAGTATCTACTAATCAGCATATTTAAAAGAAGCATTATTTATTTACTCTAATATATGAAAAGACAATTTTATAACAAAATAATTGGTTACATTTACTATAAGCTTTCTTTGTAGTTGAATATGCATTTTCATCAAGTAACATTCAGTTGACATCTACCAAAATTAAAATGTATCACCTTAGGAAAACTACATTTCCCAATGGTTCATGGCTGTTGCTTAGCCTTTTAAAATAATTCTTTTAAAAAAGTACCTGCATTGACAAATGGGATTCCATCATATGGGACATACTGGGATTTCCACATCAAACGTGTAGCTGGCTTGGCTGGGTTTGGAGATTGGCGGGTTCCCCAAACACTCTGTGTCTGCTGCTTGTGAAATGTTAAGATACTTTCTAATTCAGTCTCACTTATACAGTAGCCACGGTATGAATCTCCAATTTTCTGTATGTAGTAGAAATTAAATAACAAAATTATTAGCAAATATGTTTCATTGTCCAAAAAAATGTAATGAAGTAGCTGTCCAAAATGAAAAGACTCACCAGCTTTCAAAAGAGAATGTCATTTCTCCCTTCAGATCAGTATATTACAATAGTGGGTCTATTCTGATCAACCAGCATCATTAAATAGATATTTTCTAGGTGTATGTTAGAGAATATAATGACAAACTCACAGCTTCACAATCTTTATCAAAATTTTGTTCAAGAAAAATAGTATTTAGGAAGGATACCTTGAAGAACATATGTATCCATTCTTCCAGATGTTTAAAAGTCTACTCTAGATCCAACCAGATCAGTATAAAACTAGCCACAAAGCACTTATTCTCTGAGGGGCTTCTTTTACTCAAACTGATTTTTATATACCATGAGTCCATTTGAAAACTGATGAAAATTGTGATCGTATCTCTTATAAAAATCATGTCAAAGAATTTACTCATTATATCAAGATTCTTTTTATGAAGATTCTTCTCAGAGAAAAATTCCTGTTTGGCATTAATACCAAAAACAGTTAATGGTTTCTTTTATCTTATGGAAATTTGCATAGTCACTTTTATCTAATGGATACAGAATTTATTAACTAACCAGGTTCCCCCTTTTGAAATGTAGATGATTTGATTACAGATAAGAGTGTCTGTGTATACACATGTATACATATATGTACACTGTACACACATACCCACACTTATACTTCATTAAGATATACATTTCTTACTTTCATTTTATAGTTCCATTATTGTTTTTCTTTATTCTATAGCTTCCACTTTTAATTTCCACCTTGCTAATGTATTTTATGTATTTTTGTAAAGTGGTCTTAAATTCTACCTTAAACAAGGCAAGGTATAAGTAAACCATGTAAATAAATTGTTATTTTTTTACCCACAACCATATGAGTATCCCTCAACTACAGGAGAAACTGTTTTAAACCAACAGAGAAAATTTGTTAACTGTGATCTCTTATATTGTAATACATACAGACCTAGAATTGATTCCATGTATTTTTCCCCCTAGAGTGAATAACAGCAGAGATGTAGGACTAGGGATCTTGTTCTTCCTCATTAGATTAAATATTTCACCTTGGAAGTATACATTTAATAAAAGGAAGGTATCAAAATACTATTGTGGTTGTACTTTGGACATAACAAAAAGAGATAATCTGATGTCAACAATACATTATCTACAATTTCCCCTAACAGTAATGAAATTGCCTATGCTTACAAATTTTCTTCTAGCTTATGTATTTCTTCATCAAAACCTCCATTACAAATACAAGTAGGAATAAAGTCTAGCTATAACTGTTCTTCTATATAAAATGAATACAGCACATAAGTCAATGGAAGAAAAAATTTCAGAATTAGTACAATTAGGCCTGTATCAGGAGATAAATTTTTAATACAGTATTGAAATTCATCCAACAATACATTTTAGTCAGATGGAAATTCAAAAGTAAAAAGGATTACAAACCAATATTTTGAAGCAAAATGCAGAAAATATTTCTTCAGCCGCTAGCCAAAAATATTTTTCACTATTGATATAACTTGGAGAAAAGAAAGAATCCTTCACTGGTTAAGGTCATTCAGTCTGTTGGACAGTTTTAACTAGTTTCTTACAAGATGTATGACACTAGCTAAGCAACACAATGCACCCAGGTTGTGAAATAAGGTAACTTGACCACATTTTTGCTAATGCTTTAATGTTCATAGCATTCTATGAAGTTTACAATAATGATTTTAAAAACACTCATCAAACAGTAACAATAGTAACTTTAAGAAACCACTGGAAAACTATGACTTACAAGTAGTGTGAGGGAAAAAAATCTTAAAGAAGAAAAAAAAATACATGTAACTTAGGAAAACAACAACAGTGATAATGTCCTAACACATGCAATACACCACATCATTAGACTTTATTATTAGAAATTTTCTCAAAATACTAAGTAATGGTTTCCTTCCCATATTTTAAGATTTTTAAGACATTCTAATAATTAAATACTCATTACTATGTATATCTTATATGCAGAGGAGCATGGTCTCTTCCCTCTAAAAGTATGTGGTCTAAATGTTACATAATAATGAACAATCTAAACTGGCAAATAAAGAATTTAAAGAGATAAATAGATAAAAGCTAAAATAATCAGACTATTTACAGAAAAGCTATGTAGGACTTGCACTGGGATAGTTAGAAAGATAAGTAGCAGAAAAACAACCTGTTAGGAAATGGAAATAAAAACAAGTGAAGGCAGAGATAAAGGAAGATTCTCAAGTACTTGTAGAAAGACTAGGTTAACAAAATGGAAGAAGAATTGGAGAAAAGTAGGACATAAAATAGGACAAGATAGGGGACTTCAAGGAAGATGGCGACGTGAGCAGGGTGGCAGAAATCTCCTCCCAACACTATATTTATCTATGAAAATACAGCAAATACAACTATTCATAAAAGAGAGACCAGAATACACAGGAAAGCACACAGCGTGTAGCTACACCTGAGAGGACTTGGCACCCCACGAGGTGGGTAAGATATGGAGCCACGACCTGGCAGGACCCGGGCACTCCCCAACCCCAGTGCACTGGCGGGAGGAGAGGATTCGGGGCTGGGAGGGAGTGGAAGAACAGGCCCGCGAAATAACCAGCCCCGGTGATCAGCGCGGGGAGCGCTGACACATTGCACAGTGTAGCGGAGATTGGAGAGACAGAGGGTGAAGAGTCTGAGCGGGGAATGCGCCAGGGTGCTTGCAGCCGGCTCAGGGAAGGAAAAAAAAAAGAAGAAAAGCACCCGTTTTTTTCAGCGGTCTTAAAGAGACAGGAGCCCAGCGGAGGACTGGATCACCCCGGAACACTCAGCCCAGCAGGCTGGTAGTCCTGGGGAGTTTCGGACCCCTTAGCTGGTGACTGGGAAAGGGTGGCCGCACTTAGACTTCCCACAGAGATCAACAACCTTCCATTTGTTCAAACCCCGGCCAGAGCTATAAAGGGCCCTGAGGAGTGGGGCAGCCACGGCTCTGGATTAGTGGAGCAATGTTGCCACCGACAGCATCCTCACAGACTCCACTCCCGGTGGGTGTTTTTGTTTTTTTTTTCCTTTTTAAAGTCATAAAGAGCCCAGCTGACATATGTGGCAACTACCAGCAACCACTTCTATAGCCATGAAAAAACAGAGGAATATGGTAGAGATAAAGATCCAGACCCAGACAACCCCAGAGAGGGAACCTGAAGGGGAAGGAAATAGTCTCGCAGTCCACGGAAGCCCACAGATCTCCCAACACTAGGGACCCAAGGAAGACAACACCAAGACACATAATAATCAAAATGGCAAAGATCAAAGATAAAGACTAATAAAGGCAGCTAGAGAGAGAAAAAAGATCACCTACAAAGGAAAACCCATCAGACTATCATCAGACTTCTCAACAGAAACCTTACAGGCCAGAAGAGAATGGCATGATATATTTAACGTAATGAAACAGAAGGGCCTCGAACCAAGAATACTGTATCAAGCACGATTATCATTTAAATACGACGGAGAGATTAAACAATTTCCAGACAAACGAAAGTTGAGAGAGTTTCCCTCTCATAAACCACCACTACAGGATATTTTAAACGGACTGTGGCAGAGGGAAGAACCCCTAAGGCTAAAAAGATGTCACCAGAGAAAATAAAATCATAGCAAAGAAAGCAGACCATCCAAATACCAACTAAAGGCAAAGAATAAAACACCTAGTATATAAAGAATGGAGGAGGAAGAATAAGAAGGGAGAGAAATAAACATCAGACGGTGTTTAAAATAACTTAACAAAAAAATTAAGTTAGATTGTAAGATAGTAAAGAAGCAACCCTTGAACCTTTGGTAACCACGAATCTAAAGCCAGCAACGGCAATAAGTACATATCGATCGATAAACACCCTAAATGTAAATGGACTGAATGCACCAATCAAAAGACACAGAGTAACAGAATGGATAAAAAAGCAAGACCCATCTATATGCTGCTTACAAGAGACTCACCTCAAACCCAAAGATATACACAGACTCAAAGTGAAGGGATGGAAAAAGATATTACATGCAAACAACAAAGAGAAAAAAGCAGGCGTTGCAGTACTTGTATCAGACAAAATAGACTTCAAAACGAAGAAAGTAGCAAGAGATAAAGAAGGACATTACATAATGATAAAGGGGTCAGTCCAACAAGAAGATATAACCATTATAAATAGATATGCACCCAACACAGGAGCGCCAGCATATGTGAAACAAATACTAACAGAATTAAAGGAGGAAACAGACAGCAATGCTTTCATTTTAGGAGACTCCAACACACCACTCACTCCAAAGGACAGATCAACCAGACAGAAAATAAGTAAAGACACAGAGGCACTGAACAACACACTAGAACAGATGGACCTAACAGACATCTACAGAACTCCGCACCAAAAAGCAGCAGGATACACATTCTTCTCAAGTGCACATGGAACATTTTCCAGAATAGACCACATACTAGGCCACAAAAAGAACCTCAGTAAATTGAAAAATATTGAAATACTACCAACCAACTTCTCAGACCACAAAAGTTTAAAACTAGAAGTAACTTTTAGAAAGAAATCAAAAAGGCTCACAAATACATGGAGACTTAACAACATTCTCCTAATTAATCAATGGGTTAATGACCAAATCAAAACAGAAATCAAAGAATATATGGAGACTAATGACAACAACAACACAAAGCCACAACTTCTGTGGGACGCAGCAAAGGCAGGTCTAAGAGGAAAGTATATCGCAGTCCAGGCCTATTTAAGGAAGGAAGAACATTGCCAAATGAACAGTCTAAAGACACAATTACTGAAATTGGAAAAAGAAGAACAAATGAGGCCCAAAGTCACCAGAAGGAGGGACATAATGACATAATAAAGATCAGAGAAGAAATAAATAAAATTGAGAAGAATAAAACAATAGAAAAAATCAATGAAACCAAGAGCTGGTTCATTGAAAAAATAAACAAAATAGATAAACCCCTAGCCAAACTCATTAACAGAAAAAGAGAATCTACACACATAAACAGAATCAGAAATGAGAAAGGAAAAATCACAATGGACCCCACAGAAATACAAAGAATTATAAGGACTATTATGAGCATCTATATGCTAACAAGCTGCAAAACATAGAAGAAATGGACAACTTCTTAGAAAAATACAACCTTCCAAGACTGACCAAGCAAGAAACAGAAAAACTAAACAGACCAATCACCAGCAACGAAATTGAAGCAGTAATCAAAAAACTACCCAAGAACAAAACCCCCGGACCTGATGGATTCACCTTTGAATTCTACCAGACATACAGAGAAGAATAACACCCATTCTCCTTAAAGTTTTCCAAAAAACAGAAGAGGAGGGAATACTTCCAAACTCATTCTATGAAGCCAGCATCACTGTAATACCAAAACCAGGCAAAGACCTCACCAAAAAAGAAAGTTACAGACCAATATCCCTGATGAAGGTAGTTGCAAAAATGCTCAACAAAATATTAGCAAACCGAATTCAAAAATACATCAAGAGGATCATACACCATGATCAAGTGGGATTCATCCCAGGGATGCAAGGATGGTACAACATTCGACAGTCCATGAACATCATCCATCACATCAACAAAAAGAAGAATAAAAACCACATGATCATCTCCATAGATGCTGAAAAAGCATTTGACAAAATTCAGCATCCATTCATGATTAAAACTCTCAACAAAATGGGTATAGATGGCAATTACCTCAACATCATAAAGGCTATATATGACAAACCCACAGCTAACATCATACTTAACAGCGAGAAGCTGAAAGCTTTTCATCTAAGATCGGGAAAAGACAGGGATGCCCACTCTCTCCACTATTATTCAACATAGTACTGGAGGTCCTAGCCATGGCAATCAGACAAAACAAAGATATAAAAGGCATCCAGATTGGTAAAGAAGAAGTCAAATTCTCGCTATTTGCAGATGATATGATACTGTACATAAAAAACCCTAAAGACTCCACTCCAAAACTACTAGAACTAATATCTGAATTCAGCAAAGTTGCAGGATACAAAATTAACATACAGAAATCTGTTGATTTCCTATACACTAATGATGAACTAACAGAAAGAGAAATCAGAAAAACAATTCCATTCACAATTGCATCAAAAAGAATAAAATACCTAGGAATAAACCTAATGAAGGAAGTGAAAGACTTGTTCTCTGAAAACTACAAGACACTCCTAAGAGAAATTAAAGAGGACACTAACAAATAGAAATGCATCCCATGCTCTTGGCTAGGAAGAATAAATATTGTCAAAATTGCTATACTACTTAAAGCAATCTACAGATTCAACGTAATCACTATCAAACTACCAACAACTTTCTTCAATGAACTGGAACAAATAATTCTAAAATTCATATGGAACCACATAAGACCCCGAATAGCTAAAGCAATCCTGAGAAGGGGGAATAAAACAGGGGGAATTATGCTCCCTGACTTCAAGCTCTACTACAAAGCCACAGTAATCAAGACAATTTGGTATTGGCACAATAACAGACCCACAGACCAGTGGCACAGAATAGAAAATCCAAACATTAACCCAAACATATACAGTCAATTAATATTTGATAAAGGAGGCTTGGATGTACAATGGAGAGATGACAGCCTCTTCAGCAGCTGGTGTTGGAAAAACTGGACAGCTACATGTAAGAGAATGAAACTGGACTACGGTCTAGCCCCATACACAAAGGTAAACTCAGGGTGGATCAAAGACCTGAATGTAAGTCATGAAACCATAAAACTCTTAGAAAAAAGCACAGGCAAAAATCTCTTGGACATAAACATGAGTGACTTCTTCATGAACATATCCCCCCGGGCAAAGGAATCAAAAGCAAAAATGAACAAGTGGGACTATGTCAAAGTTAAAAGCTTCTGTACAGCAAAGAACACCTTGAGTAAACAAAAAGACATCCTACAGTATGGGAGAATATATTCATAAATGACATATCTGATAAGGGGTTGACATCCAAAATATATAAAGAACTCACGCACCTTAACAAATGAAAAGCAAATTATCCAATTAAGAAATGGGCAGAGGATAGAGGACATGAATAGACACTTCTCGAAAGAAGAAATTCAGATGGCCAACAGGCACATGAAAAGATGCTCCACATCGCTAATCATCAGAGAAATGCAGATTAAAACCACTATGAGATATCACCTCACACCAGTGAGGATGGCCAACATCCAAAAGACAAACAACAACAAATGTTGGCCAGGATGTGGAGAAAAGGGAACCCTCCTACACTGCTGGTGGGAATGCAAATTAGTTCAACCATTGTGGAAAGCAGTTTAGAGGTTTCTCAAAAAACTCAGAATAGAAATACCATTTGACCCAGGAATCCCACTCCTAGGAATTTACACTAAGAATGCAGCAGCCCAGTTTCAAAAAGACAGATGCCCCCTATGTTTATCGCAGCACTATTTACAATAGCCAAGATATGGAAGCAACCTAAGTGTCCATCAGTAGATGAATGGATAAAGAAGATGTGGTACATATACACAATGGAATATTATTCAGCCATAAGAAGAAAACAAATCCTACCATTTGCACAACATGGATGGAGCTAGAGGGTATTATGCTCAGTGAAATAAGCTAAGCCGAAAAAGACAAGCATCCAATGATTTCACTCATATGTGGAGTATAAGAACATAGAAAAAAAAAAACTGAAGGAACAAAATAGCAGCAGACTCACAGAACCCAAGAACGGACTAATAGTTACCAAAGGGAAAGGGACTGGGGAAGATGGGTGGGAAGGGAGGGATAAGAGGGTAAAAGGGGCATTACGATTAGCAGACGTAATGTTGGGAGGGCATGGGGAGGGCTATACAACTCAGAGAAGACAAGTAGTGATTCTATAGCACCTCACAATGCTGATGGACAGTGACTGTAATGGGGTGGTGGGGGGGACCTGATGAAGGGGGTAGTTTAATAACCATAATATTGCACATGTAATTGTGGATTAATGATACCAAAATAAATTATAAAAATTAATTAATTAATTAATTAATTAATTAACCCCCCCCAAAAAATAGGACAAAATAGGATAACACTAGATTATTGAAGACCTTGATAACTAGCTATAGTAGCTAAGTGAAGAAAAAATAACACTGAACTCGTTGGGCAGTGAGAAAAGACAATGAAAGCAATAATTAAAGATAAACAGTTTTAGTAAGCTACACAGTAAGGACCAGAAATGGAAGAGTTGAAAAGATTAGAGGAAGGCTGTTACTAAGTCGAGTTCAAGATAACAAACATCTGTGGAAAAGCCCCCAACTCCCAAATAAAAAGAGAGATACTTTAAAGGGAAAACTAAAATAATCAGATGATTGCCTGACTATGGGAAAGGAAGAAATTAGACTAAAATTTTGTACCCGAGTGTCTGAGGAAATGGTATTTGTCATTACACAGACAAATTTAGGAAGCTGAGCTAGTTGTGGTATGGTAGGTAATTTTTGTTTAGGATTTGGTGAATTTGAGGTGAAATATAATTACAGCTTCAGGTAAGTAGCTGGAGATCTGGGAGAAGAACAAGGGCAGAATTAAAGAACTAATGATATAGATTTGGGGATCATTTCCATAAAAGTGAAAATTGAAAGTCAACAAAGTTGATACGCTCTCCAAGAGATAAACTGTAAAGAAATAAAACAAGGTTAAATAGTGAACTTTGAAGAATTTCCACTAGGATACGAAAAGAAGTAAGTGTAAGCAAAGAAAGAGAAGAAATGGTCAAAAGATGAAAAGTAGAGAAACATGATAGTGAAGTTTAATACAAGACAAAGAGTCACAAGAAATGATAGTGAAAGTGTAAACTGATTTATATGATCCCTGCTTTAACAGAGTTTACAATCTCTAAGTAATGAAAAAATATATGAGATCAGAATTAGCATAAACATGAACAAAATATTACAAATGCAGCCTCTATTAGTTGTACTCAAAAACAGACATTTGGGGATGAACTGTAGTTACAATCAAAAGAGAATCTAGGTAAGGGTTATTTACTCACCTCACAGCTCCTGAGACGGCAGGCCCATAGAGGTGTGTTAGAACAAAGTGGCTGGAGAGGAGCTAGGAAGGGTTCTTCAAGCACTCTGAGACAGGTGAGGAATATATATAATATGTAAGTTACACACACACATAAACATACACAGGGCATTCAACTGTTTTATCCTTTTAGCCAATGTTGAAGACAATATACTGTCAATAAGAAATTGCATTAATTATGACAGATTGATCTGATGGGTGTATTAATTATAAATTTCTTTAATCATTACTATTTCATTAACTGCTAAAGCAAAAGCCTAAGTTTGTTCTCCCAAATACCTATAATTCCAACAAATTCAAGTATTTTATCTCTTTTAAAACTGATTTTTTACTCTTTCCATTATGTATGTTTTTCATTTAGCAAAAAAAGAGCTCATCTTCAGATGACTCAAGAGTAACATATATCAAGTTTTAAGACTAAATGTCATAAATATTGTGTTAATTTAAAAATATTTTCATAGAACAATTAAAAAATATAAGTAATACAAAACCCATGTCTGTATTTCCCTTATTATAAGAAATACTGTTTTAAGGCAAAAATAAAAGCTGAAATAGACATTAACAAAAAACATTTTAAACACTTTACCACAGAAGAAGTCAATACATAAAAATGTGACCTGACCATTAACAATTTTAGGAATTGGAATGGATTATTTCTTTATTTAAAAAACTCTTATTAGTGTCATGTTTTCAGATTTCTTCAAAAGATAACAGGCAAGTGTCACTGAGGAAAAGTAGAACTTTGGACACGTACGGTTTCTAGAGTAGCCTCCTTGTTGCCAACATGACATCAAAATAATTAAAGACACATTGATGGTAGTTTGTTCTATTCCCTGAATTTCTGATATTTTCTATAGTCAGCCAACTTTAAATGCTATCATTTAAAGAAGATTTACATGGTGACATCAAAAGATGAGCTCCCCTTTGCCAATGACTCACCTGGTCACTGTCTTTCTGGGCAATGTGAGGGATGCTTGTGGATGAGGAATGTAATTACTGGTATTGTCTGCTAGAGCATCCACTCTTACCGCAGGCAAGTTTCTGTCACTGGCTTTCTCTTCAGAGACATCTTAACAGCAATAACAAGAACAAAGCAACATCAGTATCTTGAATAAGGCCATGATACTATAACTAACTGGAACCCAGATATTCGAAATAGGAAAGGGAAGCTATGTTCTGAAGCTAAAGATAACAAAACTTAAAATGCTTTATTGAGAATTTCTCTGATAAACTTGTTTACTTTCAAATTATAATACTGACTAATAGAATTTTGTAATTAAGTTTTTAGAACTTACATTGAACAGTTAGAAAATAAAAGTGGTAAAATTAAGAGTTTTACAATATAATGGGAAAATATAAAATGAAATTTTTGTTTCTATGCCATATTTATAATGTTTTCTGCAAACTGTCTTTCTCCCTTAAGTTTTAGTGACTGTTAACCAAGACAAAGAATCACAACATTAAGGCACAAATATCTACCCTAAAACATTAGCTATGAAAAATGACAAAAAGTGTAGCGATGTTGTTAGAAAAAAGACTCAAATAGATGGAAAAGAATGGGAAGCAAAAGGAAGAGGACAGAGATATTTTCAAGTAAAGATGGAATAAAATAAAAAGAATGGGAAGCATAATTCCTTTCTGAATCTGAAGGAACAAAGCAAAGAGGGAAAGAGAAGAGAGGATTAAAAGAATAGTTAAAAAGGATTGAGTCACATGGCTAATGACAATATTGATAAAAATACAAATGTAAATTTTTTTCCAGTAGCTATTAGCACTATATTCTTGTTCTTGTTGTTGTTATTATTACTGTTATAATTAAGAAGAATTTATTTTATGCTCACTGGTCATTTGGGAGGAAGCAAGAGTCAACCAGCTTCATAGAATTCCAAACTGAAATAATCAGCTAACCTAGACAGGGGTTGAAAAATGAACTTGAAATTTATTTAGGCTGAGAAACTTTTTCTAATTATTCAGGTTACAATCTTACCCAAAGAGATCAATAACACTGACTTTCATGAGATTATTATTATTTTTTGAAATATACATTTGTTCTTAAAATATTTTCAAATTCCCTATATCCCATGATTACTTACTCTGAGGACTATTCACATTCACAAGCTGTCCCTGAGGTATAATCACTTGTGCAGTTCCTGTCTGGGTAGATGGAATTACACGCAGCACCTGTCCATTTTCTGATGGGCTGGCAACAATCATCTTGGAAGCATTAAAAAACAAATCAAATGCAAAAGCCTCCAATGACTTAACAGCATTATAACTTAAATAAATTGTTAAAGACATGCCTACCTCTATAGTGGAATCTATTATTTCCCTCATTTTATAGATGAAAACACTGAGGTACATAAAAAATTTTTCCAAAGTCTCACAACTGATTAAGTGGTAAAGTTAGGATCCAAAACAGGCAACTTGACCTATGTCCTATGATCTTAACCACCTATGGTCTTAATCATTCATTACACATGTGTGAGGTCTAATTATTTAGCAATCTGAACATGGTTCTGACTGGACTTAATATGTTTACTTTTTTCTACTTACTGTATTACCCATATATGTTTGACTGTGTGGCAATCATTTGTCTCATATTTTAGGATTTTTTTCTTTAGTTTAAAAATAGCAATTTGTTAGATGTCTAATTAAACAGGATTTTAAAATATATTTTTGTGTTTATATACATCCTGTCTTGGTCCATTAATGAATATTACAGTGCCCAAAAAGTCTGGGGAAAAAAAAGAGAAAATTGTATATTCATTATTTTCTCTTTTTTCCCCCCCTATTTAACAACTGAATCCACTGCCTCAAATTTAAAGGAATGTCAACTAAAAAGGTGTCTGGAGTTGAAAACAAACATTTTGAGCCTACTAAATAATATTACTAATATATTATTTGAAAATAAATTTTTCTTTTATTTCCAGACATTTTGGATACCCTGTACACTTTATTACCCAACATACTATTCCACTGACACAATTTCACTGCTTTATCTGAAGTTCTTTTAAAAGGATCATTTGAAAAAATTCAAATTTGAAAAGAAACCTCAATAAAATAGAATGCTTTAAATAAAATTATAAACATTTCCCAGAAATAAGAGTAAGAATTGTTTCTCTCTGCCAGTTGTTGATTATTAAGTGTCTTGAGGTAAAAATACCTTGCCATTCCTCTTATCACTTCAGCATGAAAAGCAACTATAAGCTCTGATAATAACAGCTTTACATCTGTTCAGTGCATAATGAGTGGCAAGACTTTACATGTATTACCTTATTTAATCCTCTTAACATATGAGGATTCATTTATATATATATGAATAACACATGTGTGTGTAGACACATATACATAGATATAAGCAAAATAACAAAGAGCTATAATGAAGAACTGAAATTCAAACCCAAGCAGTCTGATGGCTTTTTAACTCTGTACTGTCTCTCAATATCTGATGATGTTACTCAACCTATAAAAAGACAAAAAAAGAGTACCAAAAAACCCTGCTGTACTTTAAAAGGCAACAGTAATAATATTGTTTTAAATTCTTTATGCTATATAATGAGATTAAATATCTCTGAAAAATATTTAATTCATTCTTAGAAAATAAGCATGATGTGGTTATTTTTAAATCCAAATAAAAGACATATAATTTACTCACATGAAAATTTCATAATTAAGACTGACCTATGGAATATCTCCTTAATTTTGAAACTGTTTCCCAAGCACAATGGAAAAGAGTCTCCTCCATTTTCTCTCTTTAGCTTATTCCATCTGATACCAAAAACTATTTTCAATCCATGTAATTTGACAACTGATGATAATCTTACTTTACCTATTTAAAAAATCTAATTATCTTTACCCTTTGCAATGAAAACAGTTTTGAAGAGTCAATTGCTGCAGCACATTCTATCTGAGGCAGACCATGAACAGTATCATAAAACCTTGGCTAATGGGTGATCTTATATTTACTGGCCTCTTTGGGTACCATATTCCTAATAAATCCCAAATACCATTCCTGCTTCATTCCAAAACCTCTTCATTACTGCAGATTCATCTACTAAAGAATCTTTTACTAGTTCCTTAATATCTTCTATATAAAAAAATCATATTAAAAAAATTCGTTTCTTTCAAAAAGCTCCACTTGGTGGGGAATGTTGATAGGGGAGACTATACATATATGGGGATAAGGGGGATGGTAAACCTCTCTATGTTCTGCTCAATTTTGCTGTGAACCTAAAGCTGATAAAAAAATAAAGTCTATTAAAACAAAATATCCAAAACACTCCACTAAGTTTCCTGGAATAGCACCACTTTCTTTCCTTAATTCAGTCACATACTTCCTATTTAATAGCTTCAAATAACCCTCTATCATCTTCTACCACAAACAATGCAAAAACACCTTTATAATCACTTTGTATAGAAATTTAACAATTATCAGAAAACCTTGATTAATGAGTAATCTTATATTTACTGACCTGCTTGTGTACCATATTTCTAATAAATGCAAAATACCACCCCTGCTTCATCCCAAAGCCTCTTTGTTGCAAATTCATCTGCTACAGAATCTTTTACTAGTTCCTTCATAGCTTCTATATAAAAAATCATATTTAAAAAGATATCATATCGAAGTGTTTAGCAAAGTGCCTGGCACATACAGTCGGTCACTCATCTATTTCCCCTTCCCCAGTGTACCTAGTCATTACAGTAATAATAATTAATAATGTTTAGATATTAACGTTAGTAAATGTTTAGCGTATATAGAATGGAAACAAAGATAAACTAAGTCAGCAAACTTCTTATAAAAGGCTAGATTGTACATATTTAACGTTGTTAGGCCATGTAAAATCTGTATTACATATTTTTTTCTTAAAATATTTTAAAAATGTAAAAAACATCCTAGCTCATGTAGGCCGTATTACTGTACTTATGCAACAGCTCAGTGTCTTTATTTGTCTTTAAGACACTGTGTATGCCCACAGTTCTCATGTATACCGTAACTCCTATTTCTTAATAAAGCTCCTGTTGTTTCTCCCAAAAAAAAAAAAAAAAAAAAAAAAGATATATCTTTCAAAAAGCTCCACTTGGGGGAGCTTGATAGGGAACAAAGAGAATGGGAACTCTTTTGTTAGATGCAAAGAAATAAACAACTTTAATGTGCTTTTTAGGAAAGGTACAATGTTAAAAATGATAACTCTTAACACATTTGAACTCCTTTATCCTTCTATCAGAACACATAGACTAAATGTTCTTACAGAAACTAGAATAAATGTCAACTAACAGGGGAAATTATAGAAATATTTCATTCTGGATATGAAATATTAAAATGTAGTTGGTTCACATCCAGATTATTTGTTGCATATTAACCTCTGCTGGTGATGCAGTATGGTTACAGTTAATCCTTATGCTGCATTTCAGTCCTAAAGTAGGCTCAGAAATACGCTGAGCCTGAATGTACACAAAAATAACTTGTTCACACTTAGCCACCTCTAAACCAATCACTCTCAACCTCAGAATTTATGTGGATTATAAGAGAGCAATAGGACTTAGATTAATGTAGAATGCTCTAGACTAGAAACAAAACAAGGATTAACTTTAGACAAAATGGATGATTACTTGTAGTATAATTTACAGTTGAAATTATGATTTAAGAATATTTTTATTATGAAATTAATAAATATTCATTGTAGAAAATTTGGAAAATACAGCAAACAAAAGATATATATTATTCTTCATATTGTTGATAATATAAGTATATTCCTATTAACCAGAGAACAACTTAGAAGTTTTTCTCAGTAATTTTCTTTATTTCAATTAAAATCATCTGTCATCTCTTCTACTCAAACTACAAACTTGGTCACAAATGGTTTTAGCTAGCAGGTTAAGAGAGCATTTTCATCTTTATGCATTATTATTCACATGACACATATGTATCTACCAACAAAGATAAGCAAGGGTATATTTAATTTCCAGTATATCATTGATAATTCCACTGATTTCTTTTTCTTCAAAGTATACCAGCATGTGGCAAGACAGTGACTGATGTTGATAAAGCAAGTGATAACTTTGAGTCAAAATGTATATACAGAAAATAAGTGTAAGTTATATTTAAACTCTGGCACTTTAGCACTAGTTACAAATTATTATACATTTCCAACTGATCTCAAAGCACCTACTGGGTGGAAAGTATTGATTTGAAGACTATTTGTAGTCCTGAAAGGAAATCTTTTAAAATACATACATAACTTTAAAATGAATGTCATGGAAACAGTATTTTCAAAGCAATGGTAAGTCAATAGTGTTAAGAAATTAAGGTCATCTAGTAAGACAAACATATTTTTCCAAATAGCATAAAACTGGTTATTTACAAAGTATACTCACCATTTGTGCATCAGAATCCCCCAATGACTGAAATTCATATTGAATAGGTTGCCCATCTTGGTCCACTAGATGGAGTTGGTCTGCAGAAAGAGTCTGTTTCTGACTCAGGGACTCTGGTAGATTCTGTGAGGCGAGTGGATTATCTGCTTCAGGAGTAGTAATGGGTAAAACTCTAGGAGAACCATTTTGCCCAAAGGAAGGATTCCTGGAGTCCATACAGGTTAGATGCTTTTAGGCAAAAAAAAAAAAAAAAAAAAAAATCACTTGGGTGTTTGCAAAATATGTCTCCATTGTTTTAAAAAACAGAAAGTTTATAATAGAAATGGAAATATATTCAATTCTCAGTTAATTAATTATTCACTTTACTCTTGTCAATTCACAGACTGATATTGACAGAAAGTAGTTTAGTAAAATTGTTGATTTTTATTATATTTCAATTTTCCATGGAAATGCAACTTGAAATGAAATATAATTTAACACTTTTTATGTATAAATCTTTATGAGTACATTAAGTAAAGCTCTACATTATAAAATTAAATAAATGACAGAATTGTGGATAAATGTTAAAATTCTTGAATACATTAAATGTAACACAATTCCTTAAGCATAGAAAGTTGTTAAATGGCATATTGTTTTCCCTTGAATAAAGTTCCCAGTTGAATCCTTACCTCAAATACCTGAGAATCTGTTTGTGACTCTTCAGAATCATTATGGTTGACTTTTAATGAATCAGTAGACTGTTCCATGCTGACATCATATTTAATTCCATTTTCCTCTATTATTTAATAGCTGAAAGAGTTTAAATATCTGATTAACTAAAGCACTTAACATTTTTATGGAATGTTGGTCTTAAATAAACTTCTCATCTCCCCTACTGTGTTACCCTATACACTTTAGGTTGAATCATTTCCATTCTATAGATTAGGGAAAAAAGTATTTTTGTTAAATGACTTGCTAAGGTACCAGAATACATTCAAAGCAGAGTAAAGATTAGCATTAGCCCTTATCCTACCCTTGATTAATCACACTTGTATACTGGTTTATTAAGATCACTGTTATACCTTTTAAAATACTTTTAAAATTCTCATTTTACAAAGATTTAATGCAAACAAAGGTTTTAAGTTTATGAATTGGGTGTACCCTATTGTAGCATTAGAGAATTTTAAAACAGATCTCTTGGTATAGATATTTTATATATATATAATATATATGTGTGTTATAATAGAAATGGATAATCTATGATAGATACACACACACACACACATAATTCCTACCATGATATACAACCACACCACTTAATGTTGGCTTGAAAAGCTCTGAAAATGAAGAAATATGTACTCTAAATAAAAGTTTGTGCCACTTAGGCCTTATACAATTTTCAACTGGTAGCAATTTTGTCTCTACACACACAGCCTCACCTCCTGGGGATATTTGACAATGTCTGGAAATACTTTTGTCATAACTAGAGGTAGGTGCTAATGGTATCTAACAGGGAGAAGCCCGGAGTACTGTTAAACGTGTTACAATGCACAGGACAGTGCCACACCAAAGATACATTTTACATTTTTTCATTAACTTCTAAAATGAAAATGAAGGGTTTTGTCAGTAAAACTATAAAATAGTTGAAAAGAGTATTCTGTAGTCATATGGTATGGGTTTGAATTTCAGCTTTATACTTAGTTGTCAAATTTGTTAACCACTCTGAGCTTTAGTTTTCTCATCTGCCAACTGGAAATAATACTGAACCTTCTTCATGGGGTTGTCAAGATTAAATAAAATAATGTATGCAAAGGGCTTGGCACAGTTCCAAAAATACTGTCCGTGTTCAAAAATTTATTTTTATTACCTATGATTATATAAACTAAGATTAATATTTCACCTATCTAGCCTAAATAAACCTTTGGTTTTTAAGGGCAAAAATCTGCTACAGTCATATTAATGTAATCAAAACTTATCTGGGTTAGTATGAAACTTCTAAATGTACTTCTCTATACTCTCTGAAAAATTGAAAAAAATTTTGAATTAGATGACTAATAGGCTCTATTTCAATATTATTGTTTAAAGATTCACATATTGTTTAAAGGTTCACCTGTAATCTTGGTTTATTCAGTCACAAAAAAGAATGAAATCTTGCCATTTGTGACAACATGGATGGACCCAGAGGGTATTATGCTTAGTAAGTCAGAGAAAGACAAATACCATATGATTTCACTTGTATGTGGAATCTAAAAAACAAAGAAGTTGAATGAAGCAAAAAGAAAAGTATTACCCCCTTCTCCCCTAATTTTTCCATCAATTTGCATTAGGCCCTTCAATCCTGACAACTGCAGGGTGAGTTAAAATAACCAATTTTCCCATCTAACCTCAATATTGGTATCTGTTATAAATTACCCCTAACTTTCAGTTAACTAAGTCAAATAAAGTTTTTAAGAATGAAGACATATTAAATAGCTAGGTAAAAAATGTTTTCTTTCAACTGGTAACCATAAACAGAAAAAAGTACCTATATACAAAATGCAATTTGACTTTTTCATTAATACATAATAGACAATAGTTAACTTTATTTATTGAGCTGTTACTTTCAATTAGTTAAAAATAAAATGATTATCTTCAGGAAGTAGCTTAAGTTTAAATTCAGGTCTCAAGCATTCTACTATCCCCAGAAATGCCCCCTTTTTGTCCACTGAAGTTCTTCCTTTCGGGGGCACTAAATCATGATAGTTGTGGCTCCATTTAAGTGAAAGTTATAATTATATGTCTTCACAGCAGCATTTTTTCTATAATGAGAAGGTATTCAATACATATTTTATTTTCCTACTCATAGAGAAAACTACTAAATTTTCTTTTGTGGATTTCATTATAAAATAGCCATTACCAGCCTGATATAGTAGAACCATCAATTGGTGTAAAGAGAAGTAAAAACTAAGATAGACTTTATGGATAACTGCACGAGTGCAGAGGTAGGGGACTTAAACCTCTCTGTGTCAGTTTCCTTATCTAAAATTAGGGATTTGGACTAAGGTTTTGTTTCAACTCTCATATTCTGTAACTACTAGTGAAACAAAGACCTCTGCAGTAAACCCATTGTTCTCCACAATGAAAATATTTTACTGATAGGGCACCTTTTGGAGTCATAGAAGTTTGAGAATAAAGGCCTCCCTCCCCATATCTTACCTTCTATAAAAACCTGTAGCTGATTGGACAAGCTTATTTCTTAAGCAAATAGTATTGGGATTGGATAAAGAGAACAGAAAGGACAAAGTATTAAATATGTAGTTTAGGCAGTTAGGGATTGGACTTCAGAACACACACTAAGGCATTAAATTTTGCTGGCAAACTGCTTTCTGGAATGTTTCATATCACATTTAAAAAGTAGAGTTCACTTTATGTCAAAAGCAAAGATTAGGAAGAAACTGTTAAATAAGTTCAATGTTTTATTTCTAGGGAAAAGGGGCTTTTTATTGTTTATACATATTGAATGTATGGCAGAGGGGAAGAGACATTCAGGTGGTGGTCACTCATTTCTCTGTGGACGGTATTTGGGCTATAGCTGTTTCGATTTTGTTGAACAACAATTCTACTTGTTTGGAATTTTAGAGGTAAATCTCAGCTGAAACTTCTAAAAAAAATGTCTTAACAGTTATTTTAGTGAATTGCCCTATAGACTTCTGTGTGGTAAAATTTCTCTATTAAAACCAATAATCTGAGAATAAATCTCCAAATAGGATGATTGAAGGATGATATCACTTTCAGTTTAATCTTAGAGTTTCTCTTAAATCTAGGTACCTTGGTTAAATTCCCAAATTTAAAGGATCTTGAAATGTATTCAGTATCAATGACAGGCCTTTTAACTTACTAATGTAAAAAAAAATATTGCTCCAAAGTACACTAGAAAATAAAACTTCTCTCATCTTTTAGGGTAAATGACACAATGCTGCTTTTATAATGTATACAAAATTATGAATCAATGGTGTCACAAATTAAATCAAGACTCCTATTTTACAAATTGTTTTTTAGAATAATTTATTTTTTAATATGGGTTTTGAAAGTTATTGTGTTAAATTCACACTAAAGTCTTAAACATATACAAATATACATAAAGAAAAACCAATTAAAACTTCCATTTTTCATTGAAAAAATTTTTAAGACTAGAGTTCACAATGTCTCTTCTCTCTCAACTAAGGTTTGCCATCTCTCTAAACTACCCTGTAATTTTAGTTACCACCCATTTCTTACCAGACACTTACACACCTCTTTTTACCTCTTTGTTCTTTGAGAGCTATACAAATTATTTCATTAACGCTAACAATGACTCTTGAGGTAGATTATCTGTATTTATGGATTGGAAAACCAAAGCTGTCTAGTACCTTGCTTAAGATCACAGAGAGCATTAGATCTCAAATTCAAAAATGAATAGGAAGAATCCCCCCAAAATAGGACTCTGAAACCCATCATAGTCTTTATATCACATCACACTATACCACTACATAGACAAAAAAGAAATCTATAATAAAGAGTAACATAGTTCCCAAGCTGTGGTTCTCCAGATAACAACGTGTCATAAAGAGGACCTTAGTACATGAATTATGTAGGAAACCATTAAGAACCAAAGCTTTAAGTTAATGTTCTAAATAAGAAAAATATTCAAAAGCACCTAACTATCCAAGTTATTGCATGGAGGGAACACCAAACATGACAAGTCACTGATGGGAAAACACCAAAGCCATGGTGTTTAGTTACTTTGGAACACTATTAACTAACTTTCCCTTAACTAAAGGTCTCTGTCAATAAAAAATGCATTTCAGTGAATTCAACATTTCTGCTTTGCAAATTCAAGTTTTATCTTCTCAAACATGTATTTAGCTTCTGTATCTTCTAATTATATTTTTCAGTTTGATTTAAGATTAACCAGTATTGACTCTATCAGGTCATTTATTTTCTTACTTTGATACATTTCAAATTAATGATAGTTAAGAGTATTACTCTACTGATTATACATCTTAAAAATATTTTAACCAGTGATGTATTGTCAATAATAAAACTATCATTTGAAAAAGAATAATTATTTGAAAATTTATTTCAGGTTTTATGGATTTTAATTCAGGCAATTTTACTGCTTTGACTCAAAAATTACTTATGATTAATGTAGAATGGTAAAATTATCAAATTTCTCTCCACTTCTACCAAATTCATAAAGTATGGATTAAATATCAAAACTTCAATTAAGAAAGCGTTTCAAGCTTCAGGTGGACTAACTTTTTAAATGCATACAATTCTCGTCATTACAATGCATCACATGGTTAAATGACCACCTCTGTTTCCAAGTTCCTTTCCTAAGACTTAAGCGTAGAGGTTTTCTCATTCTGTTCCTTTAACCAGGAAGCTATTCTCCTTCATTGTTCAAATTGGCAAAGCCTCTAGTTAAACTGACATCTAAATGATAATTATGGTAATAACAGTTAACACCAAGTGGCATTTAATTCTCACAGTTGACCAAGGTGTGGCACAGAGGTTAATAATTAAGTAGTTGAGGCAGGGTTCGAACCCATTCTCCAAGTTCCTAAGCCCGAATTTTAAAAAGGAGAGTAACTTGAAAACACACCTACTTTAATGATCTCTAATAAAAGAATATTTTTCGCTGACAATTATTTAAATCCTTTGTCATTGTCTATGGTCCATTTAAGTATCAGGTGTCTGATAACTGTACATCCTTAAGCAACGTAAAGAAGAAAAGCTTTAGTTGTCTTCACCTGTACACATACCGCTCAGCCCACAAATTTTGCAATCCATTTCTGCCTGATTCTAAACTGCTGTCTCTTGAAGTCCCCCTCTTGGAGTTTTCTGGCGAACGCCTTAAAAAGTGACTTTGAGATCTGGATAGAATCTCCCCATCCATCCTCCCTCAGAGAAACAACTAAAATCAATTAGAATAATTCTCGGGACCATTGACAGTAAGACACATGCCTATGGATAACTTGAAGACAAAAAGTCAAAAAGTTTAGGAGGTGTGGAAGGACACCAGTCCTCTGATAAAACATAAAATACGAAAGGGCGCATAAAGAGAAAAAAAAAACCCCTCAAAAGTGGGGCGCGGCACTGCGCGAAGGACACTGGGCGCTCCCGCCCGGGGTCCGGGTCCTTCCCCGCAGCGGTGGCGCGTCCTCGGGCTCAGCAACCCTCCTCAAGAAACCTAAACTTCACCTTTTCCAGCCCGGCTCTCCGGGGCCCGCGAGCCCCGTCCCGGGAGGGGGCTAGTAGGCCTCGACATGTGGGGCCCCGAAAAAGTCCCGAGGAGAGGCGCGCGGGGCGCCACCACGGCCGGGTTGCGGCGGGGGCCGGGGGCTGGCGGTCGCTCGGGGACCCGGCAGGTCGGGAGGTGACGAGAGGAGGCAGGAGGCAGAAAGGGGGGTGGGAGGTAGCGTCAGGTCGGTCGGCGAAGACAGCTCTGCCAAACCTCCAACTCCCCAGGTCCCGCCGCCTCCGAGAGCCCTACAGGGCGAGGAGGGAAGTCCACAGAGTGCCGGAGCAGAGGGGAGAAAATCAAAACGAGTCTACTCAACCTCGTCTTGGCTCCGAGGCCCCGCCATGGAGACCAGCACACTGCGCAGGCGCACCCTTTCGAGCGCTCACAGCGCAGTACTGTGAAATAAGACCTCTATCGGCCACCGTCGTCTGTTTCCTTTGTGATTGGTTCTTTGTCATATTCCGACCTCTCACCTGGATCCAAAGCCTGAAGCTAGCGGCCAGAGCCCACGAAATAACTCGGTAGAGTGACGTTCTGATTGGGGGTATACGTGAGAAAATAAACCTGGCAAAGCTTTAGTAAATTAATGCTGAAGGCAGAGGAAATATAGTATTTGTCTGGAGTCAGGAAGGTTTAATGCACATAAGATATCCTGAGGTCAGCATGGCAAAAATGACTACAATTCCCAGTGGTTACAGCGTCTGAGAAGCGCTGCTTTCTGGGGGTTGTAGTATCTAAGAGTTGCGTTTGCGGTATTGGGCCTAAGGACAATCTCGTAAAAAAAGAAAAAAAAGCAGCAGATTTGAATTGGGCCTTTCTGTATTTTCATAATCTGTCACAGGTCTAAATATATTGAAAGAAGCCCAAAAAGATCAAATGGACACGCCGTCTTTAAGACTATGCTTTACTAATCGACGATTCCTAAATCTAGTGATAGGTCGTTGAAGCTTGTGGGCTGGGCCTCTGTGGAAGGGCAGCCTCGTGGTTTCTTCTTGCTGCGGAAGCCCTGTGTTGGACTGCAGCTCCTCGCTTAACCGGTGCAGTCTAATATTGAGCTACCCTTTCTGTAGTCCTAAGACATCAGAGCACCTGACCCTACTCCTAACGTTTCCGTAGGCAAGTCTTGTGTGTAGTCCTCGCAATGGCTCAGCTCCAGACACGCTTCTTCACTGACAACAAGAAGTAAGTACTCATCCCCCTCCCCCACTCTTCTCTCCCCTCCTTTACAAAGATCCCTTCGGTGTGACCTTGTGGATCCCCATTTGTCTTTGCGTTCAGTTCACTTCCTCCTACCCCGCGCCCCCTTTTTGCTGGAGTCCTCGCTGGAGCACGTTTTCCGCCAGAATTTCCCAGGTCCGACCTTCGAGGTCACCGATTCTTTCTCTGCCTAGCTTCTCAGGCTCTATATAATCTGAATTGTGAGTGTTAAAGGGGCCCGAAGGGTTTCAGGTTAGCTTCCTGATGGGCCAAGTCCTTCGTTACAGGCTGCCTGCTAGTGGTGTTTCAGTTTCTGAAAAAACAGCTTCATTTTCTTTTTCTTTTTTTAAGTGATAGACGATGCTTTTCTAAACCAGTGTAGAAAGTGGAGCACTGACTAGGGGGTTGCTAGAATTGGTTTTTGATAAGAATGTGCAGTCAGTTCAGTTACAGATTTGTGTATGTATATGCGTGTTCATGTGTGCATATGTGTATGTATATATATATGTATACTTACATGTGTGCGTGTGTTTGTATATATAAACATTTTTACTACTGGTCCCAGTGATGCCGGGTTCTTGTTCACGAAGCCAAAGAATGAGCTTAGCAAACAGGCAAAGTAGGAGAGCAAGGTACAGGCTTTTATTTAGAAATAAAGTGAAAGGACAGAGCTCCCAGCTCTGGCCAGGAGGGTACAAGAGAGCCCCAGGCTTTATGTATTTTTTTTATTTGGCAACAACTTGATTGATATGTAATTCACATACACTAGATTTCACACATGTAAAGTGTCCAGTTTGGTGGTTTTGAGTATATTTGCATAATTGTGCAACTATCACTACAATTTTGAAACATTTCTTGTCACCCTTTAGCTATTACCCCCCAATCCTTCTAAGCCCCCCGCTCTAGGCAACTATTGATCTGCCATGTGTCTCTAGAT
Organism: Phataginus tricuspis; assembly: GCA_029783875.1. Taxonomy (NCBI): domain Eukaryota; kingdom Metazoa; phylum Chordata; class Mammalia; order Pholidota; family Manidae; genus Phataginus; species Phataginus tricuspis. The sequence goes on from JAQQAC010000477.1 coordinate 34,424,763, forward strand.
TTGTCTGTTCTGGACATTTCATATAAATGGAATTATATAATATGGGGTCTTTTGTAACTAACCTCTTTCACTTAGGATGTTTTCAAGTTTCATCCATGTTGTAATAATGTATCTACTTCATTACTTTTTATAACCAAACAATATTCCATTGTATGGGTATACCACATTTTGTTTCCATTGTTTAGTTGTTGGACATTTGGGTTATTACCACATTTTGGCTATTATGAATAATGGTGATGTGCATATTTGTTTACAAATTTTCATGTGGACGTATCTTTTCATTCTTCTTGGATATATACTTAGGAGTGAAGTTGCTGGGTTAAATGGTAATTCCACGTTTAACTTTATTAATAACTGCCAGGTTTCCCAAAGCAACTGCACCATTTTACAGTCCCACCAACAATGAATAGAGGTTTATTTATCCACACCCTCACCAATACTTAGTCTTTTTTGATACAGCTATCCTAGGGGGTGTGAAATGATAGTCTCATTTTGATTTGATTTGCATTTCCTTGATGACTCATGCTACTGAGCATCTTTCCATATGCCTGTTGGCCATTTGTATATCTTTTTTGGAGAAATGTCTATTTTGATCCTTTACCCAATTTAAACATTGGGTTATTTTCTTATTATTGGGTTGTAAGTTTACCTTATATATTCTAGATATGAGTTCCTTTCCAGATATACTATTTGCAAGTGTTTTTTTTCCCATTCTCTTTTTAAAAGTTTCCTAATCTGATTCCTGTTGTGTTCCTCTAATCCAGTCTCCAAAGTGCTGCCAAGTCAGATCTAACTAAAAATTCTGATGTTATTCCTTAACTTCGCTACTACAGTGGTTTCTCATTGCTTAGGGAAACAAGTAAAAACTACTTCACACAGTATGTAAACTACTCCATGCACATTCTCTTTAGCCTTATCTTTGGTCACTGTCTAGAGCAAAGTTACACTTTCTGAAATAGGCTGAGTGGGCAGTTTAATAACCATTAGCTGTGGTGTGGCTGCTCTCCCTCCTTTCCTGCACCAGTTCCTCTGTCTACTCATCTCACCTGCCAAAAACTCACCTTTCTAGAGAGAGCTTAAGAGTGCTCTTTTGTGTGGATCTTTGCAGACCCTACTCTTCGGTCCTTTTCTCTGGTTGAAATAACCTGTTTCTGTTCTCAAAGTTTGTTATATCACTTACGACATTGCTCTTACATATTTAATTGTATTTGATTGCCAGACTTTTATCCTGAGACCAGAGACATGTTTTAATTCATTTTTGTTAACCCCATGTAGCAAAATGTCTGAGCTGTATTAGATACCCAGTAAATGTTTGTTGAATGAATAAATGCACATTTGTTAAAATATCTGTAGACTTGATCATATCATTTCCTTTTTATAGGTATGCTGTAGATGATGTTCCCTTCTCAATTCCTGCAGCCTCAGAAATTGCTGACCTTAGTAACCTCATCAATAAATTGCTGGAGGCCAAAAATGGTGGGTATATATACTCTGAGTAAGTAGGAAAGGGCATAGTGCCACTAACTACATTAAAATACTTCAAAATTTTTTCTTCTATTTTGGCCTTATAATACTGTATGTATTTTATAATGGTAAAATTTGTGAATTGTAACATGGATTTTCCTGCTTCATGATACTTTGAAAAATGCTTTGAAATAAAAGTTTTCAGGAAAAGTTATTTCAGTTTAACCTGCTTTTAAGACAATATGGAGATAAGCTGGTTGAGATTTAGGAATAAAGATTTAGTATAGCAGTTACAATGTGGAGGTAATCAAATGTGATTGTGCTGGGGAAGGCTGGGTTGGATAGGCATAGAAAAAGCACCTCGGTGCTTCGGTCCCACTTGCTGCACTTTGACAAAGCAAATGACAGTATTTGAGTACTTACTTTGTGTAATAATGAATGCCAGTATTAATACTGTTTTAAGTATTAGAATTCATTAAAAACTGATAAAAACACATGAATATGTAAGAGTATCAAAATATTTATGAGTATATAAATATTAAACTTATGCTATTGTATGAAAGTAAATTATTAGCTCATAAAATTCATATGAGTAATGTATGTTAAAATATTGATGAAACAAGATTGGTGAGTTGATAATTGTTGAAGTTGGGTGATAGATATATGAAGGTTTATTGTATTCTCCACTTTTGCATGTGTTTGAAATTTTCTATAATAAAATATTTGTTTGAAGTAATGAAACTATAATGGAAGATTTAAACTTGAAAAATTGAAAATCAGATAAAATGTGATCTTTAAAAACAAAATTTGTCAATGAAGTCACCATTTAGAGGCAAGCATATTTTTAAAACAGATGTTTCAGCTGCTTCAAAGCTTTTTTGATTCTACCATAGTTGGAGGAATGGAGAGGTCACAGTTATAAACTAAGACCTAATATTTTCCCCTTCTCATCTTCCAATAACCCCATACGTTTTTGGCTAAGTTTGAGATGATGTTTTCAAACATCTTGGTGGTGGGGTGGGTGGGACTAATAACTTTCATTCGTTACTAGCAACCTGTAGTTCTCAATTTCAGAGATACTCACATAGTATTTCCTATCAGTCCTTGTCTTTAATTTTATCACAGATGTATGTATTCTGATATGTAGTTACTTTTCTAAATTTCAAAACTGTCATGTATTCAGCTTGTTGAAAAAGACTTTGAACTAGAACAAAATTTGTTCTTGAAACAGCAGCTTGAAACAATACCAGTATATTGTTGTTTGTTATTATTTATTTATCCAAATAGTTGCATATTTTTCTAAACTTGCAGACTAAACATTGGTTTGTCTTTAAATATTGTATTGAATAACTGAGTCATTGCTCTTGAGTTGAGGATGCAAATTATTCAGATTTCAGACTTTTAAACAGTCCAAATAGTCAATGAGGGAATTCTTCTTTCAGAAGGATTATAGCTAATGTAGAAAAATTTTTTAGCATTTTGTAACTCCAAATGAAATAATGAATTTAAGTAGTATTTATCAGTAGCTGTTAAAACCATTAATTAGGTAAAATGCTGATACAGAACATTATGAAGGATGGGATTAGTCTGACATCTGAGCCCAGAGGTGGACCTTAGTATCATAAAAAGATATGTAACAAGATAATGCTCTTCCTGATGTGATACAATGAGAAATGCACAGAACTGTGTGTGCATATTCTTGCCCACCCCTCAGAGGCAAATCTGAAATCTAATCAACTGTTAAGTGTACAGGATGTATAGGTCGTAGAGGAACATGTTAAAGGACACCTTGGCATGTAATCAGCCAAACCCAGATGTAAGAAATACTACAATACAGACGACTCAGTTTCTTTAACAATAAATGGCAAGGGAAAAAAAGTAGGGGGAACTGCTAAAGATTAAATAAAACATACTAATCAAATATAGTGTATGGGCTTTGGATGCTGATTCTGAAAAGCTCATTGTAAAAAGACATTCATGAAATAAGGAAATATGAACATTGACTATTTGATAATAAAAGGAATAATTATGAAAATTTTTAACATTGTGACTATTTTTTAAGTCCTTATATTTTAGAAATACATACTAAAGCATTTACAGATGAAACGATGTCATTTCTAAGGTTTGCTTTAAAATAAGCCAGTGGAGGGATGGAGGGAGGAATATAGGTAATGGTCAGTGAGTTGGTAAAGTGTATGATGGGGATGAGGATTTACTATGTTATTTCTACTTTGTATATGTTTGAAATTTTCTGTAGAATAAAAGTTTTTTTTTTAATCAAAATAATGACACCACCAACAAGTTAAAAGTTATACCAATAGAACAAAATATTTCTGTTCTTAAAAATCACATAGTATACTGGGATACATGGCCTGATTATGCCAAGGAGAAATTCTGAAGAAAGTCAGAGGCTGCACTGGGATAATAGGTACCTGTTTGTTTGGGGGTTTCTCATATACCACTGCCAGTACCACTTCAGGTCTAAGAGTGATCTTTTTTATTCTGCATTTTCTTTAGAATCCCACAAACACGTGGAATTTGATTTCCTTATCAAGGGCCGGTTTCTGCGAATGCCCTTGGTCAAACACATGGAAATGGAAAACATCTCATCAGTAAGTTCAAATGTTTACCTGGTCTGTTTTACTTAAGGTATTGGTATTGTTAGAAAATGTGGGAAAACTCTTTTGAGAATCAGCCTGAATCTAGCAACCAAGATCCTTTTGAGTATTGTTTTTTTTCTAGAAATTTGAACTTTGTATTCAATTTTGAAATCCCCTCTTTTCATCTGAGAGGTTATTCAAGAAATGCAGATGAATGAATATGGAAAAATACCTTCATTATTTGTGGTGTAGCTGCCAAGAAATGGAATAGCAAATGCTATGTTTGCTACTAATCAAGTTGTACAAAATGATTGTGTACATATAAAAACTTACAATTTACGTTCTTGTGATTTATAGTAACTAACCCTCTTCAATTTTCAAACTTTCCTTAATATTTGCTTTTATAATTTAAAATATAATTTAAAATTGCTTTTATGATTTTGGGGCAATTTTTAGAACTAGTAAAATATACATAAAATTTGTCATTTTAACCATTTTAAGTATACAATTCAGTGGGATTAAGGACATTCACAATATTGTTCCATTATTACTGTCCATTTCCAGAACTTTTTCATCATCCTAAGCAGAGGTTCTATACTCATTAGAAAATATCCTTTTATGATTTTATAACTTAAAGTTTCTTGTACTAAAAGTGGGGAAAAAAATGTTTTCCAAGGTCATTAATATTTCTCAATATTATTTTTAGCATACTGTTAGGTCAAAGTTTTTTATCTTTTGTATGGTTCCATATTTTCTGGGTTATGAAGGGGACTAACATGGAAGACATATTAAGCTGGGGTTCCTTTATCTTGATAATGTACTATTCTAGAACTGTACCACCTAATTGAGTCCTGGTTTCTCTCTGTGCCTAGGAAGAGGTTGTGGAACTAGAATATGTGGAGAAGTACACTGCACCTCAGCCAGAGCAATGCTTGTTGCATGACGATTGGATCAGTTCAGTCAAAGGGGCAGAGGAATGGTATTACCAGATAAATGTTCTGTTTTCTTATGCTAGCTCCACCAGTCTTTTTAAGAGCACTCTGAATATTTTTCTCTGATTCTCTGTTCTTTGTAAAAGTAATTTTGTGATACACAGTAATCAGTGACCATGTCAAACAAAATCATTACATTCAGTGTATTCAGGAAGAATCATATCTGTTAACAGGTTGTCTTTTCTGTCTTAAGGTATTATGGTGACACTTGTCTTATTGAATATGAATAGGTCAGGTGTCAAATAGGGCATTTATTTGATTTGGGTAAACATACCCAAATTACATCTTTTCAGATCAAAGGTATAATTTGTTTCCTAGAAAGAAAACAAAAGTTTTATAGCCTCAGATTTGTTGACCTGTACTGTGAAGATGCAGTTCATGCTATGTTAGGGCTGGAAAGGGCAGACTGGACTCAAGAAGGTATAGGTGGCTCAGAACAACCCCTCACTGTCCTCACTTTTAGAAAAATACCTCAAGAGTAGATCACAGTAGGAGCTTATACCTTTCAAAGAGTGTCTCCCCGGAGTTATAACATATAACTTATGTTTTTACTGATTTTACTTTTACTTTAAATGGTTTTACTTTTTCTATTTAGTGGTTTTCACTAGTTAAGTACAAAGGAACGTTAAGTACAAAGGAACCGAGTTAGGCTTAACAAGCGATTTGCTCAGCTTCCCTGAGAATAGTAGTATTTACAACATTAATAAAAATGAAATCTACAGTTTGTCAGTTATATTTTTATTTTTAGGAGGTCAGGAAAAGCCAAATAAAACATCTTTTGATGTATTCTAATGTGTTTTGAAATCTTAGTGTTCATATTAAAGAAAAATTTTAAAGTATAATCTTCAAGGTTTACTTTGTCAAGGTTTACTTTTGCCTTAGAAATATAATTGATGTCAGGGTTTGAAAAAGTTTTTTTTTGTATTTCATAGGATTTTTTTCTCCTCATAGGATCGTGACTGGTTCTTATGATAAGACTTCCCGGATCTGGTCCTTGGAAGGAAAGTCAATAATGACGATTGTGGGACATACAGATGTTGTAAAAGATGTGGCCTGGGTGAAAAAAGGTTAGGAGTCTGCCTGAACTCAGAGAAATACTATATAAGGAACTGGACATAGGCATTTCAAGTGCTAGCACAGAATGGAGGTGGGGGACGTAGTGCCTCATGCCTGAGTTGTTGAGGTCCTTCAAAAATAGAGCATTCAAAAAGAAAAGGATTATATTAGAAAATACATAAATTGGTGGAAGTGAATCCTTAATAAAATTATAACATAATAAATTATTACATAAGTTGATATTGGGTGTGTTAAACTCATATATTTTACAGTATTTTTGAGGACTCTTCCCTTTATATTATACCTTAGCTTCTTTTCCAAAGCTAGCTATAAAAGCTCTTTTCTCTTTTTAACATCTTTCCAATAACAACAAAAAATTCAGTTCTTCAGTTTCACCATTACAGTGTATTTAAAACTCTTGTATTAGTTTGTTTCTTATTCTTGTGTTGTTCAGACAGTTTGTCTTGTCTCCTCCTGAGTGCATCTATGGATCAGACCATTCTCCTGTGGGAATGGAATGTAGAAAGAAACAAAGTGAAAGCCCTCCACTGCTGCAGAGGTCATGCTGGAAGTGTGGACTCCATAGCTGTTGATAGCACAGGAACTAAAGTAAGTAGCTAGTGTGTTACTGGTACTGTGTTGAAATAGAATTTGGGCTTCTTGTGCCGGAGAATTTTTTCTTAGTACACTTACTGGCCTGGTTTCATACAATTGGTGACTAAAGAATGTAATTTCAAACCAAAATACTCATACGATAAGAGATACAAAGGTTCACATCCTCGGTCTGAATATTGGATATCCCTGGTTTAGAACTTTATATAAATAGCAGAAATTTTAAGAAATCAGGTTAAACAAGCAATGTAACTTTATGTAACCTTAAATCATACTGATAGACATTTTCAATCTTTCAGCCACTCATAGTGCTGCCTAGTTGGTCATCTAAGCCTTAGCATACACTGAAGTTAGTGTTAATAATGGTTAAAATAATAGTTGTTTTACTATTATTGCTTATCTACTATATGATGACAAAATAGTAGAAGTTAGTTAAAAAGAAACAAACATGAGGGCAGCGCTGTATTGACTTTAAGAGTGGTTTACAAACTCTCTTATTTGAAAGTTACCTAAATCACATTGAAGTATTCTGGGTTTAAGAGTGTTTCTTCAGCATTTCTTTGCCAGTTAGCATAACAGAGGACATTTGATGCATTCAAAGGTAAAGATTTAGAATTATTTGTAATTGAGTCATAAAGAAGGTTTACATGTTGTTGAGTCAAAATTTGAGAGAACGAACTGTACCCTGTCTTTTGGCAAGATGATGAAAACTAATCTTGAGCTTTTTTTAGCTTAAAAGACTGGGAGATCCAGGAAGGATGATGCATTTGGGCCTCAGGAACCACTGGAGGGGAGGCTTGAATGTGGCTATCACACCCTCTCCCTCCCTCTCTTACCTCCCCAAGTTGACTTTATTCTTACCTCAAGTGAGCTTTCTTCACATGGCAGTAAAACCTGGACTTCAGTATTCCCAGGTTTTACATCCTATACCATCAGTCCCTGGAAAAAGACTAACGTCTATTCTCTTGAACACAAGTTTGCAAAAAAAGGTCCTGAAGAAGGAAGAGACCTATTGGCACAGTGTGTGTCAGTTGCCCACCATGATCTAAACAACTATGGCCAGGGCACGGCCATAAAAATACAGCTCCTTCAGTAGTCATGAGATCGACTTCCAGAGACCAGGAAGCCATGCAGATGATACTATAGTAGTAAAGGATTTCAGAGCAAAATAAAGGTGTTGAGTTATAAATAGCAGAAAAAACAGGGCAAATAATACGACGGAGTGTTACATACTCTTTTTCCCTTCATACATGTCTGTTTAGTTCTGCAGTGGCTCCTGGGATAAGATGCTAAAGATCTGGTCTACAGGTAAATTAAGTATTTCTTTTACTTTGATTCATTAATGTTTCAAGAATTTCAGTGAAAGAGGGCTGAACCCATATTTAAAAGAGGCAAAACCCATATTTTGCCATAAAAATGGATCAGAGTTTTTTACGACACAAAGAGGAATATAGTACAGAGAGAAATTAGTATATTTCTTTGTGTTTCAAAATGTTTCTGTCCCACCCACCCCCTTACTTACTGGGCTGTGGCACTGAATTGCTGCAAGTAACTAATAGCATGTTTGGTGCAAGGAACATAACTGCCTTAGGTCTCAGAGTTCCCTTATTCAGGAACCTGGAAGTAAATAAAAATACCTTCTGAAGCACTTTGATACACTTTACTGTTAGAGAAATTTCTTAGGCTGGTTTACTTAAAAAAAAACCTTAGTACAGTTTTGCCAAACTTAATCTCTTACTTTGAAAACATAGATTAAAAGGAACAATTGGAGGAGAAAGAGGGAGGACTCCAAGAGGAAAGTACCTTGATAGTAGAAAAGAGGCAGGGGAAACCCACAGATACTTAAAAAAAACCTAGTAGTCTAGAACTGTTTATTGCACAACAGATTAGAATACCTCTGTTGCTTCTTGAGGCAATTGCTGTATTGTAGTTAATACTCTGAACAGAGTTCACAAAGTAGAGTTGGGGGGATCAAGAAAAGCTTAAATAGTTTTAAATAATTATTTGTAAGATGGTAGGAAATATATAAACCATTTCAGTAGATTATCCAAAAATACTTAAAGTAAACAGTTTTGAGACAGGAAGTGGTTTGTTTAGAAATTTCCCTTTGTGGAATTTTTTTTTTTAATAGTGCTGGGTAAATGAGATATTGTATGTGATTACTTGTTACTCTTAAGGCTCTTACAGTAAGTCTAGGAAAAGTAGATTAATATTAATAAAATAGTTACAAAACTATTAAAATCTATGGTTTTCCACCTGGGTTTGCTACCTAGCCAAATGTGTAACTTTTTTTTTTTTTTAATCAAACAAAAAGTAACCATCTGTGAAACTTTTATTTCATTGTTAAACAGAAAAGTGAAATAGTCAAGAAGACTAAACATGCCTGGAACGAATTTCTTCCTATGTGTTAGTTTACCTTGTCGTTCCCTTATTCATAGTACAAGTGCGATCTGGTTACAGCTCTCATACAAGAATAGTGAGCAGGTTTTCACGGTATGGTAAAGTGATGAGTATGCCCAATGATTTTAAAGACAGCAAGATAGCAAACTGGTTAGGTTTTAGGATTTTAATGTATTTTTTTTTTACTTTCTCCTTTTGGAAGATTGGTAACCCAGATACTGTTTTTACATATAGTTTTCTATTAACCAAAATAGAATATCCATTCTCTAACCAGTGGAGGTAACATGGAGAATATATATACCTAGAAATGAGGTAATTCTTTGAGACTGTTTGCACTTAACATTTGCCATAAACTTTTAAAATATCAAATCCAATTCTCTGTGGTACAGTCCCTACCGATGAAGATGATGAAATGGAGGAATCTACAAATCGACCAAGAAAGAAACAGAAGACAGAGCAATTGGGACTAACAAGGGCAAGTATTTGTGAGAATTGACTGTGTGGTTGAGGTCTGTATTGAAAAATATATAGACATTTAATATAATCTCCCTTATTTAAATTTCCTTTTGTCTTGCCTTGCTGCTTCTCCCATAATTATGCTTTCTTTCAGATTTGTGAACTTTTATTGTGAGTACTGTGCTATGCAATATTTATGAGTCTTCAAAAGCAGTAGCATTGAATTGGGCTTGCAGATTGGTGGGCTGTTTCCAGTTTGACAATTATGAATAAAACTGCTCTTAACATTTGTGGACAAGTTTTTTGTGAACCCGAGTTTTCATTTTTCTTGGTTAGATACCTAGGAAGGAATTGCATAGTCACATAAGTTTACCTATTATTTTTAGCATGCTATTTTCTATCCTAGAGATTCTGATAGATGACCTTTATGTTACCTTCTTTTCATTTTGGATCACAGCAAAAGGTTTCCTGCTCTTCACTTCTCTATCAGATTCTTTTATTTCTTTCAGGAAATTATTTAGAGCTGGAAGAGAGACTTTAGAAATCATTTGGTCCAGGAGTTGGCAAACTATAGCCCAATACCTGATTTGGCTGTGGCCTGTTTTTATACTACAGAGAGCTAAGAATGGTTTTTACATTTTTAAGGGGTTTTAAAAACAAAGGAGAATATGCAACAGAGACTATAAGGCTAAATTTCCTGGACTTTTACTAAAAACGTTGTTGATCTCTGATCTAGTTTAACGTTCTCATATTACAGATGACATAATATTTAAGGAGGATAAATGTAACAAAGTTTACAAAGGCAGATTAACTGTCTCCCATTCAGAATTCTTTCCTTCTCTCTTTTACATGTTCTCTATATTTAGTTCTCTGTACTTAGTTTGTGGATTTTGAGAAAGACACTAGGAAGTAATTATATAAATATACCTGTAATTATGTATTTATAAAAAATGATTACAAATACATAATTATAAATGTTATAAATTTATTGGAGTAATAAATAAGCCATGGATATCATTTAATTAGAGGAAAGAACTTAAAAGATGCTGAGGAAATGAAGTGCTCAGAATAACGCATTGAGATTGATTTACCTGGAAGAGTCATTGCAGAGAATGGTAGCACCTAGACTCAACCCTAGATCTCTGACCCCAGAGCTTTTTCTGCTAACTTCTATATATGATATATATATATATATATAGGAGAATAAAGTTAGTGATATACTAATACTTCTCCAAAAGAAAAAAAATAGAATAGATGGGAAAGCAGCAGAATATAGTCAAAAGACTGCAAACTTGGATAATATTTGGGTTCAAACTTAAATCTGCCTCTTATAGGCTATATGACCTTGGGCAGGTTATCTTTCTCAGCTGCAGTGTCTTCATCTATAAAATGAAAACAGAACTACCTATCTTGGAGAATTGTTGTGAAGAAAAAATAAGGCAAGATATGACAATAAAACCACCTGGCAAATTATCTGCATTGGGGCTTCAGAAGTAACAACTATTATTGTTGCAATTATTCTAAACTGAAAATGCTTTCCCTTTTGGGTGTCTTTCATTTCTAGACTCCCATAGTGACCCTCTCTGGCCACAAGGAACCAGTTTCTTCAGTTCTCTGGTTAGATGCTGAAGAAATCTGCAGTGCTTCTTGGGATCACACAATTCGAGTGTGGGATGTTGAGTCTGGCAGCCTGAAGTCAACTTTGGTAAAACTTTTAAGTTCTCTGATCAGTGGTTCTCTGATTAACTTTGAGCTTCTAAGTGATAAACTAAAGATGGTTACTTTTAGTCGACCACAATTAAATGTTTTTTCCTTTTCTTTTTCAGACAGGAAATAAAGTGTTTAATTGTATCTCCTATTCTCCACTTTGTAAACGCTTAGCGTCTGGAAGCACAGATCGGCATATCAGGCTGTGGGATCCCCGAACCAAAGGTGAGTTATGTAAACCACTGGAGGAAAAGTATGTGTAAATAATGCCAGTTTCTCTCCTCACTACAGGTGTGTATAAAAAGATAAATTTTCTACAAATTTTTTGGGGGGGTTCTGCCTACTTTTCTTCTGTAAAATTCAATAATTGTCTTTTTTTACATTTTGTTCAGATGGTTCTTTGGTGTCATTGTCCCTAACCTCACATACAGGCTGGGTCACTTCAGTAAAATGGTCTCCTACCCATGAACAGCAACTGATTTCAGGTTCTTTAGATAACATTGTCAAGCTGTGGGATACGAGAAGGTATGTCCTATTTATGATCTATAAAAGAAATACATGAATTGTTTGTTGTATACAGGGAACATGGAATGAATACTGAAATGATTATCTAAAAGCAGAAGGGTAAAAAAAAGGTTCTTGGTCATATGACCTGATATGATACTGATATCAAAAACAAAAGCCAGGGTTGAAGGAAGTTTCATATTAATAGTTGCTTTTTGCATTCTGAAAAAATCCTGAATCTTAATATAAGTACAATAAATATTATAGAAGTGGAAGGCCAGTGGAATTGTAATCAAATTATAAATTAAAGAGTTAATAGAAAATTAAATAAAAATATGTATTTTAAAAGATAACCAGATATTAAAGGTTTTTTTTCTTGATACTAGTATAGAGTGCATTTCCCTAATAAAATGCATATATAATTTATTTACGTATTTTAATAAGTAGATAGAGAGGCATTAAATCAAATACCTGTTTGCTGTTGTTTACCATAAATCTGCATTCTAAAACCTTGCACTACCTTATAATACATGACTTGACTATATTTAGAAGGTATATACATTTTAAGTGGGTCCTTTATGTAGCATTTAACATATAGTTCTGATAATAGTAGTAATGCTATGAAGAAAGTAAAGCAGAGTAAAGGGACACTTCTTTAGGGAAGTTCTCTCTTTGAAAATGATATTCTAGTAGTGGATTGAACAGCGTGAATGCATGAACTGCGGCAGATGGAGCAACAGTACATAAGGTGGGGGGAAATCCTGGCATGTTGGCAAAATAGTAAGAGGGCCAGTGTTGATGGAATGGAGTAAGCAAGGAGGAGAGCTGAAGAACACGAGGCAGGTAGTGGTTATATCAAGCAGGACCTTGTGGGCCATGGTAAGAAATTTGGATTCCATTCTAAGTGTAACAGGGAAGTCTTTGGAGGGTTTTAAGCAGGGGAAGAAGAATGGAAGGAGAGAGGCAAAGGTTGTATTTTGAGAGACAGATGGTGATTTGGACTACAGTTGTAGCATTAGCTGGAAATAGTTGGAATTAGGTATATTTTGAAGATGGCTTTTTGACAGGACTGGCTCATGGATTGAATATGGATATGGAATCAAGGGTCATGTCCATATTTTCTGCCTAAGCAACTGGATGAGTGTTGCTGTTTACTGTGATGGAAAGAGTAGGAAAATAGGTTTGTGAGTTAAAATCAAGAGCTTTATTTTGATTATTTTAAATCTGTAGTGCTCATAAGACATCCAGGTAGATGTCAGATAATTGGATGGACATGGCAAAATTGGGAGAATGTTAGGCTAAGGATATAAATTTGGCAGTTATCAGCATACAGATGGATAGACAGGGATATGTAAAGTCACAATTTGGGAGTAAAAGAATAGTAGTCAAGAAAGTGTGAAAATGGTTCTAATTATAAATAAATTTTTATAAATAGCACTTTTCCTAAATATATTTGTTGCAGTTAATCTTTATAGTCTGTTAATGGTTTAGGAAAAATAGGATAGGTGGCCAAGTAAATGCTCAGATTTTAAGATGAAGTGGTTATTAGGGCAAAGATAGTAAACTCAAGTTTTCAGAAAAGTGTTAGTGATTATTCATATATGTTTGTTTCTTTTAATACTGTGAAGTACATATAACTTGCTAATACTTTCATTTTTAGTTGTAAGGCTCCTCTCTATGATCTGGCTGCTCATGAAGACAAAGTTCTGAGTGTAGACTGGACAGACACAGGGGTAAGAATTGATGAGCTATTTGTTGAAGGGGAAAATACATTATTAAGATAAATATGGTGTTTTATGGAGTTATTAGTGTCAATATAGCTGATATTTATAATTCTGTATTCTAAGTCTCCCTTAATATTATTCATAAAATCTCACATCTCATCAAAGAAGAAACAGATCTGTCTTTTAATATTAGTAGTAAAATTTGAAAAATTTAAAATTTTTTTGTCAGAATATTTTAATGAAATGTTTTAAATCTATAAACTGCTTTCTTGTGGATTATAAAATGTGTTTTACAATTTATCTCTGTGTGTGTGTGTATATATCACATCCATAACCATACTGCCTATACTCATATTGCCTAGGAATTCTTTCCAAATGCGGGTCCTAGGGCTACTTGAATAATCTGTAATACCCATTTACCCACAAACAATTATCCTTTAAAAACTTAATTTTGTTAAATAGGTAAAACTGTATCACCCACCCCTCATACTTTTAAAAGTTTATTACATTTCTTAACAAATGCTTCACAGAAAGTAGCATTTCATGCCTCAACCAAAATCAAATGATCACTTTTGAAGTTTTAATATACTGGACTGTGAGAGTGAAAATTGATATAATTTTTCCATTAAGTATTAACTCTCAGTGCAAGTTAGCTGCTCATCCATAATTACTTTTGTAATCAGAACCGTCAGTATTTAATTGTTTAGCTATCATATGAAATAATTATATTTACTTGTACATTTGTTTTTTTCTCTCCTTTTATCCAGTTACTTCTGAGTGGAGGAGCAGACAATAAATTGTATTCCTACCAATATTCACCAACCACTTCCCATGTTGGGGCATGAAAGTGAATGATAAATTTAACTACAGATGTTCTTTCTATAAATGAAACTGGTAGAGAATCCACAGATGACAGCTGTGCAGATTCAGAAAGCAGCCCTTTAAAGGTTATGCCGTGTTTTCTGCCTTGATAATAGGTTTCACTGTCTTTTTCATTGTTTTGTATTTTTATTATACAGCATTTGTGTTCATAAAACATAAAATGTGGCCTGCATTTTCTGCCTTCTGCAAATTCTTAAGACTAAATGGAGTTTTTATTCATTTTTAAAGATACTGGTTTGAATTATGATTTGCTTTTGAAATACTATAAAAGCACATATTAAAAATACCATAATTAATTGTTCATATTTTTATTTCTGATGGTGAAATCTAAGTTTTTAAAGTTACCTGTTTAAAAAATATTTTTCAAACAGCATCTTTAAAAAATAAGAGAAAAAAATGATAAAATGTTTGCTAAATACGTAAGACATTGTATTCATTCGGAACGTTATATAAACATAGATGTTGCCAATTTATTGAGAATTTGTTGAAATAGTTTTCTTGAAGTACTTTGTATTAAAAGTGTCTCAGAATCCTTTAGAAATTGCATAGCGATTTCATGATAACCAGGAATCTCTTTCCCTAACCTATCATGTATGTAGATTAGAATAGAATCTTTAGGTAAACTTTAGTCTGTATTCAATAATAAAACATTCCATAAATTTTATATCATTAGCATCTATCTTTATTTGTATGTTACATACTGAATACTTACATGTCTTCTTAATATGTGATTTCCATCTTTAATGGGTTAGTATTCCTCAGAGCACAAAGCCTCCCAGTAATATATGGGAAATCAGTTTGGTCTCATCACTAGGCTCTAATGCAGTAAATCTCACCTGATGTTCGTATCAACAGAAGTCTAGGAAACAACATGTATCCTTTGCCGCAGTTCAGAGCCAGGTTAACAGTGGGTTAAACCAGTTAGGAGTCTAGTTCTTTTGTATGTTGAAGTCCAGAGGTAGTCCAGGGCTGGTATAGTTTGTTCCACACTCCTTAGGGACCCAGGCTCTTCTACCCCTCATATCCTCATTCTCACACAAGAGCTAGAGTTCCAGTTATCACATCACCTCTTAAAAGAGTATATTTTAATGCCAAAAAAAGTGAGTAAAGGTAGCCAGAAAACTCAGTCTGTTTTTCTCCTTTTGTGCATACTGGCATAAATTTCATCCTATCTCTAGTCTATGGAAATCCAGTGTTCATAGGACAAAGATAAATTTATATTCCTGTTTTGGATGGTCCCTAAAGAGCCTTAAGGGCAGAGTTATTTTAAATGTCTTTCTTAACTCACCCACTCTGCTACTCAGATGTCATATGCATATGTTAGATGGTCAAAGTAAAGGTAAAGAGACCTGTTTATTAAATGTAGTGGACAAAGAAGCAAGTGGTATTAAGCACTGGTCCCTCACCTAGAACAGATCTCAACTCTGGTTCCAAGGCAGGATATGCTCATGGCTCAGGCATTCTTCCTAGGGAGTAATAGTGACCAAGGCTCTGGGAGGATTGTGTGCTATCTGCCAAACTTCTCCCCTGTGTAACTCAAGCGGTTAGATGTTATTCTTCAAACAGGCCAAAAGAAGCCTAGAAGACTCAGTCCTCTGACAACATAATGCTGTCCTACCCTCCATCTCCCACTTCTTCAAACAGGAGTCTTCCTTTCAGTGGTCCTTTTTCCTTTATTTTAGTTATGCCAGAGATGGGGGTTTGCATGGGTTTCTGTGGTCTTAAGACCCTCACACACCTGGCTTATTTCACTGAGCATAATACCCTCTAGCTCCATCCATGTTGTGGTAAATGATAAGATTTGTTTTCTTCTTATGGCTGAATAATATTCCATTGTGTATATGTACCACATCTTCTTTATCCATTCGTCTACTAATGGACACTTAGGTTGCTTCCATTTCTTGGCTATTGTAAATAGCGCCGCGATAAACATAGGGGTGCATAAGTCCTTTTCAAACTGGGCTCCTTAATTCTTAGTGTAAATTACTAGGAGTGGAATTCCTGGGTCAAATGGTGTTTCTATTTTTAGTTTTTGAGGAACCTCCATGCTGTTCTCCACAATGGTTGAAATATTTTATATTCCCAACAGCAGTGTAGGAGGGTTCCCCTTTCTCTACATCCTCGCCAACATTTGTTGTTGTTTGTCTTTTGCATGATGGCCAACCTAAATGGTGTGAGGGGATATTTCATTGTGGTTTAATTTGAATTTCTCTGATTATTAGGGATGTGGAGCATCTTTTCATTGGCCATTGGAATTTCTTCTTTGGTGAAGTGTCTGTTCAGCTCCTCTGCCCTTTTTTTAATTGGCTTATTAGCTTTTTGTTTGTTGAGGTGTGGGAGCTCTTTATATAATTTGGATGTCAACCCTTATCAGATAAGTCATTTATGAATATATTCTCCCATACTGTAGGATGTCTTTTTGTTCTACCGATGTCCTTTGCTGTACAGAAGCTTTTTAGTTTGATATAGTCCCACTTTTTCATTTTAGCTTTTGTTTCCTTTGCCTGGTGAGACATGTTCATGAAGAAGTTGCTAATGTATATGTCCAAGAGATTTTTGCCTAGGCATTTTTCTATGGGTCTTATGCTTTGATGAATTACATACAGGTCTTTGATCCATTTTGAGTTTACTTTTGTGTATGGGGTTAGACAATAATCCAGTTTCATTCTTTAACATGTAGTTGTACAGCTTTGCGAAAATCAGCTGTTGAAGAGGCTGTCATTTCCCCATTGTATATCCATGGCTCCTTTATCGTATTTTAATTGAGCATATATGCTTGGGTTTATATCTGGGCATTCTAGCCTGGTGCATTGCTATATGCATCTATTCTTGTTTCAGTACCAAACTGACTTAATTACTGTGGCTTTGTAGTTGAGGTTGAAGTCAGGGGGCATAATTTCCCCCACTTTATTCTTCCTTCTAATAATTAACTCCCTTAGTATGTATGCTATTACAAATACAATCTAAAGTTCTTTTTTTCCATCCTTTTCTTCCTCCATTTTTTATATATTAGGTATCATATTCTGTATTCTTCATCTATCCCTTTTTATAACCTGTGGTGACAGCTCTTTACGCTTAGAAACACTTCCATCTATAGCAGTCCCTCCAATATACACTATAGAGATGGTTTGTGGGAGCTAAATTCTCTCAGCTTTTGCTTATCTGGAAACTGTTTAACATCTTCTTCAAATTTAAATGATAATCTTGCAGTATAAAGTATTCTTGGTTTGAGGCTCTTCTGCTTCATTGCACTAAATATATTATGCCACTCCCTTCTGGCCTTTAAGGTTTCTGCTGAGATGACTGATGATAGCCTGACTGTTTTTCCTTTTTTTTATGTGATATTATTTCTCTCCATGGCTGCTTTTAATAGTCTGACTTCATCCTTGATCTTTGACATTTTAATTATTATGTGTCTTGGTGTTGTCCTCTTTGGGTCCCTTGTGTTGGGAGATCTGTGCACCTCCATGGCCTGGAGACTATCTCCTTCCCCGGATTGGGGAAATTTTCAGCACTTACTTCCTCAAAGACACGTTCTATCTCTTTTTCTCTCTCTTCTTCTTCTGGTACCCCTATAATACCAATATTGTTCCATTTGGATTGGTCTCACATTTCTTTCAGTGTTCTTTCATTCTTAGAGATCCTTTTTTGTCTCTGTCTCAACTTCTTTGTATTCCTCTTCCCTAATTTCTATTTCATTTATTGTCTCCTCCACCATGTCTAATCTGCTTTTAACACTCTCCATTGTGTTCTTCAACAATTGGATCTCTGTCCTAAATTTGTTCCTGAGTTCTTGAATATTTTTCTGTACCTCCATGTCATGTTAATGATTTTTATTTTGAAACCTCTTTCAGGAAGTTTCATGAGGTCAGTTTCATTTTAATCTTTCTCAGGTGTATTCATAATTTTGCTTTGAACCAGGTTCCTTTGAAATTTCATAATTTGTCTGTGGTGCCATCTAGTGCCCAGAAGCTTTACTCTCTCGAGCTGCTCAGCCCATAGAGCAATGTTCGGGGGTCGCAGGGGAGTGGTGTTGGTGCTTGCGGGGAGGAAAGAACTGTTTCATGCTTCCTGGCTGCTATGCCTGTCTACACTGCCGGATTCAGTGGGCTGAACACTCAGGTGTAAGCCTCTATGCTTTGTGTTTGTAGCTGCTGTAGGCAGCGTTTCCCTCTCGCTGACCTGAGCTAGGTGCAGGGTATCTGGAAGGAAGACACAGCAGGCTGTGTATCACAGTGGGGGGCCTTGAAGCTGTGTAGCCAGTCAGGGGGATGGAGAGCCTGAAGATCATTTAAGCTCTCTACCTGCTGGGCAGAGTGCATCCAGACAATTTTGTCTACCTGTCCTTTCTTCTGAGCAGTAGCTCTGTGCAATTCTTGTCCCTTTAGCAGCCCTCTCACTTTTAGGAAGTCTCCCAGACTGCCCACCCAGATCAGCCGGATATGAATCCTTGTTTTCCACAAGCAGCTGGAATCTCCATCTCTTCAGGTCTTAGCTTTCCAACCACACTAAATCATCAGAGCACCATGCAATATAGGATCATGCTCCCAAAGTACAGGGCTGGGTGTTCAGCAGTCCCAGGCCTCCATTACCTGCCCACTCAGTTTCTTTTCTGCCTGCTGGTGAGCTGGGGTGGTGGAGGGGCTTTGGACCTGCCGAGTCACAGCTTTGGTATGTTACCCTGTTCCGTGAGGTCTGCTTTTTTCTCCAGGTGTATGCAGTCTGGTGCACCCTTCTTGTTGCTCTTTCAGGAGTAGTTGTATTAATTATATTTTCATATTATATGTTGTTTTAGGAGGTGGTCTCTGTCTCACCTCTCATGCCACCATCTTTAACTGATCTCTGGATCACTTTGATACCTTAACCACAAGGAGTATTCCAATCCATGGTCATGGGATGTCTTCTAGTAGTGCTGGGTAGTGGTTCAGATGGAGGGAGCAGCAGCTTTGAGGTAGCCATCCAGTCACAGAGGGGAAAATGTATGTAAAATGCATGTGGGGGGGTTTCAGGGCTGGGTTTGGCCATAGCACACATTTGTTCCACTCCTCTCCATTGGTGAGAACTTAGTAATGTAGCTTTGAAAATGGCACATTAAAATAAGTATGGTTGGGAAATGTAGTCCAGCTTTGTACATAAAGAGAGTGGCTTTGAATGGCCACAAGTGTTCTCTGGAGCAGAGAGCAACCCACTGTACTTATTGTTCTCAAGTCGTTATTGAATACCAGCTGTATACCAGACACTGAGCTCAGAGCTGAGCTTGAGGCAGAGAGCTGACTCAGCAGAATCCTGGCCTTGGATTTTCCCAAGATCTAAGAGGAGGGGTTAAGACATGTTATGAAGAACTTGCCTTCCTAAGGGAGAAAAAGTAGTGGAAGTGAACATCCTTTGGATGTTTAGAGAATGACTCTAGATTGGGAAAATACTTAAGATGATTACTGACCTCCAACTTCAGAGATAAACAAGGTTTGGTTCCTGGAGAAGACAGAAGCCTGAATGCTAGAAATAATGGTGTAATGATGGGGCTATGATAATATTTGGTGGCCTGATGATAGGATGGTGAGGGTGGGAAGCATGGCATGTATACAGGGAGCCATACTTTCTCTGGTTCTTCACCTGCCTTTGTCAATGATGGGAGCAGTGGGAGATGTGGCTGGACTTGTCACCAAGGTCAGCCCTTCTGTAAAGTTAGTTATTTATGTCACTCTGTTTCCATTAAAGTTTGAAGAGATTATCAAGGCCATCATGTGGGGGGTGCTAGTCTTGTGTGTGTAGGGTAATGAATTCAGAATGCGTGACCCACTTCTAAATTCTTGTAATCATGATCATCTTGGTATAGGCGTATCTGGAGTCAGTTTCACATGAGTTTAGACTGAGTGGTGGACACCGAGGTCAAAGCGAGAGAGCACTGTGATAGTCACACCCAGAGCTGACCTCAGGCAAGGAGCTGACACGTGCTCCGTGTCCCCAGTTCATGTCCTCTGCGTTCTGCATGTTCCTCTGTTTGAGAGATGGGCTGGGCATGTTTGAGGTGAGCTGGAATGCTGCATGTCCTCCATGAATGGGACAGGGACCTCAGCCCAGTCGTGCAGGTGAAAGAACTAATCAGTCACCCAAGGTGAAACCCTCCCTCCTCCACTGTCACTGCCCCCTGTGAGGGATGCTGGGGATAGAAAGAGCCCTGTAGCTCATGTTGGGTGCACACTGGTAGGAAATCTTGCTGCTAGTATGGATGTTACCTGGACAAGGTGACTTGTATTGAGAAAAAATGTGTGACAACCCTGTTACTGTGCCCTGTTACTGAGTGGAATGGAGATGGGTTGGAACTGAGGACATCTAAAAAATCTATTTAGGACAGAACTGAAAATGTCAACATGCTATGAGAATTCTCTCATCTTAAATAGCCAATTTTGTTTCATTGCTAGTGGGAAGAATAATATTCATTGTGTATTTTCCATTTTAGAGAAAATGAAACATGAAACCTTAGTTATTCTTTAAGATAACATGGTTTGAGTTTGTTTATATCTTTGAATGATGGCTGAATGTCACTCCGTCAAAAACGACACATTTAAAGTGGATGTCCATTGACCTCAGAGAGAGGACAGTTCTCTCCTCAGTGAGCAAGGAACCCAGACCAGGGGTCAGGGAACCTTGTCTGCATCATTGTACTGCCCAGGTCCCCAGAAGAACTCGGCGCTCCCCACACCAGTGTCTGTCACTGACACGCGCTCCTCTCAGCACATCCCAATCCTTACTCCCAATACATCCCATCATTCTGCTTTACTTGAGTTTCCTGGGCTGAATTACAGTGAGTCTATCACCAGGTCCGCAGTGACTCCAGTTTGTTTGACATGGGTGTCTTGGACTGAATCACGGTGAGTGTATCACTGTGGTCACAGTGACTACTGGGGACCCCCAGGCTGGGGGCGCACATCCCTGTGTAACCACTGAAGGGTTAGTGACTGGCTTCTGACCAACAGAGGACAGCAAAAATAGCGGGTTGTCCTACATTTTCAATCCAGAAAGACTGTTACGTCCTCAGTACTCTCTCCTCTCTCCTTTCTCCTCTCTCTCTCTCTGTCTCTGCCTCTCTCTGTCTCTGTCTCTCTATCTCTTTCCCTCTCTCTCTCTCTCTCTCATTCCCTCTCTTTGTACCAGGCCCTGCTCCCACCCCGTCCCCTGTTCCCTCCCCTGAGGAAGCCTTCAGCCACATGACCCCTTTCTAAGCTCTTCTGGGCAAACTCACTTGTGCCTGAGAGTCCCCACACCGGGGCACCTTCTGCCTGACACCCTCTGCAGGATGTGTGCAGGGCCGGCTGCCTCTTGTCACTCTGGTCCCAGCAAGTGTCGCCCCAGTAGGCCCCACAGACACTCTGCCCAGTGACTGCAGCCACCCTCATGACACCCTACCTTTATTCCCTACAGCACTTGCCCCTTTCTTTCACCTGTCTTTGCTTTTGTGTTCTTGTCCTTTTCTCCAGAATGTGGCAGTCAGGAACCACTCAGTCATTTTCAGCCAGCACTCGGGCCCACCAGGGCACCCAGCACAGGGTGAGTGCTTAGGGCAGTTTATGAATGAAGATATGGGAAGATTTTGGAGGCTTGCCTTCCTGATTCTGACCATCTCAGTCTGGAGAGAGGATCAATCATAATAACAGAGACCCTGTTTCTGAGCAGGGCCCTGGCCAGAATATCCTCTGCAAGCCTCTGTCCTCCAGTTTCTCCAGCAAAGCTCACTGATGCAGGAGACTGCCTGCCCCCTGGTGGACATCACCAGTACTGCAGCCCGAGACAGGAATCTTTATTTGGGGGTCTTGTACACAGAGGCTCTCCAAAGTCCCAGAAATAAAAGAGCAGGACCTGCAGGCTTCCAGAGCTGGGGGGGTGGGGGGGTGGAGTGCTCAGAGAACACTCTTTTCCCCTCCCTGCCATTTCTCAGGTGTTTGATTCACTCAAGAGGCCACCTTACTTTAACCAGGGCAATTGTTCTATCCACTTCCAAATGAGGATCCCAAGGTTCCAACTGGGGCTGTTCTGGCTCCTGGGACCTGAAACTTGGCCCATGGCCCTGCTTCATCCTGCCCAACTCAACCTCCTCTTCACCAGTGCCCCATACTACTCTCTCCTCTGAAGGACCTTCATGGAGCAGACATTTCCCCCATGTCCTCAGAGCTCCAGGTGCCGCTTTAGAGAAGCAGGGCCAACTGAGTTTCCAAGCATGCGGTATCCTTGGGGCCAGCGGTGGAGAGCACCCAGTTTGTAGAGAACCAGGAGAGTTCTCCCTCCGCCTCCATTTTTACCATGGATGGGGTGCGTGCTCAGCCCAGTGCCAGGAGCCAAGCATGGTGGGACCCCAAGGCCCTGTCCTCTGGAGGCTACTGTGGAGATGGTCTGGGCCCAGGCAGGACTTGGGTAGTTTTGAGATGCCCTCTCATGCTGTAGACCTGGGCACACAATGCCAGGAGAATGGATGCCTCTTTCCCTCTTTCCTGTGTCATTTACAAGTGTCTGCTTCTGCTTGTGGATGCCTGTGAGTTCCCAGGGATGCAGGGAGGACAATGGTCTAAATAAGGAGATGTTGCGCAGGGTTCACTGGGGTCTTAGGTGCTCTAATCTCCAAATCAAACCTGAGGGAAGGGATTTAGCCCTGGCCTAGGCACACAGCTTCCTCACTTTTCTTCTGGATCCACATACTGTTGCCTGGGCCAGTCCCTCCCTCTTTCTGGGTCCCTGTTTCAAAAATTATATGAAGGGTTGAACGTTGACTGCATAAATGCTTTCACTGGGGGGGAAAGGAGCACAGACCTAACATGGGCAGATGGGGGTGAACATGGAGCGGGAGCAGGCCCTGCCTAAGGGGCCCTGAACAGGCCTGGGACAGTGAGTGCACCCAACCCCATCCCCCTGCATGGGCCCCAGGGCAGCAACCGTGCCCAACCCCGTCCCCCTGCACAGGTCTCTACACTGTACCAAGGCCTCTGCTAAGGAGGGGAGTTCTTTCTGAGGCCCCCGCCTGCGGCCTCTGAGTGCCCCCATCCTCTGGGTACCCCAGGCAAAGATAAGTCACAGTAAAGGAGCCCATGGCAAGTCACTGAGGTGGGAAGTGGTATTTGCTGTGTGTAGGCTCAGGCCACAGAATCATTCTCCATGGCATGCCAGCCGTGTCCACTTTACAAATGAGTGGGGTAACCCAAGGCCACGCCAAGAATGGACACCACGTGTTCATTACTGCAGATCCACAAACCCAACCTGCCGTCCTTTGTTACTTGAACCTATGTTGAGGTATAATTGAAAGAAACATAAATATGAATAACATTCAAGTAACTGATATTTCCATGTGTATCTGTTATAGCATTCAACTTTTAAAGTCTAGATAGTCAGGAATTATATTTTAAATAAACTATAATTTGGTCAGATATTTTACAGCTGATGAGTGCAGATTTCTTTTTTGTGCATAAAAGTGTAATTGGGTAGAGAGGGTCATGAGCGTAAAGTTTTTCCTCAGTCATTTACTTTGGGAGAGGACTTGCTGCATGGGAGAAAATCAAGGTTCAGGGCCCACCCTGATGGTCCCCCAGGCATGCCAGCTGCATCCCACCATCTCTGATAGCTCCTGATTTCTGGGACACATCTCTGGACCCCAACTTCCAAATGAGGATGAACCAGATTTTCCACTTTCATTTTTGACTCCCGTTATCTGTAACTGTGATCAAGTCTACACAGAGCTCCCCAAGCAGAGCTGCAGTCGTCTGTGCCTGACAGGTTGAAGACCTAGTGAAGAATATGATGGCGGAAATGGGTGGCTCTTTTCTAGGGACTTGAAACTGATGCTGGCACTGTGGCATGGCATAAAGGCATTTGTTTTTGATGACCCAAAACCTGATGGTTTCCTTGTTCTCCAGGCCATGGGCACCAGGGTTGAGGCATGTCCCCCAGGCATGGAGGGAGCAGAGCATCTCCAGGGCCATCAGAAAAGTGCCTGGGGTTCTGAGATCTTGAGTAACTTAATACCTTGGCCAGAAGGGGGAGCATGTCCACCTCAGTGTGTGTGCTGCCCCAGTGGCCCCACAGGGGTCCCCCTAAACTTCCCTCCCTTCTCTGTGGAGCACATACATTCTGCTCCTGGGGCTGTCAGCACATCCTCCATGAGGTAGAGTTTGGTTCCTCAGGACTGAGACCCAGGAGGCTCTGCCATGGCTTCCGCACAGTGTGGAGGGGGGACCACCCGGGGAAAACACTTCCTTTTCTGTGCCTGGATGACTGAGGAGGGGGCTGTGCCCCAGGAACTCCAGGACATTTTCTGTAAATAGCCCACAGAGAGCCTTCATTATCTGCCCCCTGCTCACAGGGATATTCTCTTCTTAGGGAAGACACAAGGCTTATTTCACAACAGGGTCTGGTATTTAAGGGACTTGGTAGGTCAAAATATTAGCATGCTGTCATGTTTGTCATCAGCTAGGTGTTTTTTTTGTGGGCGAAATCCCTGCACAGACTGGGAGAGAAACACATAGTCATTAAAGGAACGTGCAAGAGAGCAGGACATTCCAGTCCAGTGAGCTGGGGTATGGGGTTCGTGCCGGGCGGAAACATGCCAAATCCTCAGGCAAAGGGGGCTTCCAATGATATTTTTTAATTAACTTAATGCTTAATTGCTCCTGTAACATAAACATACTCGAAAATACTGAAAAAGGAAATAGGGGGCACCTTAAAACACCATTTTAATCGTCAGTATTTTAAGTAGGTAAAAATCAGCTTTATAATAATAATGATTTCCCGGCTGTAAAGACACATTATCTGTAACATATTTAAAATATAATTCTTAGCTTATTTGTTTCAAATAAGAATATTGCCATGTTCAATGTTTTGTCATTACATGGTGATAAATATTTTTAAATATTAGGTCATTGAAATATCTTTTGCAGGATTCCAAAGTAACTAATACTGTAAAAAATATATATATATCCAAGCCAATACCAAACTTTGTATAAGACTGTAACAAGAAAACATGGTGAATCAGTTATAGAAGGCAAAACTGGTCATTTTAAAAATACCAACATTTACATGCTGCTTAAAACCAGTTAAGATGAAATATTAAAACTCATACTTTGAGAATACTAGAGGTAAGAAAATAGCTGCTTCTCATAAAATATATCTATTCATTGCAAATAAATTTTCTCTATTAAAAATGGAAAACTTAAAGGCTTTTAAATTAATTTGGGTATTTCCATTCAGGAGATGGCATTAGGATATTTATAATTTATTTTTATTATGATCCTCTTTCCATTGAGATAGGTATTTTTATCTGTAGATTTTCCATTGTTCATTTCTTTACTTTTTCTTTTCATTTATTTCTAAATCAGAAGGTATTTTCCTGTGTTTTGTTAAAGCTTTGCATTCCTCTCACAAATTTAAATGACACTTTCTCACTTTGCATGTAAGCAGGAGGAGAGGCCTTCTAGTAAGCAGGCATCTTCACAGGCAGTCAGGATTTTTCATTGGAAAGATTTAGAAACAATTTCCATTAGGTTCACAGTGTCCTCCAATCATAATAATGGTATAAAACTTTGCAGTCTGTTACCACCAAGATGCTTCCAATTTCAGCATTGTGTGCTTTCCAGTTTAATTTCATTTTACA
>JAQQAC010000477.1:34451291-34574562 GCA_029783875.1 Phataginus tricuspis
TCCTCTTCTGCATGATGAGCCGCTTGACAAGGGTGTCCATTCTGGCTCTGCTTGGGGCTTCCTCAGCACAGAACGAGACGTTTGGGGCTCACCCATGCTTGCTGAGTGGGTATGTAAAAGACAAAATGCAGCCACAAAGTCATGGCCCACTGAGTTTTGCAAACTGAAAGGAACTTGAAGATTCATACCTACTGGCCTTGGTCCGACTACCTTATCTCAATCTAAGCCGGCAAATATCAGTGGGCCTGTACCTTGTTCAGGGCCCATATCTGAGGCCACAGAGGGGCCTGTGTGGTCAGTGAGACTAAATAACTGTAATTTAATTTCTTTGTAAGCTTTCCTACTGCTGACTTATTTTTGGAGAGTGCATATACTAGAAGACAACCAGTTATTCCATCACTGGTTATAAAGGAATAACAAAATTGGTTCCATATGTTATAGTTTCCAAATTGTTAACCAACATATTCTCATGTCATCTTCAAGACAACATTGTGAGGTAGGTTACTATGATTATACCATTGACCAATGAGCCAACTTATCTGGCACCTGGTAGAGTGGGGCTTGAACCCGGTTCGGAGCCCAGCCTGTTCCACAGGTGGGAGATGGGGTAGAGGAAGTGGACGGGGAGAGACTTGGACAGGGAGAAGAGAGGTGCGGTTCCCACAGAAGCAGGGAGGGATGCCGGGTGGGTGGCAAGGTCCCCGTTCCTGGAGTCCCAGCCTGTAGCGCTCACAGCATCACTGGAGGGGGTCGGGCCATCAAACCCTCAACACTGAGCACATAAACGAGAAGCATTTCCTGAGTTTGTAGAATGGCAACAGGTTCGGCAGCCTGTGAGTGAATGGATGGCTGAGCTGACTCTTCTCGGACTCCTGGCTTTAAAATACCCAGCAGGAAGGGAAATAAAAAGCTGTATGTGTGTTTACATATAGGCATATAGGCATCCCCTCCCCACACACCCAGGGAGAGGTTAGCACCAGGCAGCCTGCCCCATGGGGCAGACGGGGAGAGTTTCTTGGCTATTCTGGGCCAGTGAGGAAGGGGTGCCTGGCACACAGGCGGGCTTTGCACCGAGTACACCGCTGAGCAGAGGCAGAGTGGGCGGAAACCAGAGAGGGATCAAGCCACCCTTAAGGGTCTGGGCAGCCGGAGCTTTCATCCAAATGGTACTGCTCCTCCTTTGGGGCCTGAGATCCTTTTAGGCCCTGGCATCTTGGCAGTGCCCGGGTGGGATCGGTTAACCTGTAAAGAGATACAGTAGGTAAATGTCTCTAAACTCTACACTGCTTGGAACCCCACCTGGGCTTTTTTTGTGCCCTTAGGGCCACCACGGTAATGTGAGGATGCCTAAGACAGACTGCAACTGTCTGACATTGGAAGAAATTCGGTCTCCCTCGTAATAAAGGAGAAGCACATTAAAACAAGAGATGTGGTTTTATGATTTTTTCCTTGGCCAGAAAGATTGGCCAATATTAAAAGTGATAATATCCCATGTGTGTTGGAGGGTAGGGAACAAGCCCTCTCCCACAGCACTAGTAGGAGAGCTGGGATTCCTAGCAAAGCCTTAGGGGAGGGCAGTCTTTGATCCCAGCAATTTTCTTTATAGGCAGTAACCTAAGAAATAGTGAGAAATGTGCTCAAAAATATATGTGCAAAGATGTGTGTTAGAGATTTATATTTGGAGAAAATGTAATGTCCAACAAAAGGTGATTAGTTAAATACATTTTGGTGTTTACATGTGACAAAATTCCAGGCAGTCATAAAATTGATGCACAGCTTTAGGTGTTGCTATGGAAAAATGTTCCAGATATATTGGTGGGTAGAAAATAAGGTTACAAAATAACATGAAGAGTATGAGCTCAGTTTTGTAAAAAACAAACCCATCAGCCTACATACAGATTATATATATGTGAAAAGTGTGTACATATATATGAATGTATACATGTGCATATTTGTATGTGTATATATGAATGCACATATATTATACATATGCAAAATATGTATTATCTGTGTTGATGGGATTATGGGTGAATCCTATGTTTTCTAAATTTCTTTCAAAGGGGAAGTGATTACCTGAAGAGCACAAATGGAGTATCTTTAGAGACAAAGGACCAGGCTGTAGTACTATAAGGGTGGAGGGACACATGGTGGCTGAGAGCAGGGTACCACGGTTACCTTGAGCCTGGGTGTGACTCCTGCCCAGACAGTATTCTCTGTGGGCAGGGAATGCAAGCTCTCTGAACCCTGGGGTTTACATCTGATGGTCCATACGTTATAATTATGCTGTGAGCAGTAAGTGGGATGCTATCTGTAAAGTGCCTGGCACATAGCACACAGAAATCTTAATTATAAGTAAATATACATCAATATAGAATAATACCATATTATCTATCTATCTCTTATCAATATACGCACACAATTCACCACGTATCTAGAGGAGTAGACCTGTTTTCTAAAACTCCTGAGACTGGAACCCATAGGCGAGTCACTGGGAGACCAATTATAGCTCCATATTAGGAAGAATTTTCCAGCTCTGCAACGGGAAAAGTGCATGCTTGTCCCTGGAGATATTCAAGCAGGTTCTGGGTGAGCAGGTGGCAGAGGGGTGGGAGATAACATGTGAGGGCCAGGTGATTGGAGCCCCTTGTGATCCCCGGATTGAAACCTCCACAAAGGGGATGAGATCGGCCAGGAGTCAGGCAGCTTGGGGCTGCATCCCGGCTCTGTCCCTTGTGGCCTGTGGGAGACGCTGGGAGGGATCTCCTACCTGAGCCTGTGTTCACCGTGGTAAAACAATCTCTGCTGTTCGGGTGTTGTCAGAACTAGAAATAATAAAGCCTAGTTCCTGCTCTCAGGGCTGTTTTTGTTCTGCAGGTAGTGGAGTCAGGATCAGAGCAAATGCCCATTAATGGCCTATATATCCAATAGCACACAGAGACTCACACTTATATATACATGTATAAATATAACGAATTTGCTTAAAAATGCTATTTAAATAGCAGTCCTAAAATAATATTTTTATGTTACCATATTCTGATGCTTTAAATATATAGCTCATACAATAAATATCAAAATACTTATAACAATTGCATTGCTTCATTCAGCGTTGCAATATATTCACTATATTTATGTAAAAAAATTCCTGTGGAATTGGCAGCTAAACAGTACATCTGTTCCTTTTTGTATAAAATACATCATTTCTCTGATGAAGATATGCTACAGATCTTAAAGGAGTAGCTTTTTATTCATCACAGTGAGTGTCATGAAGAATGAAACATTTTTGTGTATTTCCTTAGATGTAATCACCTATTTCAGCCACTTTTATTTTAGGCTTTCCATGTTTTAATCTGGCCATCAGAGTTCCCACTGCAACTTTTGAACCAACGTATTTCTAAGTTATGAAATAGCACCTGAATTGTATACTTAGCAATTATAGGATTTGCAAACTAAAGCAAAAAAAATTCTGTTAAAATCAGATTTTAAAATAGAAGAGATAATCTTATGCTGTAAATGTTAATTCATTTCTCAAAAAATAAACCTCCTGCTAGTTACCTTCTGAATAAAAAATAATTTTGTGGCTCTGGTTATATATAAACATAATTCTAATGCCTTAAAATATTTGAACATTTCAGAAATTAATCCAAAGATACATTGTATTTAAATATACTTTAATATTAGTGTTGAAATATGTTATAATTCACCAGCGGGTTTATTTTTAGTTTCAGTATGAATTCATAATGAGACCAACCATGGATTGAACATAGTTTATGTTTGTAACTAAGAAAGTGAATATTTTGTGTAATTGAATCATAGATTTTACCCATTATACCTGGATTTTACATCTATATATTTCAGAAGAACTCTAACAGCCTTACTTTCATCCTGTATTATTTTTGTGAAATAGCTTTGTTTTGTAGATTTATTGAACAATTATTTCAAAACAGTATGAGGACACAGAGATATCTCATTCATTTTATAAGCATATTTTTCTTTCCATTGTGTTTTATGGTTACTGTAGTACTGCATGTACCATATGGGCACTGTAGTACTATATTTTGTATTTTATTTGAATATTGGATATACTACATTACTTTCACTTAAAGTTTTGAAAATGTACCACAGTTCATAGTGAAGAAACTTTATTCCAACCCTCTTGGTAGATGTGGAGCTGTACCACCAGATCTCTCAGGAGGGGCGTACTGCCTAACAATGGAGAAGGTCACAGACAGCCTCTGCCTCTTAACTTCTTCAGAGCCTGCCTCAGCTGCAGAGGGCTGGCCTCCCACAAGTTCACGCCCTTTCCAGAGCAACCTACATCCAGTGACTGAGAGAGATGAGGGGACAAGGGCCTGATTCTTTCAACCCAGCAGGGTATCAGTGGATGGGCAACACTCTCCTGACAGCTCCTGACCACAGCTTCTCTTGAGCGTACATTACATTTGGAAGATTCCATACCAGCAGCAGCAGTTATGACCTTTTTAAAAATTCAAATTCTCAGCTGATCTCCAAACTACAGGATCAGATATTCTAGGAGTGGGTATCAGCAATTTCTGGGCGACTCTGACAGATGCTAAAGTCTGAGAACCACTGCTCTCTTCAGTCCTTCTTCCTCTCCCTTCCCATTACAGACATTAATATCTGATAAATATCTTACAGCCTAATTCTTTCTTAGCACAAACTTATTGGGAACCTGACCTGTGACAACTGTGTTGTACCATAATTACATGACTCAGTGCTCTTAATATCAACCTGAAAATAATATGTATGGCATTTGTGAGAGCTCCTAGAACTTTATACGTGGCTAAGTCTTCTGTAATCTGAGAGCATTACAACATTCTGTTAGGGAGACAGACCTGTAGCCTCTTAGTCTCAAGCCTCTACACTCCTCTCAGTGATGCTGTAATTGGAAATTTGCAACCTCTATTTAGCCAACCCCTTTCCCAGCTGAGAGTGAGTGTCTCCTAGTGGTAGATGCTGGTGGAAGATTAGCAGGCTGGAAGAGAGGAGAGATTCCAATCCCCTGGTCTGATTGACCTCTCTCTGGTTAGGACAGCTAGGTCCCAAATCCAGATTCTTTGCACACACACAGCAGCCATGTGTCACTCCCTCTGGAGTATGAATAGAAGCTCAGAAAAACTCAGGAGCTGAGTTCCGGAAGAACCAAGTTGCATCCACCTCTCCTCAGCTCTCCGCGTGCCATCACACCCCAGCCCTTCATCAGAGGTCTGAGCGCAGAGTGTGCCCTCTGCTGGGGGCAGGTGACACCACCTCCTGCCTTTGGTTTCCCTGTTCAGAGGGTGGTGGGAGCTTTATGCAGCTTTGATTTTCTGGGTTCCTTTAGCATCCCTTTTATCTTTGTTTAGACTTCACTGATGAAAACAGCTGCCTCTACCTCTGCTGCGTTTTTTACTGGACCCTTGACTGGATATAGCATGTTTTCTTGGAACTGGGGGAGGAGTGGTCTAAATTCTTTTATGCCAAGAACCTTTAGTGTTTAAACATAAGCACTGTAAGCACACAGTGTAAAAAGATGTAATGTGAGAGCACAAGCCAAGTCTTATAGAAATTCCTATACTGGGAAATAAAAATTACATGTTTAACAAAACCACAATAGTTTAAGCACTGGTCTTTTTCACAGTGCATATATTATCAAAACAAGGCCATTATATATGTACTATATATATATATATATAATATCTTTTACAAAAGATATCACTGAGATTGGGAACAATAGTTCTAATTCCAAATCACTGCTGGTATGTATTTATACAAAACCATTGGCGTATACAGCCCTGAAGATGCTCCCCACCCACCCCCACTGTCATAGCCCCAGACTTCCTTGCCTCCTGGTATTAAAGCCCATGTGCAATACCCTACCTTTGAATGTGGGATAGACTTATTGACTCATTTCTAATAAACAGAATATGGCAAAAGTGAAGAGATGTCACTTTAGATACTAGGTCACAAAAAGACTGCAACCTTTGTCTCTAGCATTTGCTCTTGCTGTCTTGGATTGCCCGCCCAAGAGAACACCAGCTAGAGTGTCATGAAGCAGCCCTGTGGAAATCCCACGTCACTATGCCTAGAAACAGGTCTTCTGAGGCAGGCAGAAAATCATGAGAGTAAGCTTAGAAATGAATCTCACTGCAACTGAAATATGAGATGACTGCAGTCCCTGCTGATACCTTGATTGTCGTCTCTTGAGAGACCTTGGGCAGAAATACCCAGCCAATCTGTGTCTGGCTTACAGACCCACAGAAACTATGAAGTAATACATGTTTGATGTTTCCAACCACAAAGTTTTGGAGCAGTAATTTATCAGGCAGCAATAGATCGCTAATAAAAGTTTGGGTACTTAATGTGGGGACTTGGAGGACCTAAAATGTGGGAACAGCTTCGAAGTTGAACATTGGACCTTCAGGAGAGTGTTAGTGAAAAAGTGCCTTGAACACATTGTTTGTGGAATTTGGGACTTTGAAGGTGTTGTGGGTGAGGGCGCCAGGAAAGTAAGGAAAATCTCTTTGAAAACTAGAAGGGAAATCTTTGCCATTTAGTGGCAGAAAGAACAGCAACACTAAAACTAGAGAATGTAGAAAATAAAAAATGTGCCTAGTACTGGGTGATTTCTCTAAAGAGATGTCTAAGAAAAATTGACAGGGTACAACCTGGATTCCACTAATAGTGAAATGTAAGAGAAAAGAGATAAATGGAAAGAAAGACTTAAAAAAGAGCCAGGACTTGATGGTTAAAAAATCTTCAACTTCTATGGGCAGCACATAGGCTGAAATGAAGTGAGTACCAAATGAGAAGAGGGGTCTTTGGGCCTCCAGAATTCTACTTGCAGGAAGCAGCATACTAAATTGCTTAGATGTGAAAAAGTGCTACCTTTCATACAAAATGAAAAATGACTCACAGGGTGAAACCAAGAGCCCAGAGAGTAGATGTGAGTGCCAAAAAGAATGATTCTTGGGCCTTGAAATATAATCCCGGAGCTTCCAACATTTATATAGATTTTAGAATTCTTATGGACCAGTGATTACTTTGTGCCTCTCATTACCCCTTACAACTGGAATGTCTATAACAGTTATCCTTGTGTGTCTCACCATTAATAATAGGCCTATTGAAGGCATATAACATGTCTTTTTTGTTTCCTAGCTCTAAAGTTTGAGAGGCACTATAACTGAGGGGCTGTACTAAGGAAAAACACCTGCAGGGCTGTGATTTAGATGATGAGATTGGACTTTGAGTTAATTTGGTAATGAGATGAAGAGCTAAGAAAAAAGATATGGTGTATATCAGAGAATAAAATTGTTTTGAAGTGGGAAAGATTTGCAAAAACTATCCAAACTTCATTAATTTTTAAAATCATAAGGACAAAAAAGTTACAATGTTTTAACATTTTTAAAAAATGTTAATTTTAATCCAAAGGCAGAAAAACAATAAATGTCCACTAATATTCTTAAATTTTTTCTTGACAAGTTTGAAAAATAAATCATTTATTTTATACTTCAAAATTATATCAGTTCCAAATTTCTCAAATGTTGGAGGTGGCAATTTGATTTGGAGTAGAATTAATGGAAAATATAAGTAAATAATGTGGAGTAATTTTAAATAGGAATTATTTAGAGGCTGTAAGTGGATATTATAAAAATCCTAGTGTTTTATTTAGAAATAAAAAGGAAGTGAAAGATAGTTAGCAAAATAAAAAAAGTATCTCTCCCTGAAAGTATACATTTGTATATGTATTAATATAAGTATATTTTTAGGACTAAAGAGAAAATAAAAGCTTTATATTCAACCCAATTCCCTTAACTGAGTTACGAACTTTTCCCTAAACTTATAAAAGGTGGTCTTGTAGAAATAAAGGCACTAGAATAGCCAAAGCAATCCTGAGAAGGAAGAATAAAACTGGGGGATTATGCTCCCCAACTTCTAGCTCTACTACAAAGCCACAGTAATCAAGACAATTTGATACTGGCACAAGAACAGACCCATAGACGAATGGAACTGACTAGAGAGCCTAGATATAAACCCAAGCATATATTGTCAATTAATATACAATAAAGGAGCCATGTATATACAATGGGGAAATGACAGCCTCTTCAATAGCTGGTGTTGGCAAAACTGGACAGCTACATGCAAGAGAATGAAACTGGATTATTGTTTAACCCCATACACAAAAGTAAACTCGAAATGGATCAAAGACCTGAATGTAAGTCATGAAACCATAACACTCTTAGAAGACAACATAGACAAAAATCTCCTGAATATAAGCATGAGCAACTTCTTTCTGAACACATCTCCTCAAGCAAGGGAAACAAAAGCAAAAATGAACACATAGGACTACATCAAACTAGAAAGTTTCTGTACGGCAAAGGACACCATCAACAGAACAAAAAGGCATTCTGCAGTATGGGAGAATGTATTTGTAAATGACATATCCGACAAGGGGTTGCAGTTAACATCCAAAACATACAAAGAATTCACATACCACAACACCCAAAAAACAAATAACCCGATTAAAAAATGGGCAGAGGTTATGAAGAGACAATTCTCCAAAGAAGAAATTCAGATGGCCAACAGACACATGAAAAGATGCTCCACATCACTAATCATCAGGGAAATGCAAATTAAAACCACAATGAGATATCACCTCACACCAGTAAGGATGGCCAGCAATGAAAAGACTAAGAACAACAAATGTTGGTGAGGATGCGAAGAAAGGGGAGCCCTCCTACACTGCTGGTGGGAATGTAAGCTAGTTCAATCATTGTGGAAAGCAATATGGAGGTTTCCTCAAAAAATAAACATAGAAATACCATTTGACCTTGGAATCCCACTCCTTGGAATTTACCCAAAGTATACAACTTGTCAGATTTAAAAAAACATATGCACCCCTATGTTTATTGCAGCACTTTTTACAATAGCCAAGATATGGAAGTAACGTAAGTGTCCATCAGTAGATGAATGGATAAAGATGTGGTACATATACACAATGGAATATTATTCAGCCATAAGAAGAAAACAAATCCTACCATTTGCAACAACATGGATAGAGCTGGAGGATATTATGCTCAGTGAAATAAGACAGGCAGAGAAAGACAAGTGCCAAATGATTTCCCTCATTTGTGGAGTATAACAACGAAGCAAAACTGAAGGAACAAAACAGCAGCAGACTCACAGACTCCAAGAAGGGACTAGTGGTTACCAAAGGGGAGGGGTGTGGGAGGCCATGTGGGGAGGGTGGGAGAAGGCAATTGAGGGGTAGTATGTTTAGTACACATGGTGTGGGGGTCACGGGGAAAACAGTGTAGCACAGAGAAGGCAAATAGTGAACCTGTGGTATCTTACTACACTGATGGACAGTGACCGCAATGGGGTATGGGCGGGACTTGATAATACGGGTAAATGTATTAACGACATTGATTTTTCGTGTGAAACCTTCATAAGAGCGTATATCAGTAATACCTTAATAAAAAATTTTAAAAAAGAAAAAAAGGCACTATCATAATACACTCTGTTGAAATAATACACTCTCTACCAGAAAATAAACAAAACCCAAATTTTGAGGGCCTTGGGTATTTAGCGTGCGGGAAGGATATGAATCACTGGGTAACAGAGAGTTTACTGCAGTTGGTGCCTCTACGATGGCCTCCCAACGTCCTTTGCCTCCTGGTATTCGCAGCCTTCATGTAATGCCCTAACCTTGCTATGA
This sequence comes from Phataginus tricuspis, assembly GCA_029783875.1. Lineage (NCBI taxonomy): Eukaryota > Metazoa > Chordata > Mammalia > Pholidota > Manidae > Phataginus > Phataginus tricuspis. Next base: position 34,461,007 of record JAQQAC010000477.1, read on the forward strand.
ACAGAGTTTACTCACGTCTAACGAAAGAATAAGACAGTATTGATGGGATATCATTCGGAGAATAGGTTGTAAGGATTTTCTGTGCGGAGCCCTCACTTGCGGCCATGGGACAGAGCGAGAGGCCGCGGGCCTGATTCCAGCAGCCGCGCGGGTGAGTCTGGAAGCCAATCCACTGCTGGAGCCGTAAGATGGCTGCAGCCTCCATCTGGGCTTTGACTGCAGGCTTCTGAGAGATTCTGCGGTGGGGAACCGAGCTACCTCTTCCCAGGTTCTTGGCCTGCAGACCCTGTGAGGCAATAAACGTTTCTTTCCGGGGAGCCTGCCAACTCAGTGCCCCGCGGCTCCTCAGTCCTAAGGCAAACTATGGAATGGAAGAAAATGTTTTCAAAACTCAAAGACAACAATACAATCTTTTCCTCATTTTTATTACATTCTGTTCTTCTTAATATTTAGTTATAAGTGTTCTTTAAATATCTATGTACAAATCCATGTTTATCAGACATGTGTTTGGAATGTATTTCCTTCCATTCTATATGGTTTTTTAGTTTCCTACAGTGACTCGAAGAACATCATCATTTTAATTTTGATGAAGTCCTGTTTCTCAGCTTTTGGATATTATGGTTCATGATTTTTGTGTCCAATCTAAGAAATCTTAATTCGTTTGATGATCAATTCTCAAGAGAGAGCAATATATAGCTCCACATAGCTAAAACCAGTTTCCTTTAATAGTTTGCCATAAAAGTGCATATGTCTCATAAATATATTTAAGCTTTTTAAATAATAGCATAACAATTTAATAATACACATCCAAAACTTTTTAGGTTTAAGTAACACATTTATAAACAGTCACAACATACCTGTCATCTCTTTTGCCCACATTTATAACACAGCTTTAATATAGAGGCTTCAATGGATGTTTGCACCTTTATTGGCTAGAATGACAACAGGAAATCATGGAATCTTGGAGAAATAAATAAATCTGCCCTCTGGGAACAAACGCTCTGAAATATCTCAGCCTAACACTGATCCCACTGAGGAGCTAAAAAAAAAAAAAGAAAAGGCAGGCAAGGATCCCCAGGGAACTAGAAGGGGGTCAGTGTTTATGGTTATGGTAGGTCATCTGTTACTTACTCTGGATGATCTGTATTGGAGAGCTAAAGGGCTGATCATCTTTCATGGTCAGTATGTTTAGACTATCCACATGCCTGAAACTTCAACCACTTCTCACTATATCCACAGCTACTAACCTGTATCACCACCATTTCTCAGCTAGAACAGATTCCTAACTGGTCCTTACATTTCTACACAAAAGCCAAAGTGAGCCTTTAAAATCACTATTTAGACCATCTCACTCCACGGTTGAAGACCACTCGGCGGCTCTGCATTGCACTCAGAGCAAAAGCCTAAGTCTTCACAATGGTCTACAATACCCCCCAAGATCTGTGATTCCCAGCAAAGCTATGTCTCTACTTCTTTCAAGACAGCACTAAAAGCCACAAGAATAAGCCAACACAACTCTACAGTCTGACATTTTTCTTCTTAGTTCTCTAAACTTCCAAAATCTGGAGGCAAATTACATATGCCCTACCCCAATACACACACACATATACATAAAATAATCATTTGACTCTCAAATAAGAATGTTTTAAATAATTTATTTTGGTATCATTAATCTACAATTACATGTGCAATATTATGGTGATTAAACTACCCCCTTCATCAGGTTCCCCCCACCAACCCCGTTACACTCACTGTCCATCAGCATAGTGAGATGCTATAGAATCACCACTTGTCTTCTCTGAGTTGTACAGCCCTCCCCGTGCCCCCCCAACATTACGTCTGCTAATCGTAATGCCCCTTTTGTTCCCCTTATCCCTCCCTTCCCACCCATCTTCCCCAGTCCCTTTCCCTTTGGTAACTATTAGTCTATTCTTGGGTTCTGTGAGTCTGCTGCTGTTTTGTTCCTTCAGTTTTTTTCTTTGCTCTTATGCTCCACATATGAGTGAAATCATTTGATACTTGTCTTTTTCAGCTTGGCTTATTTCACTGAGCATAATACACTCTAGCTCCATCCATGTTGTTGCAAATGATAGGATTTGTTTTCTTCTTATGGCTGTATAATATTCCATTGTGTATACGTACCACATCTTCTTTATCCATTCATCTACTGATGGACACTAAGGTTGCTTCCATTTCTTGGCTATTGTAAATAGTGCTGCGATAAACATAGGGGTGCATATGTCTTTTTCAAACTGGGCTGCTGCAGTCTTAGGGTAAATTCCTAGGAGTGGGATTCCTGGGTCAAATGGTATTTCTATTTTGAGTTTTTTGAGGAACCTCCATACTGCTTTCCACAATGGTTGAACTAATTTGCATTCCCACCAGCAGTGTAGGAGGGTTCCTTTTTCTCCACATCCTCACCAACATTTGTTGTTGTTTGTGTTTTGGATGTTGGCCATCCTCACTGTGAGGTGATATCTCATTGTGGTTTTAATCTGCATTTTTCTGATAATTAGTGATGTGGAGCATCTTTTCATGTGCCTGTTGGCCATCTGAATTTCTTCTTTGGAGAAGTGTCTATTCATGTCCTCTGCCCATTTCTTAATTGAATTATTTGCTTTTTGTTTCTTTATATATTTTGGATGTCAACCCCTTATCAGATACGTCATTTATGAATATATTCTCCCATACTGTAGGATGTCTATTTCCTTCCCCAACATGGGGAAGTTTTCAGCAATGATTTCTTCAAAGACACTTTCTATCCCTTTTTCTCTCTCTTCTTCCTCTAGTACTCTTATAATGCGAATATTGTTCCGTTTGGATTGGTCACACAGTTCTCTTAATATTCTTTCATTCCTAGAGATCCTTTTATCTCTCTCTGCCTCAGCTTCTCTGTATTCCTGTTCTCTGATTTCTATTCCATTAACAGTCTCTTGCATCTCCTCCAGTCTGCTACTCAGCCTGTTGATCGCTTGTCTCAATTCTGCATTGTCTTTCCTCACTTCCCTCACTTCCTCCCTCAGCTCTTGCACATTTCCCTGTAGATCCATCAGTATGGTTATGACTTTTGTTCTGAATTCCTTTTCAGGAAGGTTGTGCATTTCCATCCCCTCTCTAGTGTTGTCTGGGTCTGGGTGAGTTTGGTTTGTACCATATTCCTCTGTCTTTTCATGGTGATAGAAGTGGTCACTGGTAGGTGCCACGTATATCAGCTGGGCTTTTTAAGACTTTTAAAAAGGAAAAAAATGAAAAAAAAGAAGGAAAAGGAAGAAAAGAGAAAAATAAAAGAAAGAAGGAAAAGGAAGAAAAGAAAAGAAAAGAAAAAAGAAAGAAAAAAATATACCGCCCACCGGAACTAGATTCTGTGGGGATGCTGTATGTGGCACTGTAGCTCCACTATTCTGCAGCCGCGCCCGCAGGGCCCTTTGTAGCTCTGGCTGGAGCGGGAACGAAACGGAGGCTGTTGATCTCTGTGGGAAGTCTGAGTGCGGCTACTGTTTCCCAGTTGCCAGCCAAGGGGTCCAAAATTCCCCATGACTCCCAGCATGCTGGGATGATCCTGGGCCCTTGTCTCTTTAAGACTGCTAAAAAAAAGTGTGCGTTCTTCTTTTGTCCCGGGAGCCAGCTGCGAGGACCTGGTGCATTCCCAAGCTCAGATCCTGCCCCTTCTGTCTCTCCAATCTCCGATACACCGCGCCATGTGGATGTGTGTCAGTGCTCCCACTGAAGATCACCAGGGCTGGTTATTTCACAGGCCTGTACTTCCACTCCCTCCCAGCTCTGAATGCTCTCCTTCCACCAATGCGCTGGGGTGGGGGAGCGCTGGGGTCCCGCTGGGACGTGGCTCTGTATCTTACCTGCCTCATGGGGTGCCGAGTCCTCTCAGGTATAGATGCAGGCTGTGTCCTGTCCTGTATCTTCTGGTCTCTTTTTTAGGAATAGTTGTATGTGTTGTATTTTCATAAATATATATGGTTTTGGGAGGACATTTCCGCCGCCCTGCTCATGCCGCCATCTTCCCGGAACTTATCTCAAATAAGAATTTACTATCAAATACAGATTGCCAAATTCCCACTTGTTAGTAGAGGAATATTCACATCCATCTAATGACACTAAAAATTTCATACTTCAAAGCCTTTCAGATGTGACATCCTACTTCCAAGTATTAGATTGAGTATTAGGGTACGTTTGACTGCAAATGATATTAATACACCTGAAACCAGTTCTAATAAAAGAAAATACAGTGCCTAACTTAGAAGTGAATTTGAAGCATGGAACTGAATTCAAGCCTGTCTTTTCCTATTGACTGTTCTTTGCTTTCTACATGCAGAGCTCCTTTTGTGAGCCCCACGCAAGCAGATAAGACCACCAAAGGCCCTTAGGTCACATCCTCAGAGTTTGGAAGTTTTAGAGGGTCCCCCTCCTTCCTTGTTCTTAAAGATCAGTATTTGAGAGTATATCTCATTGGTGCTGTTTAGATTATACGCCCAATTTTTTGACAAATGCCACTGAAGAAGGAAAGAGAAACCATTATTAGTCTGATCTTGGTCCTTGTTCCCTAGAATGTGCAAGTCTGGACTCTTGGAGGACCTCACCGGGTGCCTCAGTATGTAAGAGTGATTCCACAGAGGGAGGGATGCTGCACCTGCACTGAGGTGAGGCTGGGATGAGGAAAATTCTCTGATTTGCTTGCTGCAATAGCACGTGTCTGCACGGCAGTGATAAGATGTGGAGGCCAGTACCATTGGCCGCCTTGCAAATTCTGCATCTTTGACTATAACAAGGATTTCTATCCTGAACAAGAATACATTTTCTTAGAAGTTCAGCAGGCTCAGTATTGAAGTTTCACTCTCACAGAATTTTATGGGTGCCTCATACCAATGAGGAGCAAGGAGGCTACTATGGTATTTATGAACATAAAATATGATTTAAAGCTATCATGGGTAAGGTCTCAAAAAATCTACCACACAAATCGAAACAAACTGCTATAACTATTAACTGAAAGAGGAAAAGTTGTTGGATCTAAGAAAAAGTTATAAATTGATAATATTTCTCAAAATAAAAACAACCAATTATAACAGAACAGCAAAAACAAAAAAAACAGTATATGGATTCACCTAACAAAAAAATAAATAAGAACTTTATACATGATTTTTAAATCCTATGAGAGCACATAAAAGAATACCTACATAAATGCAGACATATACCATGCAGATAGAATGATAAAAAAGCACCAAAATTGTAAAATGCCATTCTCTCCAAAATAATCTATAAATTTAAATCAGTGCAAACTAACATATGAAATTATATAAGGAATCCTAGATTTACATGGAAAATAAATGTCCACAGAGAGTTAAAGCAATTAAAATGGACCCTAGTAGATATTAAACTATCAAAAATCACTGAAAGTAAAGTAATAAATAACTGACATAGACCAAAGAGAGTCCAGAAATCAGTATGATTTATATAGAGGTATCACCACAAATAAATGTGAAAGTAATAGAATGCTCAATAAATTATTTTGGAAAATTTTATTCACCTTATGATTTTTATCATTATTACTACCTCACATCATATATGAAAATATGTATTTCCAGGTGTATTGAATACCCAGGTATGAGAAGCGAAATTGTAAAACCCAAGAAGATAAAAGCTAGAAGTGATTTTATGGAGTGGGAAAGATTTCTTTAAAAGGACCTAAAAAACACAAACTTTAAGGTCAATTTTTGGTGAATTTAATTACAAAATATAATGATAAACCCATATTCATTTAGCTACTCTTTGATCAAAACAATTTCTATATCCAATATAAATTAATCAATAATTACTAAGTAATTAATGTTAAAGTACAAAAGTATAGTGGGAATACAAAAAGTAGGGCAGACATGTGCATTAATAATAATTATAATTCCGAGTAGAATTTAATAGATTTTTTAAATAATTCAAATTATTAGTTTTTCCACTTCATATCTTTAAAAGTACAATTTGCTGAATATGTTATCTTCTCTCAGAGAATTCAGCATGAAAGATATGTTCAGTCATCTTATGACTTTTTTGTTTATGATATTACCAATCAATCAAACTTACTTGTAAAGCTGCTTCGAAATATCTATTCATTTCCACTTAATTTTAAACTAACCTTAAAGTTAAAATATTGTGTTAAAATTGTGTCAGCTTTCCCCCATGACTATATTATGAAAATTTCTATTTAAGTGATATACCGTATTGACACACACCCGAGAAAATTCATTTGCTCTATAACAAAAGGCTGCACTCTCTTTGATTAGGACTTTAATGCCCACAATTTAAATCACATTAACCATTGCATCGTGATTTAGGCATAAAACTATTAACTGCAATGCTTAGATTTAATTAAACATTTTGTAGTTCCTTGAACCTGGGAAAGATGTATACCCTTTTCCCATGTCCAGTTATAAGGACAGAATAATAAATAGCTAATAAATTAGAATTAGGTTTATAATTTTCATATCTAGAAAAATTAGGTGTTTTTAATAAGCATTTTAGCTTACCTGGAAATAACCTAAAAGTGATGTCAAGATCTAACCAGGTAATGTTGTGACATCCATTAGGTTATATTCAAATATAAGGTGGTCCTGTTTTTTAAATCATTGACATTTTCCAAAACCACACAGCATGAAGTATTGCATACTGTAAATGTTGAGTAAATATCCACTTACTTACTGTTGTCCTTTCTCTTAAGACATAGATAATATATATTCATTTATGGCATATGATAAGAATCTCCTAATGAGATTCTCCACCACCAGCTTCTCTCCTTTGAATTACATCATCTGGTGCTGCTTGCGTTTTCTCTCAAAAGCACTCTCAGGGTATTTCTGTGTTCAAGAGCCATCAATTCTCCACTGCCTGCAGGAAAAATGTTTACATTCACTACCCTCTCATGTAGTATCTTTTATAATATTTTTGAAATAGTTTTTCAACTCTATTTCCCAATAATATCTCATAGGAAATTTGCATTTAAAGATCAAGAATCTACTTATAGTCACATAACTCCTTGTAATTTATTCAAATCATTGAGCATTGACTGACCTACCAGGTATCAGGTACCACATTAGCACCTTTGTTCATCTAGTATAAATCACGTGTCATCCTCTGGTGATTCTAAGTATTAAAAGTCTATGTGTCTTTCTTGTCCCAGGACTGTCCCCATCTGTACCATGATACTGTCTTGCCTACCTAAATCCAGTCACCTCTACTTGAGCCAAGAATCTATATTCTGTACAGTCAAAAATACTGAGTTAACATACTTCTTTGTGTTGTGCTATATTTTTTTATTGTTTTATGTTTTGATATTTATTAGCTTAACTATAATTCATATATATATATCTTGTAGAAAAAGTCATTAGTCTCTCCAGTGCAGAGACACAATAGGAAATATGAACAAGGTTTTTTTCCTGCTTACAAGTGCTTATAAATCCCAAACAGACAGCAGACGACCCCTCAAGTATCTTCCTCTGCTATAGGGCTCAGTAGGCATCCAGTAGAGCAACACACACGCATGCGCGCTCCAACTCAAATGCTGACTGGTCACAGTAAGTTCAAGAAAGTGATCCTCCATAATTTATGTACATTTCCCTCTTTCACTTTTCAACCATCTTCAACTATTTTTCTATTCTTTGTTCTCTTTTCAAAGCTCTACTATTTTTCCTCACTTTTTGCTTTTGATGATCTTTGTTTCTATTTCAATGATTAAAACAAATGAACAAACACAGCTCCTGTCATTTATCTACAACCCACGTGAATCTGTTCCTGTTACACTCTGCCTTTCCTTCTGTTACTACGGTGAGCCTGTCTGGGTCCTGAGAGCAAACACTCCGCTTGTGCCCTGAATCTAAGGTTATTCTACATCCTTAATTTTCCTAGGATAGTCTTAGATTACAGATGTATTTCTGTTGTTAATTACCACTGGCATGATTATATACATGAAGTTCAATGAAAGAAAATTTCACTGTTTGTATTTCTTCTCAGGCTATTTTTTTTCACGTTCTAACAGATAATTATTTCATTGTATAGATGAGGAAAGTGTTAAGAAATTGTCTGCTCTTGATGTCAGATACACTAGGTATACCACTGTCTCCACATAGACAAATCCAATGACCAATTTCCCTTTGCTTTATGCATGTGTGTGTGTGTGTGTCTAAGAAAATAACGTGAGATCTCATATTTTAAGTTTCCTGTCTGATAATTCCAACATCTGTGTTATATCTGAGCCCAGTTCTTATATTTGCTTTGCCTCTTTAAACCATGATTTTTCTTGTTTTAACATGTCTTGTAATTTTTTTGAGGAAGTCAAACATAATATTAGGAGGTTTTATGTCAGTCTGGTCTGGAATTTGGCTTTGTTTTGCTGTAGCTTCAACTTCCTCTAATAGCCTTGTTTTTGTCCCCACTGTTGGCTCCAGGCTTCCCTAAGTACTCGTCAGAGAGAGCACATCTCGTAGCTTTTTCAGCTGTGACCCAGCGTTATTATGATGGAGCCCTGTTTGTGAGGTGGTAAGGTGTGGAGGAGGGGAAGCATTCTATACTCTTATGAATAAGTATGTCTTCTAGTGTGCCTTTGACCCTGGTCTGTATCCTCCTCACAAATGTTTCTTCTCCTCCACCACCTTTTGGTGAGGGATGCCCCCAGGGGTCTGTTTGAGAAAGGCGCTGTGGGATAAGGCTCTGGAAAGACTTTTCCCATGGAGAGTAGGCCTGTGTTATGGGAATTGTTCTGGCCCTATTCCCCTGTGGTTAATCTTTGCTACTTCTGTGTGAGCCAACAGGAGATTTTTCCTGGCTCTTCACTCCGAGAACCTACTGTGTTTCCTGGAGATAAAGACTCATAGAGTGGGATGGGTCACTCCTAAAACTGCAGCCCCTGTTATTTCTCCCTCTCGCAATAATCCATACTCAGCCTCCAAGCAGTTTGTCAAGATTGTCTCTTAAATGTCCTATCACCAGGTCTGTGGATTTGCCTGTCCAGATTTTGGAAAGGCAGTTCACCAAGAGATCTCAGTTCTCTGGTGGGTCTTAGAAAAGTCACTGATTTTCAGTTTGTTCTGCTTGTTTCTTTTTATGAGGACAAAAGTGACAATTTCTGAACTCTTTACATATCAGAGCTAAAACTGGATGCCCTTATGTACTTTTTAATAAATTTTTCTTTCTTTCTTTTTTTTCCAACAATTATACATCCCTTGAGGACAGAGATTATGTGTCTCCACAACTGTAGACCTTGTTCCCACCACAGATTCTCACTTACGACAGCTACTCAGTAGCATTGAAATTAATGAAAATTTAATATTGCACTTAAAAGAAGCCTTTCAGGACCAGAGTATATAATTCATTGCTAATTACACTTTGTGGGGGACAAAAACATGGTTATTTGGTGAAAATTACATTTTTTATAATAAAAATTCTAATTTCTTCCAGTGGGGGAAATTTATTATATAAATTCTGCTATAGTAATTCCTTTTTTGCGGTGTGTAATCAACAATCTTACAATTAGATATTATGAACTACAATAAAAGAGAAAAATGACATCTCTTAAAAATATCTTTTACAAAAAAGATATCTTTAAAAAATATCAAAATTTTAAACTCAATTAATATTCAAAGACTTTAAAAATTGTTCATCTTTTCCTTCAAAAAACAGAGTAAGCAGAGAAGACAAGTAGTGACTCTATAGCATCTCACTATGCTGATGGACAGTGACTGTAATGGGGTTGGTGGGGGGTACCTGATGAAGGGGGTAGTTTAATCACCATAATATTGCACATGTAACTGTAGATTAATGATACCAAAGTGAATTATAAAAAAAACAGAGTAAGCAACCATTATAGAAATAAAACACTTCATGTTCCCTGATCTTCTCTCGTAGAAGTAATGAAATAATTATAAAGGCTTTGTTACAATATAAATTATAAATGGTTTCAAAATGAACCAGAAAGGGAAGCTACAGCATTTTCCAAATGAATCAAGACTTGTTTTTCTTTTTTCTGGAATAAACTGCTGGATCCTTTCTAAATTTAAAAATGTGTATAATTCTACTTCATAGAACTATTATATACTTTTCAGAGATGGCAAACCTCAGTTAACAGAATCAGCTTAAAGTCTTAAATGAATAGCTGATGTTCATTTTATGGATTTTCACAGACTTTTAAGCAGTATCTTTAAGCCAATTTTTCTGAGTATAGTGAAATAAAACCCTACCCATAACTGGTGCCATTTAACAAGCACCACAGCTCTTCATTTTGCTTTCAATGTTAAAAATCAATTTAAAAATCTTAGTAGTATTCATTTTTATGACACAAATACAAAGAAAAAGCAAAGTACTATAAAACTGGAAACAAAAAATCAATCATACAAAAACAAAACCCCCTCACAATAGTTAAAAGTACAAACATACTTGATCATTTTGAAAACAGGATTGTGATATTTTGTAACCACAGTAAACCCAATAAAGCCCATAGCCACTGATGATCCTTTCATTTCTCTGAGAAGTGATACAGGCAAAAATGTTACATGGGGCCTCTACTGCCTTAGTTGATATTGTGAATGTATAATCCCAGTCAAATTGCTGAACCCAGTAAAAGCACCATTGTTATAGCAGTAGTTCTCAGAATAAGGTCCTGGACTAGCAGTGTCAGCATTAGCCTAGGAACTTGTTAGAAATGCCAATTCTCTGGCTTTTCCAAGAGCTACTGAATTAGGAACTGATATGAAACACCTCTGTTCCATAAAATGCTAATGTGTGAGAATGGCTGCTCTAGACCCTTTAGCTAACTTCCCACACCTAGAAGGGTGAGCACCCGCCATCTTCAAAGCCAGGCAGTGGCAGGCCAAGACCTCTCATTCTTTCAATCTTCTCTTTCTTCTATCTCTCTGTCTCTGACCACAACCTGGAAAGATGTTTCCATGTTGAGGATTTATGTGATTAGATTGGGCCTACCTATATAATCCAGGATAATCTTCCCATCTCAAAGTCTTCAACCTTCATCATATACACAAAGTCCCTTTGCCTTGAAAGACAGCGTATTCACAAGATCTGAGGATTAGGAAGTGAACATCTTTGGGTGTTGAAGGGGACATTATTCTGTCTACCATAGTTCTGAACTCTATAAACAGGTTCCAGGCTGCATGTCAAGCTTAGGCATAACCAAAATGTCCAATTATGACCTGGTAACAAGGAATATAGATTTTTATTGAACCTAAGCAAATAATTACAATGCCATGAGGGGTCAGTCAGGTAAGATATATACACATGCTTTATTTCCATTACAAAAGCTTAGGCTATTAAATGGTGAATTACAGATAAAGAGAAATGAGGAAGGGTTTCCTTATACATGTAATAAATAGAACATTAAAATATCAACAATATTCCAATAAAAATCAAAGTCTTCCCTCACCAGCTCATACATTCCTACATAATCAATTCATGTTCTGCTCTATCTTCAAGTTTAGCAATTTCATGAACCCATCTGCTTTTCAATTAGAGTTCTAGAATTCATGACTCAGTTCACAAGTCTTACACATGATTCGATCAGAAGCCAGGACTCAAAGCACCTGGCCTTGTCCTTTTCCCGGGAGCTCTGAGATAGTCAGTCTTTGTTAAGCTGAAGTGCCATGGCCTGCAGCTGATGGCAAGTGCTTTCAGGGCAACAGTAAAGTAAAATAAAAAATTGTTGGTAGATGACAAAAGACTCAAAATTGCTGTGGTCAACTTTTAGTGATAATTTTCAAAAGTGAAAGACCTGATGAGTTCATATGAAGAATAATACAACTGACAACAAATCTGCTTTTTCTGTGGCATGCAAAACAAGGTATTAACATCAATCCTGAAGCATTTTAGACACAGTATCTATAAATATAATGACTACTCCCTACTTTTAAAGAAAAGAGGATATTGTATCTAATTTATAAATATGGATGAACAATACTCACAGAGAAAAAACTCTTCAAACATAACACAAAATAATCCTGAGGCATATCATGAATATACCATCTATGTAGTTGGAATATACCAAGACTACATCAAGAATATCAGTTAACAAAATTCAGTAAGTCTGGAGTAGGACATAAACAAATGCATTATTAATAAAACTCAATATGTAAGCGACATGAATCTTCAATCTCCACTTTTACATCTTCATTGACCTAAGACACGCAAATTTCAAATTAAATAAGTAAAGTAGTAAACACACTGTCATGTTAAAAAAATAACTGAAATTATGGTAGATAATCCCATATTGTTGATGTCTGATGTCTGACATCAGGCAATGCAACCACCAGGCACCTAATAAATAGAAACATTATGGATAACTAGGCAATAACAACCCTTTAGGAACTTTCCATGTAGCATACAATTACTGAGATATTTATATTAGTGACCTTTTTGCCACACAAATTTCACTTGGAGAAATGATAGCCACGTCTTCTGATGTGCTGCTCTTCCCATGCGACTCATCAATAATAACATCAAATAAACTTAGTTATTTCTAACACCTCTCTTTTTATAAAGTGTAAAAAAAATCTTGATTTTCCAGGGCCTCTCTGGGACTTCTCTAAGATAGTTTTTTACATAATATATCCTGAAAGTTTTTTATTACTTTACATTTAGGATTTGATTTCAGAAAAGACAAAACTCAAAAGTTGTTAAGAGATTTGAAAACTTAAGATTGGAACTAGGTCACTGTTAAACTAAGTTAACCTATTTTGTTATATGTTCCCATATAGTATACATCTTAATAGCATGCATTATTTGTTCCTAGTTCAGACTGGAGTATAAAAAATGTTGGATATATTGACCTCTGTGTTAATCTCAGACCCCCACATCTGAATCTGAGACTCTGGGAATATGGAGGTTGCATTTCTGGACTATGTTACAGATAAACTCTGAAAAAGAGAAATTTTGCTATTGTAAAATGAGTTTAAAAATATGTTCCACATGTTTTCATTCATAAAATGTATATGAGTTACTATAGAGAAGACCCATCATATTTCCTTTTCATTGAATTGGAAAATGGAAAGCAAATATTTAGCATTTCTTACTTCAAATTAAGAAACTTTATTCCTATTCTAGAGAAACATGTTCTGATACTAGTCCAAGAATGGAGAGGAAAAAAACTTACTGCAAAGTAGGTGGAGAAAAAAGAAATTAGAATGATAAAAAATGAGCTTTAATACCACCACAATTTTATTTGCACTTTAAAAGAAATAGGCTTTCCGCACAACTATTAAATGCTTTTTTTCTTTTTAAATAAAATAAAATATAATGCTGAAATAATAGCTAAAGTAAGAGTAAGTGGAGACACTTATCAGATTTTATGGATGGTTGTTTACTGCTTGACATTTAAAATCTCAGGTTTTGAATTTCTGTTTCAAAATGCAGACACTATACAGAAGAAATAGAGAATTTATATATTGTTTGAATTGAGGCATCTGTGTGGCTTTATACAGCATCACAGCAATTGTTTGGCTTAACAGTTCTGTGAAGATAACTCACCATAGAGAAGCAATCACTTTCCCTCCTTCATGTTTTGCTTGTATTCTCAAAGAGGCCTTCCGTGAATATCCTGCTTAACACAGCAGTACACACTCCCCACCTCCGGCATCTCTCCTTGGTTTCTTCCATAACATTGAGAATTCAGCCACTTACAGAAAATCCACATAGCTTACCATCTATATTAATAGAACTAACTTTAGTTTTCCACCATCTTCATCAACATGACCAATTGGACATAAAGTGATCATGGCTTTTGAGCTCTTTTGTTGTGTTTTCCAGGAAATTCTTGCCTAGGAAGAGAAAAGTTATATTAAAAAAATGTTATTATTCATTTCAGGAACTTTGTGAAATATATCAGGAATTAAGTTTTTCAGTTGATAATGTCAAATGATGGTTTTCTCCCTTAGACTCTTCTAACCCCTTTCCTTAAAACCCTCTCTTTGCTGGGCCCATGAGGCCTAACCTATTATATCACAGCCTTTACCCAAGCCTAATCAAACTATAATATTGAAAACTTCATAAATTTTACATCTTGGTGTTTCTCCCCTCCAAGATGCTAAGACTCTATCTTGGTAAGGCTCTCGTTTCTCACAGAAAGCATTGAACTCATGTTTATCTTATTAACAAATTATTTCAGTGGTATTTTGGGGAGGTCAGTGATTGGTCATCAATTAATATATTGTACGTTTTTTTAATGGGGTGTGTTCCCAACTAGAAAACTAGGAATTAAAACTAAAATCCTTAAGAGTAATCTGAGAGATTAAGAATTAAAGGTACTTCTGCTTATGGTATGATGCAGGAAGAAATAAGACAACAAGTCTAGGGAGGAAATCATATTAGATGCTTCAAATTTATTTCAACATTTGAAAAGAAATGATGCAGCTTGGGATTTACTATCTCTGCTGACATACCTTGATTATAAAAATTATTTTAAAACAAAATGAAAGAAAAAAGAAACCCTGCATGGAATATAAAAGATAAAAAAAAAATTCCTATCTGTCAATTATAGTACATTGATCTAAAACAGACAGCACTGTATTCAGGCAGAATTCTCCCGCACCGAGTATTAACATGTAAGAATTTCAACAATACAGAGTGTCACCCATAAAGCAAATCCTGTATGGTATTTACCATTGTGCTATTACAAAATGAAATTGTATTTATATTTTAATAAAATTAACCTAATTCTCTAAAAAAGAAAAATGAAAGAAAACACAAGAAAAGCTCATAGGCCATAAGTAAGCCCTCTGTGTCCACTTTGAGGTAAATGAGGGACTGGGTTAGGAACCATGCATCCTGTCTCCATCTATAATGGAGCCACATGGAGGAAAGAACACAGTAGTCAGGAAATAAATTATTTGGGGGATCATCATAACTAATCCGGGAGAAAAAAAAATGTGAGGATTATCCAAGTGAAAGACTAGGGTCAGAAACTGCCTTTTCGCTCCTACATTTGTCTATAGCACTGGGTCTCAAATACTGCGCACGGATTGCACTGTTTGGTGTGGGTACCGGATGGAGTTAATGGGAGACCACGTGCATGCCAACTCCTTACTTTCCATAGTTAGGGCTCAGAAACACTAAGAAGAGCTTAGAGTAACACAGGATGGGACTGATGGGACTTCCTCCTGGCTCTAGGTCCCTGACATATGCAAAGCTGCTGGTAATGCTGCCCAAGTATAATGAGGTCCACCCAGGTTTGAGAAAAGTCAGTGATCCCTGGCATTAAGTCTTTAATAATTCAAGTTTCCACCCCAGTAGAGGGTGGCAGTTGTGGAGAATATACAAGTTTATTGTTTTCATTTAGGAGGGAGGCCATACTTTCCCCTAGAAGGGGCAAGATAGAGAGTTCATAGTTACTCTAAGAGCCAGGGTTGCCTCTTCCAGCCACTGTCTCAAAAAGCACTGCCCTCAGGAATATATACTAGGTACATTTAAGATCGAGAATAAAATGGACTTAGGTTAATGGACATAAATATCATGCACTGGGAGCAGGAGAGAGGCTGTGTGAGGAATGGGAGCTTGAAGTCAGGAAAACTGCAGTTTTAGACAAATACTAGATGAAAATCCAGCACTCCCAGGAAATAATGGTTGGCTCTGGGAAGCTACTAAGAGGCTTTAATTTTTATTAAAAATATGATATAATTATATTTATGATAGTTTGGGAGTAAAGAAGAAATTGTAAAGACATTTGTCTGAATCATTTTCCTGTCATTTCTGTAGGATGTAACATTTCCAAGAAAACTACATAATCACAATTTTAGAATGTGTCAATTAAGCCCTGTATTTTATATATAAAGGATCAGAAATCCAGATTTTAAGTGACATACCCAAGGATATACTGACAGAAACAAAGCTAGCCAGGAATACCACCCCAATTTTCTTACCCCTGAGAAAGTTTTCTCTTCCCCTCTACAATATCATGCTCTCTATTTCCGTCAGTTATTCCAGTTATTCCTTATGCAATCAAGAAACACTGTAAAGCACCTGCCAGCTGTTGGGCTAGGTACTAACAGTGGTGATCAAAACAGGTCTGTCTCGTCCCTTCATGACCCTTATGGTTTGGTTTTATGAAAAAGTAGTAAGGGTAGAGTACACATATCAGGTTCCATGTGCTTCAAATAAAGCACAGAGGTGTGACTTCATGGTTAACTGCAGACTAAAAAGAACACTCAGAGGGAGTCACAGTCCATTAAGTTAGCATCAGAGACAGTGTTTATATGTTACACTGGAAGAGAATGGAGAGGCACTGCTACCTAGAATAATAACATGAGCAAAGGAAAGAAGGCGGAGTGAAAGGAAGCAATCTTGCACTGATTTGTGCTTTAAAATGTTTTACATATCCATATAATTTAGCTTTTAGGAATCTCTGTAATTTAGTTTAAGTTTTTCATATTCCATATTTACGATCGCTTAGATATGGAAAGCTGATGTGTTCAAGATCAGTTAAGCTAAAACTGCCTAAAATTGGACTAGATTATAGGTTTTATGATTTCTAGGTCAGTTCTTTTCTACTACCGTGCCACATACATTACAGCACAGACGTCATTTCCTGAAGCCAACAGCCGCCGGTGATGCTGGGCCTGACTTTGTGTAACAAAATTGGATCTGGTAATAGAAGTGCCAACTCACAATCTTAATATACTAATTCCGATCGGAAATGTTTTTCAAAATCTATGCCAAATTAGGTTAGAAATTTGTTTGCTTGTTCCCAAAATTTTCCAAAATGTTGTAATTTTACCTCCTTATATTGAACATTTGCTGTTAATGACCATTTTGAAAATCTTCAGTATAGTCAAATTATTTAGCAGGAAGCTAAATAAAACTTTTGCTACCTTCCCCTATTAAATAAATACTTATTTCTCGGATAACATAAGAAGGAATATACTTGAAGAACAGAAACGAATTATTGAATATAGAAGACATTATTTAATCTTTATCATGTACATTATCCTGCACTGTTTAGTTTCAATCCCTGTATTTACAAAGAAACATAAAGCGCTAATAAAAAATAAATTTATAATTATAGTCAAATTTATAATTTGAGAGTCAATGATGACTCAAAAATGGTACTGCTATGACATAAATGGTAGAATTAACCTATTTTCCCTTTTTCACACTTTTTCTTAAGTATTCTACACTTAAATATTCATATGACCATTTACAGAACTATCAGTACATACAGGTAATTGAAAGTGAAAAAAGCTAATTCCTTTCCTCTAGTAAGAAATGTATATTTCATACCAATGGCCAGTTCATAGAGTAAAAGGGAAAGAGAGAGAGAATGACTGTAATTTATACTATTTTATCACAAATAACATCCTACTCCTGGTAGAATAAGTTTTCTGCTATGTGTCCCAAACCTCTAGACCACTCTTGAAATAGTTACTCTTACTCCCAGGACTAAGAAAGGATTTAAGAGGCTTTAAAATGCCTTCAGTGCAAAAAATAAAAGATAAGCCTATTACTGATGCTTTCAAGTTCTCCTTTATAGCCTTCACTGTGCCATAAATTTCCTAGCAATCTAGATCACTTTGTAATCCAAATGGTAAATAACTCCTCCCTTCCCTGAGCATTCTCAAGGTATCAGAGAATAGAAGATATTTATTAGAGGAAGCTTATGTAGCAATAGGAGCAATTTCTTCTAAGCCATTCCTTGACACCTGCCACAATTATGGGGAAAATATTTCCAAGTTAGACACTCATTTCTCTTTATAGTTAGCACCTCAGTAGAAGCCTTGAAATTCTTCAAGATTATGCAGTTATATAGGCATTGGAATTAGTTTATGGATGTCCATTTCTCCTAATTTGTTAATTCAATCCCTTTTATTGATTACATACAATGTACTAAATCAGGTATTGAAAATATAATGCTGAGCCCAAAAAAGGCTCATATAGGCATGAATTTTAGAACCTGGTATGGTTGATAGACAACAATTACACAAGTAAAAATCCATAAACAATTGCCTTGAAATGATGTTGTAAGGAAAGAATAGTGCATAAAACAGGGCACCTCCAAGAGATGTTTTCATTACTGAGGTGAGATTTGAAAATAAGATTAACAGAATGGTGAAAATGCCTTATAGAGAGAAAACAATGTGGACCAAGCCCTCTGGCAAGAAAGTATGACACATTCAAAAGGATGAGAAAGTCTGCATGACTGGCGCAGGCAGGGAGAGCGTGATGGATGCTGTGATAAACTTTTGACATTTCTCCTCAGTTCTGTTTATTGTTTATTGCATCTGCCTTTGTGGCTTTTCTTTTCTTTCTTCCTTTTTCAAACTTTTATTTTTTCTGCTTTTCTAGTCCTTTAAGTGGTTTTACTTTCTCCAAAAATATGGTAAATGAAATCAATCATCAGATGAGTAAATTTATTCAACTTCTAAGAACTGTACCAGTAAATAAAAAATATATATGAAACACAGCACTCTTCCACATATTTTATTTTTTTTGTATTAAATAGTTCAACATCTTAACTGGCATAATTATTTAAGTTATTACAATCCTTATTCAAAAATCATGATTTTGAAAGTGTGACAAGAATCTTTTTTGTAGTAATTTTCAGAGTCCATAATTGATGTATATTTGTTTAATAAAGGTTAAATGGATTCAGAGTAAAAAATAGCTAGATAACCATGTTTTTGACAGAAAGAGGCTTAATAAATAACTGCCAAATAGAGAAAAGTTTTCAATCACCTAGTGGAAAATGTCAGAAATGGATATATAAATACATTCACAGTTTTCATGCAGAATATAGAATTGGCTAAGAGGTGCTGGATAGCTCTAAAATATCCAAATGACAAAAGCTGGTAGGAAATTTAAGTTGTAGGAGTTCAGGCCTGCATGGTATAAGATATTTGCTTCTTAATTTTCTGAGACCTAGTTGTATATACTGGAACTCAGAACCAAAGACGTTGCAGAGTGCAGAAAAAAAGGCTGAGAAAGAACCCAGTGTGTGATTGTTGACTTAAGACACTGTAAGCTAGATAAACAAATTTCTACTCAGAAAAACTGTGAGAGCAATAAAACTCCTGCATTTTATAAAAAGGGGACACCAAAACCTGAGGGCAGACCTGCCGCCTCAGGGAGAGGACCCAGCAGATGTGCTGAGGAAGTATCCCTATAGGGTACAACCTAATTATAACTTTTGAATGATTCATATCATTCTCCCCTTCTTGCCCCCACAAATTCTGGTCCTGAAAATAGAGTTTTGAGAGTTGTCAATGATAGGAACACAGTAGCAGCTTAGTTTTGAAATTTCCTATTCGAAATATGGGTGTTCCTTCTTAGAGCACAGAACAGTTAAGAACAAACACAAAGGCACACACAAATGTGAGGAAGAAAAAAAGAAAGAATGTAAACACTTAAACTTGAACCTAGTATGTGCTAAGAAGAAACCCTCAAATCCTAGATGCCAAGAGATACAACAGAGTACTTTAGAAAACATCAGGAGGCAGTAGTGGCCATGACAGGGTAGAACGGGGAAAGACAATGAGGTATTGAATGACAGATCGAAAAGCAGAAGCAAAAGTCAGCTTTCACCTTATGTGGCATTTGCACAAGCTGTGAGCACATGTGCAGATGTAGAAAGAAAGTGCCAAAAATGTGGCAGACCTCATAAAGTGTGGAGAATAAACACCTTCTAAAAGAAAAAGATAGAGTTTCCGAGGCAGCGGGTAGGAATTTTGGTGACAGTGGCCACTGAAAAGACTGGAAGCTCCCAGATCACGAGTGAGCTCAGCAAGTCAGAAGCAGCTCGGCTACCTCGAGGCATCATATTTAAAGGGACCACTTGCTTCCATAAAGTTCTGTTGCCGGGTGGGCTGCACCTACTTGCCTTCTCCCATGTGCAAAAAGCTAATGTAGGAAATTGAATTTAGAAACAGATCGGACTAAATAAACTGTTAAGTAAAACTGGAAAAACTCAGTTTCTTAGAAAAAATACATTTAGAGAAGTAAAGACAAAATTATAAGGAACACAGGTGATTATAGACCTGATAAATAGCAAGTAGGGAACATAAAGGATAGAAGTAAGAAAATAGCAAACTGAAATAAAAACCAACATTAAAACTACTAATAAGAAATTGATAGTTAAGCAGAGAAAGATAGCCAAAATATGCGTAGTTTGAGTTTCTAAAAAAAAAATCAAAACAATTGTAGAGAATATCTAGTAATGCAATTCAATAAACATTTCCTGAAATAATAGGCTAAAATCTAATGTTGAAAGGGTATATTTTCTGCTAGAGAAAATTAACCAAGAATATTGAATATCAAGACAAGACTTGGATGAATATTTAAAATTTAAAGATAAAACATTTTTGGTTATCAGACCAAAAGATCAACTCATATATGTATATGGGAAAAAGGAAACTGGTTAGAATAAATGTCTCTACATCAATATTCAAGATACACTAGGACTGGGGTATACATATTTAGGGTGGAGATGAGCATATTTGCATGTGAGAGACTAGCCAGAGGATTGACTGCATAGAAAAGTTCTAGGTTTAAGAAAATATTAAAATTAAGAAAATAGTTCATGATTTAACAATAAAACAATAGCTAAAGAGAGAATTAGTGAACAAGCATAAAGGCCACAAGTAAGATACTGACTGAAGCACAGAGCAAAAGAAGAGAATTCGAGAAAAAAGAGAAATTCACAGGTATAGCAGAAAAGTGCAACAAAAAGTATAAATGAAGTGTTAAAAAGAAGAGAGAGAGAATGGGGTAGAAGAAATAGTTGAAAGGTTTATGGTTAAAACTTTTTAATACTAATAAAAATCTTCAATTTATATATTGTATAAGAACAAGAAACACTGAACAGGAAAATCATGATGAAAATCATACTTAGGTTATCATAATAAAATTGCCTGAAAAAAAGAAAAGAAAAAGATTTTAGAAGCAGCAAGAAAGAAAAGAGATACAGTCAGTTCTGGTATAATAAGATGTGTGCTCCCATAAGTTTGCTTATGCAAATGACATAATGAAATCCACAGAGAATATGAGTAAATGGAGTTATGGGCACAACATTCAAAAACTTTGTCATGACACATTTAAAAAAATAAGTCAGGAATATAATAAAAACAATAGTTCAGTTTAGCATACCCTAAATGTTTACCTTAAATGTTACAGTAAATATGGTACTTTGCTTTGAAAAGTGCCTGAAATTTACTTGTGAAGGGGTGTGTGGGAAGAGTTGCAGCTAATACACATTCTTACAAAGATTTAAAAAAATGAAGTAGCTCTCTCTGACTATCAGTCCCCTCAGTACCTATGTTATAGAGTGATTTTGAGTATAAAATGCAGCCAGAGCCCTTAGAAGGAATGGCACTTCGTAAGTGCTCATTAATTGTCATTAGTCATCAAGGAAATACAAATAAAACTCACAGTAAGCAAGCACTTCACACCTACTAAAATGGCTGAAATGAAAAGGTCTGACTATTCTTAGTGCTGGCAAGGATGTAGACAACCATAATGCTCATATTATAGTGTACTATGATACATAAAATGTAAAAGAGTGTAAAATGTTACAACTACTTCAGAAAACTGTTATACAATTTAACATATATTTATACTATGACCCAGCAATAGCAACTAATGGGTAGAGATGCTGGAGGAGAGAATATATATGCTCACAAAAACATTCATAAACTCGTATTTAGAGCATCTTTATTCATAATAGCGAAAAACTGGAAACATCACAAATGCCTGCTGATAGAATGAATATAAAAAATGTGGTATATTCTTACATTGTGGTACTACGTGGTAATAAATGGTATAAACTGGGCTTCATGCAACATAGAAGAATAAAGAAAACATTATCCTGGATGAATTTTTCAAAAAACCAAACATTGTTAAGTGAAAGAAGCCAGATGAAAAATATTTTAGGATTCAATTTATATGTAGCTCCAGAATAGGGAAATCAAAGATATGGTGATAAAAATCAGATCAGTGGTTACCCAGAGGGAATTGAAGATAAAAGGTCAGGAGAAGCTTTCAATGATTATAAAAGTAATTTTTATATTAATTGAGACTGTGATTCCACAGATATATAAATGTGCCAAAACTCTTTCAAATTATTTTCTTAAAATCTGCTCATTTTATTTTATGTAAACTTTACCTAAGTAAAAATGAGTTTTAAAAATCTGTAATCAACCTAAATGTCCACCAGCAGATGGATTGATAAAACTTTTGATTTCTCAGATGGTGGGAGTGTTCTATATTTGATTCATATAGTTGAATATTTCTTGTATGTAAAAATGAATGAACTACTGATTCATACAACAGCAAGGATAAATCTGAGAAACACTGCATTGAATATAAGAATCCACAAAAAGTAGAGCACAGGGTGTATCACTGTATTTACATGAATGTCCAAAAACAGCAAACTAAGCTGCAGTGCTAAAGTCTGAATAGCGACTGCTTCTGGGTGGTACCAGGGAATTGGACAGAAAGGGGAGGAACATACATTTCTGAAGTGGTGGTAATATTCTCTATCTTGATCTGACAGAGCTTGTCAAATGTGCAGTTAAAATTTGTTGACTTTCTTGCATGTTAATTATACTTCAACAGTAAACAAAAACATGCATCTGAATGTATATTTCTGAAAAAATTCGTTTTTGGCTATTATTTCACTTTTGAAATATATTTGATATTTTACACAGTATTAAACACATATGTACAAAAAGAAATAAATACAATAAAAACATTTAATGTTCAAACTGTGTTTTTGGTAGCCCCGACTAACCAAAATGTCACCAAGAAATTCAAGTTCTCTGACAGTAAATGCAAAATTGAGGAAAGTAAGGAAGACAAAACACCTTTAATCAAAGAAAATATTCATGATTTGAATTTTTTATGGAAATACATAAATAATAAAAAGATAGAATACCTCTTTCTTTTCTGATAACTGAATATATCTATCTTATGGAAATTAAAATAAATCAAAATACCAGTGCACAGAATTTGCTGTTTTCAGAGTCAGCTTCAAAAAGGCAACGTATTGTTTTATGTATCAAGATCCAATCATGCAGCTCAGTAGCCTGAATCCTCACCTTTCCTGCCTGAGAGTGAATTTTGCCCATAACTATAACTAAAGGCTAAATCGGATCTCAAGTCAATCCATCATCTGTTTAAATGTTTTTTCACTCATGGTGACATAAAAATTAGTAGATAGATAATGTGTAACTCTTCCGTCATAGACTCCTGTGCTACTCTTTTCCATTTTCCTCAGCAGATTTAAAAATACATTTACAAACCAATAATTCCCCTTCAACCTAGTATAGCATTTTTCTTTTTCTCCAAATTTTAGGTTATATGCACATTTTAGGGAGAAAGACAGAAACCAATTAAAATATGGTTTGGGAAAGTCTACCTTGCCTCCCAGATGAGGGTGCAGCAGGCCAAAGGTCTGTGGGTCCTGTCTCTCCTTTGCGGTGCTTATCAATGTCTGTGTTCCACAGCGTCAGACTCCCCGTTGTTGCCCAGTCTCCTTGCAATACTCTAATTTGTTGCTACCACCAGTTTTTATAATTATATATGATTATATATATATGCAATTAACAAGTGCAGGGACCCTCCGTTAATCCTCTAGTTTTCTCTGGACAGCAGACTGAGAAATCCTTCTGAAGCAGCTCACACGTTTGCTCTCCCTACTCTAGGCACTAGCGTTTTGGCAGGCTCGGATTTCTCTGTATGCCGTTATCTAAAGTAGACATTTATTCAAGAAATTGGCAGGATTTATTATTAATAACAAAATTTAAGGATATTCAAAATAATAAAAGATATAAACTGTGGTTCTAGTATCAGTTTCTACAACACTACCAAGAAAGCTATCATACAAAAATTGTTAAAGAACTAGGTGAAGTTTTGATAATAGTAAGACCAAAGTAGTAGCAGTATTTTCCTCTCCTGCTGCACTAAATGTAATAAGGTCTTCTGTTCTTTCTAAAGTTTACACAAATTTGAATAAAAAAATGCTTCATGCCAAAAAAATTCTCAACATAGCATAACTGCACTCTGCCTTGTTATTAGTATTCAGGGGTCTTTAGGGAATTTATCTATTTCTTTAAGAAAATTAGAGGCCTTCTTGGTGGCAAGAGTGAACAAGGAAATAGACCAAATTCAGGCTCCCTTCACCCAAAGTCCAAAATTATGAAAATCTGTCACATGGATCTGGATATCCTTGATCAAGGGATCGTTTACTATCATAAATCACAATAATTGACTGACCATGAGAGAAGAGTGAATCAGCGTTGATCATCTGAGCCTAACAAAAGGACATAAAGTTCCTCACACAGCTGGTATGATTTGGGAAAGATGATATGTGGACTTTGGAGCTCAAGGCTGGGGAATTATAGTGGTCCAAGGAGGAACTTCTGTTACTGACTATTGGTTTTCTGATTGAACCCCCATGGATATAGACTTTGGCACTGACAATGATTCCAGAGGAACAGACTCTTAAGATGTGCTCTCTGCATTGGTTCTGGGATTTATCGAATGAATTCTCTGGTATGATTAGATATAAAAGCATTAATGACCCTGCTTCCAATGGTAAAGGAGGCACTGATAGTCCATGACGTGCCGTGGAAAACAGTTACTCAAATTATCATGCTAAGGTACTTGTGATCAAGTGTCTGCAAAGGGCAAGGCTCTGAGTGATATGTATTTGCTCCCATAGAATATTTTAGTAAAAATAAACAGAATAATGCAGAATGTTGTTTGTGGATAATAACTGTGCTGGAGAGTTTGAGGAAAGAAAATGATCTCAGGGCTTTAAATTCCTAGTTTAATACCTTGAATAAGGAACATGAACGCCTCTATGGCTTCCTTGAAAGAAAGTCATAGTCCTGTAGCCACAGGGCCTATATTTCTGAAAACCAAAATCTAATCCAATATTTCTGAACACCACAAAAAGCAAATTGAACTCCTAATTAAACTTGTGGGGTCTCTTCTGTTAAAATTAGGGCACTGGCTGGGATGGAAGGGGTGAGAGGACAGCGTCCATTGAATGTGGGAAACTCGAAGGAGGCAGAGAGAACTGCTCAGCTGTAAACAAGTTACATTTCCTGAAAAAGGAAACGTGACTCAAAATAGCCCAGAAGGTAACAGAGCCATGAAGAAGCAGTTCCAACACTTGAGGTCATTCAAGCAACTTCTAACATTATTCTGTGTGAATTTCAGATATCCTATGTACCAGTGATTCCCTCGAGCCTCCCTTTTCCCACATTTTGAGCAGGAATGCCTGCCCTGGTTACCCTTTATCTGTCCCACCATTGCGTGTTAGCTGTGTGGGAGCAGTTCAGTATCACAGATTGAAAGGAAATGTTCTCGAAGAGCTGCGCTTAAGGATTACACCTGAGGATACTCAGCCATACCTGGACCTGACCTAAAGGACAAGATTATGGACTTTGAGCTGATGTTATGATGGAGTGAGATTTTGAGTGGCCTTGGGAGGGACAGAGTGTATCTTACATGGAGGAGAGATGGGAATCCTTGGGTGCCAGGGGTCAGACAGTGGAAATCAAAATCTGAAAACCAACATCAGGCCAGCATCTGAGTTGGTCACCAGTCATCTTTACCTCCTGGTATTCAATCTTTTGTATAATCTCCTGTGTGGGGGCTGGATTTAGCGAATCATCTCTAATAAGTACGAGGTAAGTGACATTGCTTCTGAGATTAGGTCATGAACACCGAGGTGCATTCTTCCCCCCTTCCTCTGAGGTCACTTGCTCTCAGCAAAGCCAGCTCCCATATTGCCAGGTGTCCTACAGAATGGTCCACATGGAGAGGCCGACATGCAGGGATGAACTGACACCCTCCGTCCAACAGCCCACAGGGAACAGAGGTCTGCCAAAAATCTGCCAAAGTGAGTGACTTTGGAAGCAGATTCTACCATAGTGAAGACTTCAGATTAGAATGCAGCCCCAGGTCATAGTTTGACTGCAAAGTCCTAAGAGACCCTAAGCCAGAATCACTAGTTTAAGTGGCTCCTGAACTCATGATCCATGGGAATTATGAGAAAATAAATGCTTATTAGTTTTAAGATGCAAAATTTTGGATTAATTTGTAGCAGACATATAACTAAATGTAGTATTTCTAAAATGAATAAACTGAATTATAAGAGCTATACTCTGTGGTTCCGAGAGCAGTATCTTAGGTTTTCCACAAAGCAACTGAAAGGTAAAACCTAGCAACCTTCTCAAGAAAAGAGCATCTTTCTTTTCTGGTCTGGTTTCCGTCATATATGATGCTCCTTCTCACTGACTCTCTTTTGTTGGATCTACATTTTTTTTCTTCATATCTCCAGTATTAGAATTCTTTTTATTTGTTTCAATGCCCTTAGTATTAAATTCTTAACCTTTGTTTGTTCAATGCCAAGTACATCTTAAGCACTGAACCTTTATCAGTTGACTTTCAATGAAACCTAATACTAATGTGTTCTACAAAATGCCAGCTCTCTGGTTGACTTGTTAACCTTGGAATGACTATTACGTTTGCTCGGCCCTGCAGGTCCTTCTGTAACTCATCAGGCTGCCTTGGGTGTGTGTGTATATGTATGTGTGTGTGTATATATATGTATATATATATATACACACACACATTTTTTTTTTTTAGTCAGCTCTGTCATCTCTGAGTGCTGGGGCAAATGTGAGTGTTTGTTCTTACTCATTATAAGTAGTAGTAAAAGGGAGGAAAGATATCCCTGCAATCTTCTATAGTTAGGCAATAACACTTTTAGTAAAAATGTACCTGAGGGTGAGCAGACCTCCAGGTTATAGTCCCAATCTGGGCCTGCTGTCTCAGCATAATTGTTGGCACATCACTTTACTTTAGAAAATGTCCCGATATAAATGATAATTTTAGACAACAGTATTTATAAGTTGTCCAATCTAGAGAGGCAGTGTTGAATTGTAATAAGGAGTGCCAGTTCTGTCACCAGAAAACTGTAATTGAAATCCTAATGACATCCTTTTTTAGTTTTTTGCTCTTAGGCAAATTATTTCCCTGTGCCTCATCTCCAAAATAGAAGAGCAACAAAAACAGTAATAGGATCTCATAGGCTTGTTATGAGTATTCAATAGGTTAATACTTGTAAAGTTCTGGCAAAAGTAATTGTAACACAGTAATCACTCCATAAACATGAGTATTGTGATGGTTAATTTTCTGTGTTAAGCTGACTGGGCCATAAAGTGTTCAGTTATTTGGTGAAACATGATTCCGAGTGTTTCTGTAAGGGTGTATGTGGGTTAGATTAACACTGATATCAGTAGACTGAGTGAAGCAGATCATCCTCCCTGATGTGGGTGGGCCTCCTTCAATCAGTCAAAGACCTAAATAGAATAAAAAGGCTGATCCTTCCCTAGTGAAAGTAAATTTCCTCCTGCCTGACTACCTTCAAACTGGGACATGGTCTTTTTCCTGCTTTGGACTAGAACGGAACGATCACTTTCTGGGCCTTGAGGCTGAAGGCCTTTAACTGGAGCTACACCATCAGCTCTCCCGGGGCTCCGGTGTCCTCAGTCACCTTCCATAACTACCTGTGCCAATTCCTTATAATACACAAACAAACAGCATCCTATGAAGATGATGCTTCATCTTTTCCACCTGTAGCTTAGAATGAAAGAGTTGAAGACTGTCATTCAGGAACTGGGTTCTCAGACTGGATATCATGATGAAGATAATGGCCACAGTTACAGAAACTGAAACAACTTGCAGTTATCATTTACCTTTTACCTTAATACAAAGCTCCCAAGGATTTGAATCCAGCTGTGAAGTAGGCAATATTGAAAAAGCCAAAAAAATGTGTTCCTTTCATTTAAATACAAATCATTCAAATTATAATAATGAAGCACAATTTAACCTATCAGAGTAGCAAAGTATTTTCTTTTCTTTATAACTGGTTTTGAATAGCATCCTGTGAAATGGGTAGTTTCTTAGGTTTGAAGCAATTATAACCTTGGAACTAATTTAACCATAAAAGAATTTATCTAAGAAAATATTCAGATGTACATAAACCAAAAAACAAATATATTCCAGTCTTATTTAAAAGGGAAAATAATTGAAAAAGTAATGATTATTCAAACTGCAACACACTACTTGCAGAGACTATTATGCAAATATTAAAATTATGTTTATGAAAAATTTCTAATGGCATACCAAAATTATGTTAAATGACCAAAAATCAGAATGCAATGTGACTCAACCAAATTAAAAAAATTTCTAGAAATAGGAAAATAAAGCATAATGTTAATTTTATTTCTGGATAAGAACATCATGGTTTTTTAAGATGATACTTAAAATTTTTTAAATGTACTTTACTAAATTTTCACCAACAATAATACATTAATTATATGGAGAAGAGGAGAAACAACAAATATTATAAGCAAAAGAAATGAACAAAAAATATTTGGTCTGTTCTTTTGTTATATAGTTTGTGTTCAGCAGCATGCCCATAAGAAATATACAATTTAATTGAGGAGATAAATAAAATGTATACTAGAAAAAAGATGAGTTTGGTATTTGCCATGTTGCTTTTAAAGAGGCTTAAAACAATCTTTTATGTTATCCAGATATGTGAGCAGGAACTACCTGTCACTGTGAATGCAAATTTTGCAGAAAACCTTTCACTCTTAAGAGCAAACTAGCTTATATCCTCTACAGAGCAGCATCTATAGTATTAAAACTGAGAGAATATCACCGAGTGAATGTATTAAAGTCTTAAGTTATTGCAAGTGAATTATTTCTTAATTTCCACAGTAATGATGCCATTTCAATGAACTTTAATATTCTTGGTTGTTTTCCTTGAATATAACTTAATAGAAGTACAAATTCCAATAATTCCAAACCACTCTATTGTTCTAAGTGAAAATCTCCACTAAAATCACCCATACAGGATAACCATTGTTAACAGTTCATGTTTTTTCCTCTGACAGTCTTTCTAGGTATTGTCTTTATAGGTTTGTCTGTCTGAATCTCTATCTTTCTCCATCCTTTCTTTCCCAATATCAGTTTATATTATTGGATCATGCTATAGAAATTATAAAATGATTTTTTCATTTATTTATATACATAAACCTATGTAAAACTTTGTTAACATAGCCCATAGCATGTTAAGGGCTCTGTAATCACAAACACTGAATTTAAATTCTACTACATACTGGCTGTGTCACTTGGAGCAAAATTATGTAAATCTCTCGAAAGCCCAATTTCCTAATACATAAAATGCACATAGCATTATCTGACTCATAGGATACTGATAAAAATCCAATGAGTTAATACACATAAGGCTCTTAGCACAATACTTAACAGATGAATGTTAAATTTGTTCAATTGTTTAGTTGTTGGTGTTGTTTATATTATTATATTATATTTTATAACAAAATAGTGTTTTTATATGCATGAAACATTTTCTTCTATTTAGTTCTATTGCAAATTTCTTATTATTGCAAAATACTTATTACAAATATATAATGGACAAGCATACCCAAGCAAATATTGCTTAAAGACTAATTTTTATAACTGAAATTATGGATCTAATGTTTTTGTTTTAAATATTTTTAAATAATGTTGGCCAATTTAAATTCCTTACAAAAATATATGAGAATTATGTCAATGCTTCTTACACATATTCATAATCAATGTCTATTTTTTTGTTTTTTTATCTTGTCCAGAAAAGAGGTGAAGATTATCTTCGTTTCTTTTTGCTTTCCAAGTCTTTAAGTATTTCAGTGGTGCTTCACAATATCTATTTGTTAATATATGTATATTAGGGATTTTAATTTGACTACATATAATGGAGAACTCCCCGTGCAGTTATATAAACAAATGAGGGATTTAGAAGCTAATTTCTTTTCCATAACAAAGAAGGAAAAAAATAGCTTTATGCATCAAGTCCTCTTTCATGTAGAAAGATAAAAGTATGGGCGGCACCAATCTGAGGAAAGTGAAGCTTTCTTTCCCCAAACAGCAAACATTTCTCTTATATCTAATTGGCAAGAGCTGTCATACAACTAACTGCAAGGGAGCCTGGGAAATACATTTATCTGGGTTCCTCACTGCCTGATCTCAGTGGGTCTGGAGGCAAGACTTCTACTTCAGAACACAGAGCTTCAAGTTAAAGATTATTCTCAAGCCTTAAGACTTAAGGTTGTTTGTCTTGTTGGGTTTGGACTTTCTTGGAACTTATCTCCCTTCCTTTCTCTCCTATTTCTCTCTTGAGGAATGTGAGATACCCCACAGTTATATTTTGAAAGCACAGAACTTGTTTGGTTTCATAGGTTCATGGTTGGAGGGGAATTTGCCTCAGAATAAGAAATACCTTGAGTCTCACCCACATCTGATCTAGGTGAAATTTAGGTAAGACTGGACTTCCAATGTTTACGTTGATGCCAGAACAAGTCAAGATATTGGGGGCAGTTGGTAATGAAAATGTTTTCATTTGAAAAGGATATGAATTTTGAGGGGTTAGAGGATGAATGTTATGGTCTGAAAGTTTGTATGCCCGGCCAAATTCATATGTTGAAGTCTTAACCCCCAAAGGATGTAGAGGAAAGGAAATCCTCATGCACTACTGGGTACGTAAACTGGTACAGCTGCTATGGAAAGCACACTATGGAGGTTCCACAAACACTTTTTTTTAATTAAAAATAGAAACAGCCTGTCACCCAGTAATTCTACTCAGGGTATTTACCCCTCAAAAAATGAAAATTTCAATTTGAAAAGATATATGCACCCCTGTGTTTATTTCAGCATTGTTTACAATAGCCAAGATATGCAAGCAATCTAAGTGTCTATCAACAGATGAACTGGTAAAGAAGATGTAGTATATATACACAGTGTAATATTACTCAGCCATAAAAAAGAATGAAATCTTGCTACCTGCACAACATGAATGGACATAGAGGGTATTATGCTAAATGAATTAAGTCAGACAAAGACAAATACCAATGATTTCACTTATATGTGGAATCTAAAAAACAAAGCAAACATACAAAGAAAAAACAAACCCAGAAACAGACTCACAAACACAGAGAACCACCTGGTGCTTGCCAGAAGGAAGCCGAGTGGGGGGATAGGCAAAATAATTGAAGGGGATCAAGAGGCACAAACTTCCAGTTGTACAATAAATAAGTCATGGGGATGAAAAGTACAGCATGGGGAATAGAGTCAATCATATTGCAACAACTTTGTGTGGTGACAGACAGTAACTACACTTATGATGAGCATTTATAATGCACATACATGCCAGACCACTATATGTATGCCTGAAACTAATATAATATTGTGTCAACTATATGTCAATGAAAAGTTTAAAACTTTCTTAATTAAAAAAATACATAGTTTTAGAGATGCCCCAAATTAGATTTTTTAAATCCATAAGACAAAAAAGAAAAAATGTGGTAACATGGTGAAGAATATTAAATTATCCCCTGTGAAGTTCATCTTTTAAAAATAATTCTGCCTGTTACTGAAATACAAGAAATCAAAGTACACTTTTAATTTCAAGAACTACTCACACTATGATTAAAATGTTTAAATATATGCATCTGTACATTACAAATTGTATTTAAGTAATGTATACATACTGTGTAGTTTCCTTGAAGGGATAGATACAGACATAGACACATGGAGATAAATAGGTAGATGGTAGATATATGCAGATACATAGATAAGTAGTTATAAATGTAAGAATACATATAACTATATGGATAGATAACATTACATATATACATTTTTAACTTTTCTAAGATGTTATAAACAATAAGCATTTAGAAATCTTTCATGATTTCCAGAAAACTAAGTTTATCCAGAAAAAAAGTGCTATTCCAGATAAGGTGGTTTATTGAAGGGCTCCTTAATTTTTGTATATAAGGATAAGAATAAAATAATAGGAATTTAAGCTCTTTGTTATCCAGTGTTCTGTGGACATCAAAAGAATTAATGTAATGTCTCTCATTTATAGAAATAAGAAAATGCTATCAATTCCAAGTTAGATCAGAGTTTCATAAGAAGAAATACAGTATCTTCTCATAATTCATTTTTTTTCTCATTTTTCTTATGGCATTTATTCTTGCTCTATAATGCCTGAGATGATCTTCATTATATTGCTTTTTAAAATGTTTTTTGGTAAACATGCACCTGAGGGTACCTCCTATTGCTTTTCTTTGTGTAATGGATCAACTTGAATTGGCCTAGAGATTATTACAGGATGATGTTTAAGATACTCGGTAAAATTCACTAACTCACACAGCTCAATACTGCCAGGAAATCTTAAAATGTTTAATTTCTCATTCCCACTGGTTTTCTAGTTCTATTATCCTCTAATATTTTATATTGTTTTTAATTAATATCTCTATTCTTTTGAGAAAAGCTTACATCTTTCTACATTACTTCTTGATGTTTTTCTGAATGGGTTTCTTAAATCTAGTTGCTATTTACTATTTATTTTCTTTCCTTAGTTTAACTTCCCAAAACATTATTCATTTGAATTTATCACATCCCAGAATGGTTTATTTAGATTATATCTTTGCTTAGTGGGCCTTTCCTTTGACCAGAAATGTTTCAGTTTTAAGAACTGATATATTAATTATTCAAATGTGTTACATTTTTTAACTCTCACTATCCATTCCTTCTCTTGTTAAAAAATTAAGAGGCCCTGGTGATTTTTATATATTCAATTATATCTTTTCTCAATATTTACAAAACACTGTTAGGAACATGTCATATAGCCAATGTTAAAGAACCTTTTATTTTCTCTTTTTCTTTTATACTAAATTTATTTATTTATTTTTGCTTTCAAGGGATTTATGGGTGTTTTTGATTGGTCAAAAGAAATATTTGTAATATTTTATTTATATATTACTTTTAAATTCTTGTTTGGAAGGAATGTACATATTTGTGTGTGTGTGTGAAAGAGAGAGACAGAGACAGAGGGAGGCAGGATCTGCCTGGGCGTCTTTGCCTGGGCTTTTATTTTTCTTTACAGTTTTCTAGTTTTATTATGTTATAACCACAGAATAGTGTCTGTACTATTTATGGTTCATTAGAATTTTAGAGGTTGTCTAACATAAAGTAATTTTTTAAAATGTTATCCCTACATAACTTCAAAGAAGAAGCAAAAACAGAAGTTGCAGATAACATTACTGAGACATCAAGATACAACTGAGCAGTGCAGAGGAAAATTGTGTTTTAAATATTTACATTTTTTAAAGGGAAAAATTAACATAAATTAGTTAACTATTCAACTCAAGAAACTGGAAAGAAAACAACAAATGAAACTAAGAATATTTGATGAAAGGAATAAAAGAAAAATGCAGACATTAATAAATTCTAAGACAGAAAGTAATTATAGAAATAATCCATAAAACAAAGTGTTGGTTGTTTACAAGAAGAGCAAATCATAAAATAATCTACGTTTACCTAATCAAGAAAAGCACAAACATGCAAATGAAAAGGAGCACACAGTTTATTTTGTATGGGAAAAAAACAATCCTAAATTTATCCATTCAGGGTAAAGATGAAATGGCAATTTACTGAAAATGATTATATTCTATAACTCACTGGAATTTCAGATAGTCTATCTTAAAAGTCACTTGTCATATAACTCAAATATTTTCTGCACCGTTTATTTGTATTCAGGGTCCAAGGCAAAATAGAAAGTTGCAGCCAGAGACCAGTACTGGGAACCATAAAGTGTGGGTCACAGAAGGCTGAGGTAAAAACTACTGGTTTTGCAGAGTGTGTGAGAGTTGTGGCCTTCAACCAAGTGAGATCGAGGAAAGAATGAAACTGATCGTGGGCAGCATCAGCCCCTCAAACCGAGCGTGTCTTTGTTTACGTGGGCTTCGTTCTAGGAGCTCTTTGATGCCTTATATTTGTTATTGCTTTAGTTTCATGAAAATACAGAATATACCACTCCAAGACTGAGGACAGGGTTCAGACTGACCTTAAAATATTTTCAGCAAACCCTTACTTTTAGGAGCTGAACAGGCAGGATGTTGTGTTTCCATGAATGACATTACTCCAAATATTGTGGCATAAAATATCCCACAACCAACTGTTCAAGCCATCAAAGCGTCCAAATTGTCTAACAAATCTAGTTTGTTATTAAGCTGCACGTTTTTCTTCACCCTCTGCCAATGGAGAGATTTGAAATTCAATTTTGTTGAATTGAGGCTAAAGTGCCTAAAAACACCTGCAACTAAAAACAATAAAGGCAACAACAAGCAAGCAAATGTTGAGAAATGACTGATAAATATCCAGAGGAGAGACTACAGCAGCAGAGCATGGAGAGCACCATGGCAGTGCAGTGGGCAGCCCAGAACCTGACCCCTTACCTATTCTTCTCTTATTTTCATGGAGGTCTGTCATCAGAGTGGGTAGCCAAGGGAAACAGACAGAGAATAGAGAATAGAGAGCCCCTTCAGACCCATCCTCCAATCGTCACAGAACTACACACATACACACACACACACACACATACAAAACAAGATAAATGCATATAACATCTCACTCCTTGTTGATAAGTTATAAGGCCGAAAAATAATAATCATGATAAGCAATTTGCAAAGAAATGTAAATTATGTATATCGCATATTCAGATTTACTTTAAAAATTTTATTTTTGTATTCTTGTTGGTAGAAGGCTAAAAAATTGGACAAGAATAATTATTTGAAAAAATTTTTAAAAGGTTAACTTTGATAATGCTCAAATAGAACAATGGTTATTTATGAAAACTGAACATCTAATTACTAAGCTATCTATTGATTTTCTGAGGGAAAATTGGACAATTACAAATTATATGTACTTTAAAGCCTATTTATAGAAGATCTAAAAACTAGAATGGTATAACAGTAACTTATTCAATCACATTTAACTTGAGCTAAAGTCTGTATCAAGGTTTACATAGAATCTGCGTTGCAACTTCTGAATCCAATTATTACCTTGATTTCTAATCTATTTCTATTACTTTTTTACTTTAGTTCTACCTTAGGAACAGCCTCTAATATGTTAAAGTCTGCAAATGTTTAGTTGGAGGAAATTATTAGTTTTAGGTGGCAATCAGCTTTTCAATAATGTGTGATATATTTTTACTGATATTAATAATGGATAAAATGAATTTTGGATAGCTTTCCTATGAATCTCACTTAATGTTTGCAACAATTCCATTTAATTGTTGCTGTTTAACTCTCATTTTAGTTCCCTTGATATGGTTATTATGTAAGCACTGACTCAGTTAATTTCTTCTATCAGCAAGTGAAATATACCTCTCACATTTACATTTTATTGGTCAAAGCAAGTCATATGGTCATATCTAATCTCAAGGGAACAGGGTGATATAATTCTCCCAAATAGCCAAGCAAAGGAGAGACTGATGTTGAAGAACTGTAGTAATGCTCACTATGGTTCACCCTTCTGGTGACCAAATACTAGCGTGCTCTCTTCCCACACACATTATGCATTCTACTCTTGCCCAAAGGATATAATACCAAAGTTATGTCAATATTGCAATCATGTTCAGGACCCAGAATCTCTAGGTGAGGGGTAATAGTCTCTACCTCAGCCAAATGTGGCAACTTTTGATCCACTGTCTTATGAACTTAAAAAGACAGGTTATTTGACCCATGCACTCAATAATCGATGGTTCAGTGCAACTGTGATCACAATAAACATTCCCACTTAGGTAAGGAGAGAATAGGTGACAGATATAAGTCAATGACTATGATGGATAATTTTATGTGGTACTTTGACTAGATCAGGGAGCACCTAAACATTTGACCAAATATTCTGGGGTGTCTGCAAAGAATTTCCTGGATGAGATTAACTTTTGAATTAGTGGACTAAGTAAAGTTAATTGCCCTCCATAATACTAGCAAGCCCTGTCCAATTAGTTGAAGGCCTGAACAGAACAAAAGGCTGACCATCTTATAAGTGAGGAGAAATTTCCTCCTGCATGACTGCCTCAAATAGGGACATAGGTTTTATTTATGTGTCTGTAAACACTGGTTTTTCCTGGATGGTGAAACAACAAGTCTTCAGACCTATACCATTGGTTCTCCTGGGTCTCCAATGTTAGATACCAAAACTATAGATCATGGAACTTGTTAGCCTTCAAAATCATGGGAACAAACTCCTATTTCTATTTAAGGAGGAGTTCTTAGGGAAACCCAAAGACAAGAAGGAAGAAATAAACAAAGATTCTAGAGGAATTTGAAACCTCTGGCAACAATATAACAACTATTAAACACAGTGAAATTCCTAGCAAAATTAACATAAAATTTAACACTAACATTAAACGTTTTTTACCTCAATTCTAATTATTGAATGCATCATATATGTGTTTTGACAAAAATTACAAGGCATGAATAAGGCAAGAGAAAAGACAATTTGAAAAGACAATGCAAGCATTAGAACCAATATCAAATATGATATATGCTTGAAAATTATCAGACAGGAAATTAAAAATACCTATGAGTAATATGTTATCAACTATGATGGAAAAAGTAGAAATAAGAGATCACATAAATTACACAATGTAGGTAGGCAGAGATATAAAAATTCTAAGAATGAATCACAGTACAGTAGGAATTTAAAATACTCTAACAGAATTGAAGGATACATTATCTGAGCTCATCAGTAGACTGGACATGGCTAAGGAAAAAATCGACAGACTTAGAAATATGTCAATACTTTCCAAATTAAAATGAAATAAAAAACAAGAGTGAAGAGAAAAGCGGTTACAAAACTGTAACATAATGGCAATACTGGAAGAAGAAGAAAGATAAAAAACTACAGAAGAAATATTTGATGTATTAATGACTGAGGATTTCCCCAAATTCACAACACCAAAACAAATATCCTGGAAGCTCACAGAACACCAAACAGGATAAATGTGAAAGAAATCTATGTAAGCATATCATGTTCAAACTGCAGAAAACCAAACACAAAGTGAAAATCTCAACAGAAGCCAGAGGAAAACAATAACTTTACCTCTAAGAGAACAAGAATTAGATCAGACTTGTCTTCAGAAACAACTTAAGCAAGAAGCAAGAGAAGTAAAATGCTTACAGTATTGAAAGAAGTAAATCACTGACACAGAACTTTAACCAAATTAAATGCTCTTCAAAAGTGATGGAGTTTTTCAAACAAACAAAATATTCAGGAAATTTGGCACTAGTACACCTGCATTGCAAGATATGTTAAAAGTTTTCAAAGAGAAATAATATTGTTACAGTATCAGCTCTTCCAACTTGATCCTTAGGTTCAATGTATTCCCAACCAAAATCCCAGCAAGTTACTTTGTGGATATCAACAGACCGATTCTAAAGTTTATATGGAAAGGCAAAAGATCCAGAATGTCCAACACAACATTGAGGAAAAAGAGCCGTCAAAGGGCAGATACTATGCAACTTCAAGAATTACTATAAAGCTACAATAATCAAGGCAGTGCCGAGTTGGTGAACGAACAGGCAAATAGATCAGAGGAACAGAATAAATAGATAACCAAGAAAGAGACTCACGCAAATACAGTTAACTAGTCTTTGAAAGAGGGGCAAAGCCAGTGACAATGGAAAAGGGATGGTCTTTGCAACCAGTGGTGCTGGAACAACTGTGTATCCATCTGGAAAAGAAGAATCTACACAGGATGTTACACCGTTCACAAAAAATGACTCAACAGGAGTCATCAGACTCAATGTAAAACACAAAACTACAAAACTCTCAGAAGATAACAGGATAAAAGCTAGGTGACCATGGATTTGGCAGAAAGCTTTTTTAATTGAAGTATAGTTGATGTACAATATTATATCAGCTACAGATGTATGAAATAGTGATTCAAAAATTATATAAATTAAGTGCTCATCATGATATGTGTAGTTATCATTTGTCAACATACAAAGAAATTCCAATATTATTAGCTATATTCCCTGTGCTGTACTTCCATATCCATGACTGATTTGTTTTATAATTTGAAATTTATACCTCTTTATCCTATTCATCTATTTCAGCCATTCCCCTATACTTACTGATGGAGTGTCCCAATTCCTATTAAGTCATTAGTGGTCCTGTCTTATTGCCTTATTTTTCTATGACCTTTTAATAGATTATATTAACTTTTCATTGACACAAAACAGATACACATAAAAGCATTCATACCAGAAAATGTACAGATCAAATATTTTTCACAAAATGAACATATCTACATAATCAACACCCAGATAAAAATCACTGTTACCAGCAGTCTGGAAGATCCTCTCATGTTCCTTTTATTCATTAGGTCCCCCTCTGAGAGTGCCCATCATCTTCAATTCAAACACCACAGATTTTACCTGCTTTTACCTACTTTTATATGCTTTAAAATTTTACATAAATGGCACCGATTTAATATAAATTTGTATTAATCAGGGTTCTCCGGAGAAACCAGTTAGAGAGATGACTGATAGATGCACAGACACATACATAGATAAGGCATCGGCTCACACGGTTATGGACACTGACTAGCCCCACAGTCTGTCGTCTTCAAGCCAGAGTCCCAGGAAAGTGACATAATTCGGTCTGAGAACCAGGGAAGCCAAGGAGGCAGATTCCAGTTTGCGTCTGAAGACGAGCATCGAGAGCGGAAGACAGACACCGCAGGGGAAGCAGCCCGGCAGGAAGGAGCGGATCCCTCCTGCTGCCCCTTTGCTTCTCCTCAGGTTTTCAGTGGATTGGGTGATGCCCGCCGTGCAGGGGAGGACAGCCTCCTTTACAGATTCCACCAGTTCAAACGCGAGTCTTATCTAGATGAACCCTCACAGGCACCCCCAGGAATAACGGTTAATGTGGGAACCCTGGGGCCAGTTAAACTGATACATAATTAATTAACCATCACAGCATTCTTTTGTTCCTGGCATCGTTTCCTCAAGATTATGTTTGTAAGATTATTGATACCCATGTAGTTTTAGATTGTTCATTTTTCCATTCCATTGTGATAAAAATTTGGGTAGTTTCTAAATTTTAGCTATTAAAAAAAGTACATAAACATCTAGTATATTGCTTTTGATAAGCATGTGTATTCATTTCAGTCAATTATGTATAAGGAGAAGAATTGTTGGATCCTAGGAAATACATTTTATTTTAGCACATACTGCCAAACCATTTAATCTTCCACCAACTTTTACTACTGGACATGAAATTACTAAGGACACACCAGAGAATGCCTTGAGTTCCAATCACAGCCTTACCTGCTTGCATTGTGTGGTGGAAACCCAACTTCTCCACGAGTACTGGCACCATTCACTCCAGTTTATTCGGTCACTCCCTGTTTTGCCTGCCGACGTGGTGACATGAGAGCCTTAAATTGCCAGGTGGCCATTTACCTTCAAGTTCACTTCAAACATTGTTATGTTCCCTAGTAAAATATTCCTCCCTTGCAAAATAACACTAATAACCAAGATTCAAGCCTCAGGAATAAGAAGGAAAGTTTTCATGTGGTTTATTAAATGAAATAGTGAAAGCAGCCACTCCCGCTTCCAACCCTAGGTTCCAGACCTTTGTATCTAAGAAAAAACAGCTGTGTGCATTAATCTGGTACAAATGCAAATACCACAACCTGCAGGGCAGCAACCCAGCTTTGCAAGATGCTGTCTGCAAATGGCAGGGTAAGTGTCCTCAATTGGCCGTTCTTACGTTATGCAATAACAGCTGCTTTTAGATGACGGAGTATGTGGCAAGACTAGTGAATTCAATTGGCATAAGCTCATTATTGGATATACTGTGTGGCTAGGACAACTATGACCGGAAACCAGGCTGTGCGAGGCAACATGGTAGTAAATAAGCATTTTATAAATTACTGAACGGTGCTGCCGGCAGGAGTATTATAGCCAAACAAGGCAAAGCCTTATCTAGGATAAATGTCTATGTCGGTGAGCCAAATAACTGCTTATTTCCAGTTAAGGTGAATTCAACTGACATTTAAATTCTTCAAGTAGTAATCAAGTTTCGGATTTGATATTTAACTGTTAGGGCCCTACAGTTTTTATTATCTGCCTATGTGCGTATGAGGGACTGACTAAAAATGTAAATACTTGAAGTAGTCACTTTCTTCTTGTAAATTGTCTCATATAGTCAGGATATGGTGATTACTTAGTGTTAAGGAGGCTCTAAAGGAAGTCAAGGGATGCTAGAGGGTAATTAATGACCAGTACAGGGCAAAGTGTAAAAGCTAGAGGACCTTTTTAGCGGCAAAGAAAAATATCTCATCTTGAATTCTGTGCCTTCTCAAGATCTCCTTCACCCTCCTCTCCTGTTACCAAAGAAATAAGACGTAAAGTCACAAATTAACCAAGCCAGGGAAGTGTTAGACCTCTTAAGGGATTAAAGGGATCATACTTCGAAGGAGCTGCTGTATCTAGCCAGCTTGTACCATGTAGAAGCCAGTAGTATGTGTGGGGCTGGATCCTGAGGGTGCTGGGAAAGGGGAGAGGACCATAAATCTCTGTTAGCTAGATAAAGAAGTGTCTATTGATAGGGCAGCATTCTTCCATAATACAAGATTAAACACCCTGAAAAGGAGCCTGGTAAATGGTGCTGGCATGCTATTAAAATGAATCTTGGAAACTTGCAGGCAGTGATGGTCCACATTAAATAAGTAGAAATGCCAGTATGTTCATGACAGATGGTGAAAGAAAGGATGGAAAGGCTCAGGGAAGAGGATAAACTACACAAGACTGGAAAGTGCACCAGATGGTTATGTTCTTCAGAACAGACTAGAGAAAGTCAAGAAAAAACTCCCTTTATCAAGCAATAAAAAATGTGCTGGTGAGAGGGTATTAACAGTGTCAAGAAGGTCAGTGCTAGCTGCACTCTTTGGACAAATGATGACTGTGAGAGATGCTATTACCTACCGAACTGCCCGACTTGAAAGCAATGAAAAGGATAAGACCCTGAAATAACAGATGAGATGGTAGCACACAGCAGTCAGAAACCAGGTAAGTGTAATTCCCATCAATGGCAATAAGTGGGGCCTGACTGGTGCAGAGCTACGGAGACAGTTAACAGAACGTGGTATCTGTGGAGGCAATATGGATGGCAGCCAGCACAGGGACCTGACATGTGTTACCCGTCTGTCTTTTCCCCAGCCCAGGATTTCCAGATCAGTGGGACCAGATCCTATGAGTCTTTGTTCCCCCTGGCAGATGCTTACTGGCTTTTGAATGACTAAATGTACTCGAATGTAAATAAATAGATGAGTGAAGAAAATCACCATAGTCAGGAATATATAAGCTGACTCATACATGTTTTGCAAACAGTTTGAAATAATATCTTATTATTGTACAGTCAGTCCAATTTGAACAGTAAGCTACTGGCAATAACCAAACTATGGTAAAACTGAACTAGTTATTTTGGTCATCTTAACATGTAAATGAGATATAAACATTTGTTGATCAAATCACCTAGGAAATAAAATCTACCTCTGAAAAAGGGTGTGTACCAAACCAAATAAAAAAACTATTACGAATTTTGAAATAGCACCATTTCTTTACTGAGTGCATGCTATGCACCAGGCAGTGTCTTAAGAGTGTTACGTGCACTGATTCACTTAGCCTCATAGAAAACCGAAAGGCTCAGACTTTTATGGTTCCCATTTCACAGATGAGAAACCTGCCCAAAGGGCACCCGGCAAGCAGCTGCGGCACATGCATGAGCTGCTCTCACCCAGCAGGCTGTGCTGCCTCTTAGGACACAGGCGGGTGTTGGGTGGTTTCTACGAGAAATAGCAAACAATACTTCCCAAATCAGAACCAAAATTAAATTAAACCATATTTAAAGATGCCACAAATCCCACTTGCTCTATAGCTAGACCCTGTCACTTCCAGTAGTCGATTTATTCATTATACATAACTCGACAAACACAAGGGGAAAGTTGTTTCCAGCCTGACTGAACTGGTTTTTGCTCCCTTCCCCCATGAAACTGGTTCTGAGATGACCTTAGCTGAGCCATTACCTGGAGAGCAAAATATATAGGTTCTCTGCAACTTCAAAGACACTGGAGTCCAGAAATGGCTGAAGAAATGTAAATTGGGGCAGGCACACAGAGGTCCAAGTGAACGGGAGGTTGTGGGGGGGGCAACGAATAGCTGGATGGGGTTCCAGTGGCTGACTGTCCATGCGTCCTGCTCTCCCCTCAAAATTGGCACTTTTGAATAAAAGCAACTACCATACTTGTCTGTTGATATTCTGTTTATCTAAGACAGGAAACCAGATTTAAAGAAAGTGAAAAACACTCGTATCCATGTCATCCTTTGCGATTTCTTTTTGTAATCGTGTGTTACAAGTACTACAAAATAACAATGAGAATTAAATCAGTAATGGTTCCTCTTTCATAAAAGACAGGAAAGAGGCTTTGACTTGCCTTCCTCACCTCCACAGACCCAACCCTCACCCCTTTCCTGAGACCCTCAGTTGAGCGTCTGGTCTACAAGGAAAGCCCATGACTTTGTGGACCTCTGAATTCTATGCTCAGCTCCTTAGTGGAAAGCAGACCTTTAAGGCCTTCACCTCTCCCAAATACTGCAGGCCCCCTGCTTCCCTCACAGGAGAATGTTAGAATTAACATTAGGTTAATTTTGTCAGCTTTCTGAAGGGCTCGAGGAATCTGGAATGAGAAACTCTGCATGCATATCAAATATGCTTCCTGAATCAAAGGACCTTGGGCTGTCCATATATCTTCAGAGCTAGGGACATTGCAACACCAGATATCTATTTGTTATTTGAAATGGCGCCCAGAAGAGAAGAGGACAAGACCCGACTGAAGGACGTAATTGAGACAACCCTTCTGATGACTGTCCGTTCAACATCTGGCCGAGGGGAGGTGATTATGGAGCCTCAGATCGCCGAGTCCATTATCACTAGCGTATTATTCGGCGCTGAATGCATGGAAAGGACAGGTCGGGCCACAGATGTCTTTCAGGCAGAGCACCCCCACCCTCCATCCGCCCATTCCAGGCCTTGGTG
The DNA here is from genome assembly GCA_029783875.1 of Phataginus tricuspis. Lineage (NCBI taxonomy): Eukaryota > Metazoa > Chordata > Mammalia > Pholidota > Manidae > Phataginus > Phataginus tricuspis. The sequence goes on from JAQQAC010000477.1 coordinate 34,504,021, forward strand.
AAGTGAACCGTGGGCGCCTTTCTCCTCTCTCCCTGCCCTGCCTCCACTCGCACCCCACTCCCCTTTAAGAGTTCACAAACCGCTCCTGCCAGTTTAAGCAGAAAATGTTCCCAGAGGTAACAGGGCCATGGTAATTAATTTTGCTCCTTGACTGGAAGGTGAAAAGCTTTTTATTATGTAAATTATAAATGTCCTGAAGGGAAACTTCATCTCACTCTCACCAATGAGCCTATCAGGCTGCCTGAATCAAGTTTTTTTCTTTTATGTTTATTAGTCTAGGGGGGCCAGTTAGAACGTTTTATAGCTTCTAAGTGCTGACATTTATCTACTGCTTCCAAATAAGCCTAGTGGCAGGGAGCCACGGGCCGATCACTAAATACGGAGGGAGGGGCAGTCTGCTCGCACACGTGCAGAGGGCAAAGGGGGGCTTCTGGGCTTGAAGGAGGGCTTCTGTCTCTCTCTGTCTCTCTCTCATTCTACCATCTTCCTCCCCTGTGATTCCCTCTCACTCATCTCATCTCTGCCTTGGATGCTGACACCCTCCCTCTCTGGGCCCAGGGGACTCTCTCGGGGGCTGAGGGAAGCCCGCTCCGCCCGCCACCCTCCCACTCCCCAGCTTGCCCAGCTACACTACTTAAGCTCTTTGGGAACCATGCTTGATCTCAAAAGAACACTGGAAGTTTTTATTCCCAAAGAGGAACAAGTTTATATCTCTCAAGGGTTGTATTTTTGCGTCATCTTGTGAGGGCCCAGGTAATGTGGTCAAACATTATTCTGGATGTTTCTGTGAAGATGTTTTTGGATGAGATTAACATTTAGGTCAGTGGACTTTGAGTAAAGCAGATCGTCCCTACCACGTGGGTGGGCCTCATGCAATCAGCTGAAGGCACACATGGAACAGTGGACTCACCTCCCCTGAGCAGGAGGGGAATCTGCTGGCAGACGGCCTTCAAACTTGAACTGCAACATCAGGTCTTCCTGGGTGTCTAGCCTGCTGGCCCACCCTGCAGATTTGGAACTTGCAACTTCCATAATCACATGAGCCAATTTCTTAAAATCTCTATATATAGATATAAATTTTAGATACAGACAGAGATTAGAGTAGATACACAGGTAAATATATCCTGGCTCTGTTTGTCAGGAGGACCCTGACTAATACATATTTCAGTGAGAGTGTAGACAGCAAACACCACTCCACTCCCAAAGGTCAGGTCATATGTTGGTGATTGGGCCTTGAGAAAGGGTAATCTTTGGCTTTCTTGTCTTATACAGCAACATCTGTTCATCTGCAGCAAGGCTGTTGGGTAACGTGTCCCAGGCTGCAGAATAGAATTGAAGATGAATGGAAAAGCAGCAAGAAATGAGAAGAGCATTTCCTTATCAGTCTGAATTTGTGCAGACTCTGCATCCTCTGCTTAAAAATTAATAAATCTACATCATTGATAGATAGATGGCACACATTCCTAAGAAGCTTACAGAGAGAACTTCATTCTCCAGCAGTACAAAGGCCTGGGTACATGGGGATGGGGGAGGAAACAGCACCTTGCTTTCCTGGAGCTGATAGTCTAGTGAAGCATTCAGGTATTAAACAAATAAAGTCACATATAAATGTATGTCATGGTATCTGCTGAATCTCATTACAGGAAGTACACCTGTTTCATTACAGAATGCAATATCAAGGAAGGCATCTCTGAAAAGATGGTATTTTAAAGAAACTGAAAAACAAATAGGAGTTGGATAACCTGGGGAGAGCATCTCAGGTGAAGAAACAGAAGAAACAGAAGCATTTAGACAAGAAAGATCTCAATGCAGAGAAGCAGGGGAGGACGCCAGAGCTCAGGAGCTCCAGAGTGAGGTACAGCGGGCGAGGCCACACCAGTCAGGAGCCCATTTGCCCTGCGGAGGAAGTTGTGTTTTCTCCTAGTACAGTGAGAAACCAGTGAAGTAGTTAATGTTGAGGATTGACATTATCTTAATTTGTAAACATTATTTTGGAATATAGCAAAGGGAATATAGCCAAAAACATTGTCATAACTTTGTATGGTAACAGATAGTAACTACATTTATCGTGGTGAGCATTTTAAAGTATACAACTATTGAATCTCTATGTTGTACACCTGACACTAAGATAACATTGTATGTCAATTATTCATCAGTAAAAAGTCTCTACTATTTGGCTACCTCTGTGTGGAAAATGGATCGGAGAGCACACGTCAAGACCAACACGGTAGGCGTCCTCTTATTACTCTCCTCACCGACCGGATAGGGGAAAACCTGAAATTTACCTCTCCTTGGCTTATTGCCTTTCAAGCAGAGAGATTCTTGCTTACAGGGAGATAGACTTAACTGAAATACATAATTTAAAAGTGGAGAGATGGGAGAGAGAGAAAATCCATTTGGGACTGAAGATCAAAAGGCTTTTTGGGGAAGGGAAAGAGTTTCTAGTATGTTAGAAGCTTCCTTGGGCTTCTTTCTTTTTCTGGGAGCAGCGTTCAAGGATAAAGAACCAAGGAGAAGGGAAAATGGAATGGAATTTAAAGCCGCTACTGTGGGTCATGATGGGATATATCTATCAAGAAAAGGAAATTAAGGATTTGAGTTATTTATTAATTACTGGTAGTTGTTGGACAGTCTTCCTCGGATCTACCACTCCTGCAAGACTAGACTATGCAGGCCTTCAAACAAGGGTGGTAACTTCACAAAAGGGATGCCCAAGTACCCGACAGGCAAGAGCAATCATGGCTTGGACTTGGCTGTGATAGAGCAGGGGCTCGAGACCTCCTCGGGTGGTGGTGGCATGACACAGAAGAGGGAGCAAAGCTGAGAGCCCCCAAATATCTGCTCCCCCTTGTACTATGCTAATTACATTAGTCTCTCAGCATCTGGGCACCCAGGATACCGAACCCAATTCCAGCTCTTTTGGAGTTGAATGTGACCATGTGGCTAAATCATGCCAAAAGGGATGAGAGAAGGGAATAAATGCAACTTCCAGAACATGTCTCAAAAGGGAAATGGCATACTTTCTCCTTGCCCCTTTTCTGCATCTCCCTGGGCTGAACTGTGGGAATGGTGGGAAGCCGCCTTGGATGAAAGGGTAAAGGCGGCCTCCTTGGGGCAGTGCAGCTGCCGATGAAAGGGGCCTGAGTATCTGACACCACTGTCCTCGCACCCCAGCAGGCCAACAGAGTGACGCCTGGACTCATATGTAAGAAAGAAATGACTTCTATCTTATTTAAGCCATCATTTTAAGCCATACCCCAAGTAATACAAGTTGTTTTCCAGGGAACATCTGGCACCTTACGATTTTCCCATCCCCCCCATCCCGGAGTGGGGCGGGGGGGTAGGAGGACAAGGGTGCAATCTTCCTGCACCCCTGCTCACAAGTGGGAGGACTTAGGAAACGTGTGACGGTGGCTCCAGTTGAGATTAGAAGAAATTTACAAAGTGAATCCATGTCCTTTTGTAACCACTTCCTTAGCTGCCATTAATTAAAAATTAAAACACACAACTTAAAATAATTTTTTTCCAAGAATCTCTCTTTTAAAAACAATCTCAACACTTTTAGTGGGAGAAAGTTCCGGTTAGGCTTTGGAAATCTCTGTGAAAGACATTCCCAGATAGTCAGAACTGTGAAACCCATCATACAGAACATGATATCTGCGTAAAAGGACCCTAGTTTTACCACCAGCCCCACAAGCGACCTCAGGGTGAGGCAGCCCAAGCACTATAATGTCCTGTAACCCTACTTCGCATTCTGAAAAGAGGGACGCAATTGCAACCCTCTAAAGAACTATTGCGAAGATTGTAGCCTCCTCTTCATCACAGAGACGTGGGGTGCAAGCAGACATCCGTGGGGCCCTGGTCCAAACACCTACATCTTCCCTACGTCACTCCCTTGATGAGAAGGTTGCCGTCTACTCCCCTCCGAGGCTCACTGTTATTGTACTTGGGTACTTGATATCTAAAGTAGTAAAACAATGCCTTTACCACGTCACAGTGCTTTTTCATAGAGATGACATGAAAAGAAAAGCAGTGAGGCAAGGGAAGGGAGACAGACTTTGGTGTCCAGTCTAGCATGGAATCCCAAGCTTACCATGTACACGGCCTTGGGCAAGGCTCTTCAGGTCTTCAAGCTTCCCCTTCCTAAGCTGTTGTAATACATATTGTAGGGATCACAAATCCACCTAAAGTCATAGTAGTAGTACCTGCGTGAAGCAATTACTGGATATTTACAGGATTGTTGTTGCTCTATTGTGACTTTACCTTTATCAGTATTACAGTCGCCCTAGGAACAATGTACCCAGCCCGCCTAGTTGCAAATCCCAGTTCTGTCCCAGTTTTGTCCCTAACTGTGTAACCTTAGGTAAGTTGCTTGACTTTCCTGTGCTTCAATGTTCTCATCTGTAAATTAGGAATGGTAACGATTCATCACACCACATGCCTGCTGTGGGGGCTGAAGTGTGTGAGAAGGTACAAAGCACTTTGAACAGAACTGTAGTGTTGGTAAGCATTATGTAAGTATCCAAGTTTGCTATTATTAAGAAGTAATAAGTTACAAAATATGAAGGCCTGTTATATCCAGGAAGTGAGTGGAACCCTTCATATGTTCTCACATAAAATTAGACATGACTGATTTAGGAAAACAGTTGCACACAGTCAACTCTAAACTGTATGGTAAACGAAGAGAGTCTTTGGATTCAATGCTGGACTGGACACCAAAGTCATGATATTTTGGAACAGGGCCTACCAGAAAAAAACTCTCATTCTTGTCCTTTATAGTGTATTTTCTTCTCTAAATATGCATTTCATTTTGGTAATACTAGAATGTCCTTAACATGAAGCAATAGTCCAGGGCATGGGAGACGATCTGACATGGGAGACAATTGTTGAAACTGGGCAAATGGAAGTTTAATATGTTTAAGGTTTTCAGAAATATTTTAAACAAAATGATAGGAAAATTTTATTTAAGAGTCTTCTCTTATCTTTTCCCCAATGCTAACTGAGCTGAAAACCTCAGGAGAAGGTGTGGCTGACAGGGGATGCAAGTGGGGGCCTGGCTTCCTCTAGCCTGGACTACATTCTTCCACCAAACAGGTGGCTGACTTAAAATGTGTCCCTTAACATCTCTGAGCCTCGATTAACTTACATGCAAAATGAAAGCACTTAATTAGAAGAGCTCTAAGATTTCTGCAATTTCTCTCATTTTAAGATCCTATGTTAACTTGGTAGATAGACATTAGCGGGCAAGCTGTACTGGCTACTTTGAGGGATATGTTTCCTAGATCTAGTGTTCCACATTACAGTATTTTATTGTAGGAACCTACAAATGAAAGGATATTTTATCAGTCACAAGAAGCAGGTTACGCTGCAGTTACAAAGAACCCCAAATGTTTCCATGGCTTTCAACAACTCAGTTTTGTTCTTACTAACACTAGGTGTCCATAAAGGGTCAGCTGTTGCGCTGTTCCTGACCTCATTGCAGGCCCGGGATTGGTGGGCAGCCTCTCTGGACGCTGCTCTTCTTCTGGCAGAGGGAAAAGAAACACTGCAAACCAGTTGGCCCTTAAAACTACTGTGCAGAAGTTACACATGCCACTTCTGCCCACATTTTATTGGCCAAAGCAAGTCACAGGGTTTCTCCTGGCTTCATAAAAGAGGATGAATAATCAATGCACCCACTGGGAAAAGCATGAGAGGGGAAGAAAATAGACTATTTGGTGAACACTAACACAGTCTACTACAGGTATCAGTGGAGAATTTATCTCCTGAACTGGAAAACGATTTTCTCCTAAAAGGAGGAAAGAAGAACCGTCTCTTCATTAAAGGGAACTATCCATACAGGAGTATTTGGGACCCAAGAACACAGACATAAGCAAAAAACTAGGTGCGAAAGCAGTTTCTCTTTGCAATTTTATGAGAAGATAAATACCAAGCAAATAAGAAGAACAAAACCAAAACCAAAAAATAAGACAAGGAGAGCCATTAGGGTTGGGGAGAGAGATTAGGAGCTAGGGAAACCCAGTCTTGGAGAGCTGACACCATTTTCTGCAGCTCCAGGTGGTTCCAGCTAATGACTGCATGCAAGCATAATGTGAATGCAAAGGATGCCAGCATGTACATAAAGGGCAAAGGAAGAAGGATCAACATGTTTTGCTGCCATTTCCAGGAAAGGAATGGTGTCCCCAGCAGCCTCCCACAGTAGATGACCAGAAAAAAAAAAGCAAACAGAAATAACACTCATTGAAAAGCCGAGTCCTGGCCACTGTGTTTCACAGCACATCCTCCCTCAAATCCTGGCTGCAGCCCAGCCCAGCCACTTGGAGCAGGGTCAGCAACTTGCTCTCGCCTGGCACCGGGTGTGCATGGCAGCTGAATGGCTTGTAGTCAGGGTAGTTCTGCAGCTGGTGGTGGTAGCAGTTGGCAAAAACTAACTGTCCAGATGGGCATTAAATTTTCCTTAATGTTTATAATATGTCAAAATAGAATAATCCTATGTCAAAGTGGCTTAGAAGAACTTTTACTCAGGAACTTACAGAAATTCCTTTCTGACAAATGGAGGTTGCTGTATTTCAACTGCACATGGGAATCTTATTCCCTTACGTTAGGTCAGGGGACTTCTCCACGATGGACTCTCCGTCGGCTAAAAGGGGTTGGGGAATAGTCTCCAATCTATTCTCTATCTTAGTTTCTCAATTTGTTGATCATCACCCAACATTTAGCAGTGTGGTCACAGGGTTTGAACAGCGGGTCCAAAAGGAAAACAAAATTTTATACTGGAATTTTTTATGATCCTCAGCGGCACTCGCGCCATCCACGTAACATTATAAAACTACGAGTGAAGTAGAAACTATGTTGTCTACAAGAAACAGCACTGGGCAAAACGTTTTCAGACATATAAAACAGGCAAGGAATTAATATCTGAAATATGTACTTTTAAATCGCCATGAATCAATGAGAAAAACCAAACCAACAACTATTTTTAAAATGTGCTTAGGGTATAAATATGTAGTTCACAAGCGAGGAGATTCATGTGGCCTGTATACTCTGAGATAGGGCTCAACCTCGTTGGTGACCAGGGGAAAGCAAGGTGCTATTCTCACCAAACATATTGGAGACAAACTGAAGGTTGTAAACATCCAAGGTGATGTAGGTGACCTTGTGAGGAAACACGTACCCTCCTCCTTCACACACTGCTGGGGGGGAGAGCCAACGCCGTACGACCACGTTGGAGGATATTTTCTTAGTATCTAGGAATCAGAAACACACAGACCCAATGACTCAGCACATTCTTCCCCCTTACCCACCTCCTCTTCCCACCCCCAAGCACAGTCGTGAGCATGCAAGCCCACGCCTTGGCGTTCATTGCGGCAGAACAACTCGCCGTATGGTTCTCAGACCACCAGCATTCGCACTCCCTGAGCACTGGCAGGAAATGTAAGAAATAGGGTGGTTTTCCCACCTCAGAACTATTGACGCCGAGTATGTGCTGATGGGGCCCAGGGATGCATTTTAACAGCCCCCCCCGGTGACTCTGATGCTCACGAGGCTTGACATGGTTTGTGATAAGGGAAGAATGGAAACAATCAAAATGTCCATCCTATGCCATGGCTTATTTATATTTTAGAAAATTAGTCAGCTGTTTAAAAGAATGGAGGTAGATATGTGATGAGCCAGAAAAATACCCAAGGTAGACACATCACAGAATCACACGTGAAGTATAGTATTATCTATGCTTAAAAAAAACTACAGAATAATATAATATATTTTTATATACATATTTCTCTCTATATCTGTGTACACGCATGCACGTGTGTTAACATTCAGCAAAATGTCTGCAGAATACGCATCGCGTATAATAGTGGTTATTTTGGCAAGGGTACTGGGACTGGGGCAGCACTCAAGGAGACCATAGCTTTATTTTTTTATTTTTTGTCATTTGATTTTTTGCAAGAAGAGCTTATACATGTACTATATGGAAACTGTATTTTTACCTGGAGATCTGGGTCCTAGACCCACCTTGCACCCATCCAGCTGTGTCATTTTAAACAGGTGCCAGACTCCCTGGACTTCAGCTTCCTAAGGTGCCCAACCAGGAACTGGGCAGTGAACCCAAGAGTCCATTTTCCTCAGCTTTATCATGCCGATCCTTGCCAGAGTTGTCTGAGTGTGAAAATCAGGTCACTTAATAAACCTGACCAAAGAAACAAGAGAGAAGCATGCATATCTGTGTCCCCTGAGGAACTAGTTAATAATTATTTCCATGTGTCATCTTGGGACAAATGACTTACATGAGCTTTCCTGTGTTTAAATATTGTTGTGACTGAGAGGAGCTCTTTATTTTTAAAGTAAATGTTTACAGACCTGATAAGACAAATTGCCAAGGGCTTGGATCTAAGTGAATCTTCAGGACCCTGGCTCCAGTGGCATTAGTGTGTGAAAATAAATAATGTGATTGCCCCATCCTAGCAGAATGCATGGGCTCAGACGATAATGATGCATGTGGTGAGCATGTAATTACACTGGGCACGTAGATGGTGTCAGACTGAAGAACTAGAGTGATAGTCAGTGTTAGAGTTTCATCCTAACAGAAAAACTAGAGATTTGTGTCAGTCACTCTGTATTGACAATTTTATACATCATCTTAAAAACTTGAGAGAAGTAGCTTATATAATGTATGAATCTGGATTGGTTTTGCTCACTATACAGAGAAATCTAAATAAACCAGACTTCCCATGGGGACAGATATAAGAACATTGATTAAATAAGAATTAAATGGAAAACAATATTCATACTAAAAAGCAAAGAATAAGACAAAGCTAATTACAAAGTTCAATCGCCTTTACCTCATCAAGGAAAGTCCTGCTTTCTTGATCAAAGGCATATTCAAGCACAGCAGTGAACCAGAAAGAGCTTCACTGATTGTTAACAACCCTGTCATTTTATAACCAGTTTATGATAAATTGGGGACTAGAATCCAGTTTCTTAGGCCAGGGACCCTTCCAGAGCAAAACAGAACAAACACAAATGCTTTTAGCACCTTGTGCACACATGCATGAGTCGCTCAATTTGGGCAGTTATTTTTTAAAAATAAAGTTAAATGCTTTTCATTGTATTACCTTTACAGGGAGTTTTTAGAGAAGATTATGGGGAAAATAGTCTTTTATAAATGTAAATAAATACAGTCTACTTTTTACTAGAATTTAATAATTCTAGATATGGAGTAATTTTCTACTGATGTTTTTTTTTTAAAAGGATGAAATAATACAGTGTGTTGGTTATTCACCATGTGCCATCCCAGATCATTCTCCACCTTTCTCTGCTCCGCTCTGGTTCCTAGAAGTTGAGCTCCCCAATGGGCTCCCTTGCCTGCAGGCCTCTGTTGCTTTGTCCAAAGGGAGGTAACGTAGGAGAGAGAGTATTTGGAGCAGGAAGTGAGGCTGGGGCGTTATCCCTCGGCACCCCCTCCTGCCCGACCTCCTCACTGTCTTGCCAGTACTCTTTGAAAGCTCCAGGCTGTCTGAGTCCTTGACCATCCCTCATTGTTGTCCCTGTTGGTGTCCAGCCCACATGTCTGTATCCAGTTCCTTCATGAAACCCTTTTCAGTTTTAAATGCACCATCAGATTCCCACCAGGACCCTCGCTGCTCACTCCTCAGAGCAATAAGGAGCCTGTAAGTATCTGTGAAGGCTGGTTCAAAGCCAGCAACTGCTAAGTGAATCCCCATGCCATCCCTGAAGAAATCCTGGATAGGGGCCAGATCAGGTCCTGCACAATTGGAGTCTTCCTCTCTGCCCACTCTTCTCCCCTGGGGGGAGAGGCCACCTGCTGTGGACCTAAGCATCCGGTGAGCTCCAGCTGGGTGTGCAGAGAATGCAGGGTCCTAGCTGCTTTGGGCCCAGGTTAGTTGGATGACATAATGCCTCTCTCCAGGACAAAGAGCAGTCTTGCTCACCACTTATTGTAACTAAAGCAGTGGGTTCTGGAGTCCAGTGTTCCTCAGCTGGACCCAAACCCACAGAGTATGCAGCCTCCACCTGGCCCATCTATGCTGCCCCACAGGAGGTGGCAAACAAGGGAAGTGACACAACCACAACGTATGTGCCGTTTGCTGCGCTGAGTCTGACCCAGGAGTCTCGTGTCTTCTTCGGCAATCACGAAATAGGAACAGGCTAATGTATGAGCTTGTAAGTATGGTTAGATCTCAAACCCTGACGCTCTCATCCACAAAGCGCTAGTCACACTGGCTTTCCTTGCTTCCTCAGGCGCACAGCCAAGTCCCGTCTTCAGGATTCTGCACTTTCTGCTCCCTTCGTGTGGAATGCTCAGCTCAAAGTCTTCACGAGGTCGGGTCTGACTTTTCTTGACCTCAGGTCCCTTGTCTCCTCAGAGAAGTCTTCCTTCACCATTTAGGCAAGAGTCACTCGGTCCCATCACACATTTTATTTCCTCTTAACATTTTTCACTATCTCACATTATCTTTCAGTTATTTGTTTGTCTAATGCCTAGCTTTCCCTCACTAAAATGTAAGCTCCAGGAGAAATGGGGTCTTTTTGGTCTTGTTCTCTATCCCCCCAGAACATAGAATAGTTCCTGCCCCAGGGAACATTACAAATGGATATCTGGTGAGTAAATGAATAAATACATATATGAATGAATCTTTACAATGTTACACTTTACTGTGTGAGATTGTACAGTCTTTGACTTTCAAGTCTCATCTGTATAATGGGGGTAAGAAAATAATCTGCCTTGTGTTAGATATATTAGATACATGTATCCTACAATGTGTATTTGGATATAACACATTTCCGCTTATATGTTACCTACAACAATCAAGAGATCATGTAACAAGAGTCTGAAAACTGTAAAGTACAAGGTTATTCCCGTAAAGTGCAAGGTTCAATTTTAAATAAATGAACATATGTGGGGTCAACCTTAATATTTTTTTGCTTTATAATATCGTGTAGGGAGATAACATTACAGCCACTAGATGCAGTTCAACTCCAAAAGGAGTGCTAGATAAGTGAAGGAGTGTGAGAGGTATTTCTCAACACATCGAGTTCTAAGTAATAACACATTGGAGTCTTCTAACATGGGCCCACCCGGTTCTAAGTCACCACAATTACAGAGACACCCTGCAGAGATGACAACACTCCAGTGATTTCCAGGGCTTCACCCTCACTAATGAGGCAGATTCCACGGACTCTACAGGAAAACCAGGCCCACTGCCGATGCTCCCTCTGGGGTTTGGAATGCGCACACTCTCCTCTTCCCCAGCAAGACGCGCGGTTTGTACTGAGCTCTGCAGAGCCTCTTGCAGTGTGGGCGACTTGCATCCTTATGCTACAATACAAGTCTGATGCAGTATTACAGGGAGAAAGGAGGAAAGGAGACAGGAGGCTCCCTGCTCTATTTTTATGTAGCCCCCACCAGCTGAAGACTCACTGTGCCTACAAAGAGGAAATCAAGGCGCTTTCCTCACCTTCTTCCAGCTCCCTGTTCGCCCTTCCCCAGTCCTCCTCTTACCCACTTTGGTTCCCAGCCTGGTCTGCCTGGCCACCCATCTGTTTTCTGTTGTCCTATCCAGGGATAGGGCACCCTGAAGATATGAACATAGAGACCATTCGGTAAGAAGGAGCCTCACACAAGGCTAAGAAGTAACTAGAAAAGTCTCAAAATCTCTGATGCCAGTGACTTCATGGATACCAGGTTTACTGTCAGACTGGAGACATCCCTGTGAAAAGCTGTAGTAAATTATGTCTAACAGCTTCCTCCTCATGTTAAATAACAAGGTTTGGAGTATCTAAAAAAAATACCAGAGCACACACTTTGTGCCAGGCAATGTCCAAAAGGATAAATGGCACTAAAAGATCACTAAATTACTAAAACATTACTTTGTTTAATCCTCACAAAAACCCTTTGAGGCAAACACCATTATTTCCCCATGCTACAGATAAAAGCAAGGTCTAGAAGCTCAGGAACCCCCCCAGTGTCACACTGAGGACAAAGCAGCAGAGCCGGGCTCTGACCCCAGGTAGCCTGGCTTTAGGGGCCGTCCCTCCAGCTAGTGTGCCAAGCTGCCCCTTAGATGACCAGCAAGGCCTCATGTGCTGATATTCATGACTCAGCTCCCTCAGTGCCTTAGTTTCCAGTATGTTCTAATATGCCTAATATTCATAAGGGAGATCGATTATTTTCCCAGATTCTCTCTGCCTTCTTTCTTATAAGCCTGCTCTCTGGGTTAGTATGCGATCCTGGAGAGGGATTCTACTCTCACACAGTATTCAGAGGTATATTTGGGCCTTCCAGGGACCAGAGAAGTTCATCTGCCATTTATTTCACTGGAGGAGAACTTACTATGGACACATGAAAGAAGATGTGCCCAGTGGCCACAGGCATGTGAATCCTGTGTCCCGATGCACCTTGTATTGTGACAGCTCTGTGTACAAGTGGAGCCTTCAGAGGCGCTGCGCCAGGCCCACCTGCTCTTCCCTGGCACCCACTTTCCCCCTCCACCCTGCTCACATTCAGACCTGCACAGGCCCAGCTCTGAGGCTCCCTAGACCTGGACAGCCCAGGGGAAGCTCTGTGTCATCTAAGTACAGCTGGGCTAAGGCACCACAATGTAGCCCAGTGTCACTCACAGCTAAACAGCCCACACCTAGAACCTGAATACATCTGGGCCTTCTTTCTCCCATCACTACCGAGATCAGCAAGATTCAGCCCCCAAATATCCCCTAGCAAGAAGCATTAAACAATTGCATGAGAAGGGATGAGTAGGCAGGGCACAGGGGATTTTTAGGGCTGTGGAACTATTCTGCATAATACTGTAGGGGTGGATACATGCCCCTATACCCTTCTCTAAATCCACAGAATGTGTGACACTAAGGGTGAACCCTAATGCAAACCAGGGACTCTGGGTGGGAACCATGTGCCAGTGTGCACTAATGGATCGTCAACAAATGTACCCCCTGGGGCAGCGTGTCGATAGTGGCGAGGCTGCGGGTGTGTTGCAGTATATGGGAGCTCTGCTTTCTGCTCAGCTTTGCTGCAAACCTAAAACTTCTCTAAAAATAAAATCTATTAAAAAGATAATGACATGAATTTTTACTTCAGTCTCCTAAAGGCAAAAAGAAATCTTAGCATGGAACTACAACCTCACGGCATCTCTGTTCTGTCTTCCCTGAGACTCTAGCCTACTGCATTCTCCCACCTTGCCACTGGGTCTCTTCTTCATTGTCCTGTTTATCTTTCTACTCACAGGTCCACACACATGCACAGCCACACACCACACGGGGCAACAGGTGCTGGCTCCTTAAGTGCAGCTTTCCCCATGACCTCGTTCCCATCACTCAGCAAAGTGCAGACCACCTGGAAGGGTCTCCACGAAGCCCTCCTTAAACTGCCAAGTAGCTGGATGTTCTTAATGCAATAAGGTAGCATTGTAAGTGCAAATTTAAACTTAAATTGCACAGAGTACCAAATTGTGTGATCTTAACAATATTAGGAGTTTCACTTCATGCACAGATCTTGAAATAATGTGTATCCCCCCACAAATAACCATTTGTAAATATTATCTGACTTGAAGCTGACAGGATAAATGAATCATAAACTGAATGTAGCCATTGCCCTGGCCTGACCACATTAGCCTATGAGCCTAAGTGCCCGCCCTCCTCTGGCACGAGCCAGGGGAGGTTAGAATTCCGTAAGGGTTCCAGGGTGTATCTTGATTAAATAAGAAGGAGTGCTGTTATACTTGAATAATTTTGTTCCTGCTATACAGTTTAGATATAGATATGTAGATACAACATACTAAATTTTAGCTTTACTACGGAATTCAGTATTTCATTTTCTATTTAAAGTGTTAAGTAATTTCCAAAGAAAGAGAATGTATCCATGTACAAAACCGTGCTTTTTCAGTGTCTGTGGCCCTGAACTTAAGTGTTGACTTGATGCTTAATGATGCATCTGCAAAGAGTGCGGATTGCAGAGAAAGTACTTCCTATTGTTCAATAAGATATCCTATTTAATGGCTCTATTACTGAATAAAAATCCCTAAGGAATTTTTGCTTCCAGCAATGGTTTCTTACTCTCTTTTGGTTTCTAGACAATAATGATTTACAGAAATGTATAGAAAGCAACATAAGAAAGGTTTTAAAAATATTTAATATCTGCAGTTACTGGAGTAGGGGAAGGAAAGAGAAAACAAAGCAATATTGCAGGTTGTTACTAAGTTTCCATAGAAATGATTTTGATAAATTGTATTTAGTGATCAAAAACAACTGTATAACATAATTTATTTAAGCAGGACTACAATGCCAGGGCCAGAGGCCAGAAGTTTGTAAAGTCAAAATGACTTTCTGTAAAAATTTCAAAATGTAGTGCCAATAATCTTTTAAGAAACAAGGAGTTCTTGAAAATTCGATTCTTTTTCACATAGGTACCATGTTTTCCATGAGTATTTATGAGTGAGCATATCAATTTCAGTTTTCAGGGAGTCCTGGAAACTCAGGGCTCAGGAAGCCCTTGGAATCTGATCTTTCATTTACCACCTGAATCCTCTCATGTCTTATCAACCAAGCAGTTAGTTGGCCTCCACTTGAACCCCTGTGGATGGAGCCCTGCACCATTTGGACAGCTTGGTTAGAAGTAACTTTCATGCACTGGTATTAATTCAACCCCGTAGGATAACAAAATAGCTGCATTTGTTAAGGTTTGCAAAAATCTAACTTTTAAAACCTCCAGACAACTACTGTCCACATTTTATTTCCATGAATTAAAAGGACAATTTTAATTAAATGAAGACATTTCTCAATTAAGTGACAACTGAGTTCTCTTTAACCTGGAACATATATTTAACTCACATTTGATCCATTTTCTAGGCTTGGTGAGCAAGGTGTGATGCACACAGCAGAGGCCTTGTGTTTCCCTATGTGTATTCTCAACAAAATATGGGCCTTGGGATCGAAAGAAGACATAAGACATGGTAACAAACTATGATTATCCCAGGATATATTCTGGGAGTTCAGGGTTCTTAACAAAAACAAACACCAATCCTGCATAAAAGAGTGCATTGTTAATTGATTCATATATTTGCATGCAGAAAAATTCTTAATACAAAGTTATGTTACCATAATAATACTATAAATATGACCCTAAATTATCACAGGACCAAAAGGACCACAGAATAAAGAGGTCATATACATCATTATGTGTTTTCATGTATTATTGCATTTACCACTTTCCAGACCCCTCCAAAATAAAAAACCCTTTTTATAGTCATTTCAAAGCCTTTCTGAAGGAAGATTCCACAACCGTACTTAGTTTTACTGGCCCATAATAAAATGAAGAAGTAAACTTTGTCTTAGACATTTTTCCATTTTCCCCTTTTGAGACCAGTTTTTCTCATTTGGAAATCAGAGAGAAGAGCATATAAGAAAGGAGAGGAAGAGTAATTAAAGAGTTATGGTAGGGCAGTTGTTTTGCTAGGAAAAGCCTAGAGGAAGCAGGCTCTTGACTGACCACAAGATGTGTCGTGGAGTATAGGGGGCCCACGAGAGCTAGTTCTGATGTGGGAAGAGAATTCTATTTTTATTATTATCTGCGGAGGCTCCAGCATTCCTTATCTGCTTAGCATACACCTAGCCTCTGAGACAGGGGGTTAAAAAAGAGAAGGGATGATGAGTAGCGTAAGAGTTTGCTCCTCCAAACAGGGAAGGTCTGCACGGCTGGGCATGGGGAGCACGCTCATCATGGCCAGGAAATCTTTGCAAGTGTTCTCCAGACTTTTGCACAGATCTGCAAACTGAGCAATCTGCCACGGTCCTGCAAAGGACATTGCTCAGTGGCTGTAGGTGTGCAATTCCCCTTCCTGACTTTTAAGACTCCGCAGAGTTCCCCACCATTCCTTTGCTTTCTACTTGCGTATCTATGAGTGCTCACCGTCTCCCACTCGGCTGGATATCTTCCATGTGCTTCCATAGATCCACTCTTCATGCTTCCTCTCCTGTGCTCTGGCGCTGACCTCACGGATCTTCCTGTTTCATTTAGCCAGGCAGAGGCTCCAGAAGGAAACTGAAGGTGTGAGGAGAATGAGATTTGGGTATTTATTCCCCCAGTTCCCGCTTGCCCAGTTGCAGTGGTTGGCTTCCATCCGTCCCCCCGCTGAAGGTTCCCCTTCCTTTCACACACTCACGTTGTTACCGTCACCACTCCAACCTCTTGCTTCTTCAGGCCCAGGGTGCTAATGGTGCCCCACTAGCCCGGGACACTGCATCATCTCTGTTTGTTCAGGTAAGCTTTGGTTCCACCTGTGTAAGTGTCATCTTTATTAAACTCTTTTCAGGTACCCAGTTTGACTGAGTCATCTATTTGCTGCCAGGAGCCTAATTCACCCTCAGACAAGGAATGACCTATGAATCCTTTCTCCACCACCCAGATCCTACCTTCTAAAGCTCAGCTCGAATTTTGGCTCAGATTGTACCTTCAGACTTGTGCATGGTACACTAGCTCCCATCTGACGTCCTTTAGACTCATGTGTAACCTACAGCCCACAATTTGTCCTCTGCTCAGTCTCTGCCATGTCCTGAGCACCGCAGTATGGTTGGGAACATACTTCACCCACGTCCCTGCAGCTCAGTGCTGTGTGGGCTGGGTAGCAGACACTCAACACAAGTCTTTCTTGGGCTGTAAGGGTCACACCTTTGCTGAAGGTTGGGATGAATGCCTGCTCACCTGAAACCTTTAAAGCTTGTCATAGGATCAGAGGGTAAGAAGGAACTAGGGAGATAATATCCCCACTGTGGGGATGAGAAAACTGAGGCTTAGAGAGGTGACCTAATGGTCCAGCATTTCAGTCACAAGATGGCAAACTGGGGCTCAAAGCCAGGATTTTTTAATATCTTTCTTTGCCGTTCTGATACTAACTAGTTTTAGTGTCTCTGTGTTTAATTAGCAAAAACATTCACCTCTTCATACCTGGATCATTGGTATATTCCTTCCCTTTCAAAGACAGCATGTATTTGTTCCTCTTACCGAAATACAATTTTCCCCACCCCAGAGCTGTTACCTATTCATGCATTATCCCTGCACCTACCACCTTAAAAATTCACCACCCAGACAAAGGCTGGATTCTCTTCTTCCCTGCATATCTGGGAAGGGGAAAATACAGCCCTTTGGCTCTTCAATATTCTCGGATAGATTCAGCTAACACAAAGAGTATTCTGGCCATTGCCTGCAGCTTCACTCACTGCTACATGCTGAATAGAAAAGGGATCAACTACCCACATTTAAAATATTCATAATTACACACTCAGTCCTACGAAGAGCACCTGGCACACACAGGGAGAACTGCACTGGCCTTTCTCTGCCACGGTACCCAGCCCCCTTGGAGGTGGGGCACGGGAGATCTGCATGTTCGGGCCCAGGGCAAGCTCGTAGTGCTCACGCACAGTGAAGGAGCCGGCTTCTTCCCAGGCCTCTTCCAGCCATGCGTTAGGGCCCCCAGACATGTGATAGTGAATTTATTCCCTGTTCTGAATGAGAGTGAGAGACATGTGCATTCGTCACCTGAAGTTTAACCAAACACAAACGTCGAGATGAACACTTCGGTACATCATTCAGTTTAGTCACCCAAGTCAACTTCAGGACAACAGAGAACATAAAGACGATGGGACGCTACGGCCCACGGTACGACCTGGAACATCACAGTGTGGGTTTCCACACAGTGAGTGTGCCTCCCCTTCCTACATTAGGTGCATCATTTAGTGCAATACTTCGGTTACATTGAAGGAGGCTCCACATAAAAATGTCAGCAGCATCCAGCTGACTCATGGAACTGAGACGGTGCCTTAGCTGCCAATTTAAATTAATTTTGCTTCTTGAACCACGAAAAAGAGTTCTTTGAACAAGAATTCATGATAAATACACATGTGTAAAAGGCTTGTAATCATAATTATTTTAAATATGTAAAACAAGGTTTAAGACTCTCAGACCTCATTAATTTCTTATGGTATAAAAGAACAAAAACAAATGGAAAAATGAGAAAAATGTAAGTCATAATTTAAATGTACTATGCATGGTCATTTAGCTCATTAAATGAAAAGATTCTTTGTAAACTCTAGGCCAGGGAACATTTGTACATTACCCAATAACAGGGAGCACTGTTACAATTTCCTTGTAGAGAACCGAAGTTTTCTGTCATTTAGATCTTAAAAGAATACCACTTATAATTAAGACAGCAGAATTAGAATAATGAAATCATCTTGTAATACCTTGGACTTTCTCTTTTAGAACACTTAACTCTTATTTTCCCTACACAGTCCCAAAGAGCAGGGTCACATTCTCAAGGCATGACACATAGTAAGGTCTTAGTAAATATCCACACGAAAATTGACATAGGTTCCTTTGGGGAAAGTCCATTGCCATATATATTTGCCATGATGTTGTGGGTTCCTCCTCATGAGGACCCAGTATCTCCTTCCAAGTCTGAGGACTGGCTCATGTCCAACCACTGGTAAGGGACTGGGACTTTTTGGGAGGTGTCTGCCCTAACCTCCTTGATTTCTTTTCATTGTATAGATGAGAGATTATTTTGCTGAGAATATCATGCTGTGCTCTAGCAACCATCTCCATGGCTGTATGGGTCACATGCCCATAACTACTACTACAACCTTGCAACCTACAGGGCGGCTGGCTGGCTGGAGACCTGGGGAAGAGTTGATGCTGCAGTTCAAGTCCAAAGGCAGGCTGCTGGCAGGATCCCTTCCTCCTCAGGGAAGGTCAATCTTTTCCTATTTAAGCCTTCCACTGATTGGATGGGGCCCAACCACATCATGGAGACCAGTTTGCTTTACTCAAAGTTTACCAATTTAAATATTAATTTTGTTTAAAAATATTTTTACAGAAACATCTAGAATAATGTTTGACAAAATATCTGGATACTGTGACCTAGCCAAGTTGACACAATAAATTAACCATCACACTGACATGATTAGGCTTTTTGGGGAGTGCAGGGGAGCTTCAAAGCAGATCTAAAAATGGCTTGAGAGAGTTTGGGAAAGGGACTGGCTTGGATGAGGGTCCCCACACACAGGCAGGAGGGAGGGAGGGGTGAGGTTTAAGAGATCTCAGCAATTACAAATTAGAAAATGGGGACTCCGGTGCAAAAGGGAATACAGATTTTACTCAGTTCAATGAATAAGAAAATATAATGATGGAGGTAGTGAACCAAGAGGAAGAAATATGAACCAAAGTAGGTTTAAATCCTACTGGACTAAAACTGCAGACACCTGCCATTTAAACAGGAAGTCCATTTGAAGCCGCCACCATGCACAGTGGAGAGTGACCCTGGATCTCATAGCCAGCTTCTGCAGTGTGGTCAGCTGGGACATTTCTAGGCCTTGTCTCCCTCACATATCAATGATTCTTGTTTCTCCATACTGAGAGCAGATTTGAGGAGCAAATACCTATAAGTCAGCATAATTTTCCAGGTGGGGAGAAATAAAAAATTGGGAGCATAGTAGAAACGCAGACAAATAGAGACAATCTTGACCTAGTGAGATCACCCAGAAAATTCCCACATAGTCTCTAACTTTGCAGAGGACCTTTTTGTACCACACCTTACTTGAGGTGACAGTGTCAAACTTTAATGCCCTCTATTCCAACTGTCTAAGGGTGCCTGAGAGTGCATTAGGCCCCTTTAAACCATTACGAGGTGAAAATTCCACCTTTCAGGGAGGCAGGAGGATGGTGAACTTAACAAGCCTATAAATTAAGTCATGAGTCTTATTTTCCCAACAAAGCAAGTTCAGAATGTACCATATAATTCTCCAGGCTTGACATACCTCCATTAAAGGGATGCCCACTGAGTGTGGGATTACAAAACGAAATTACAGATTTGCTAATAAATGCCTCAAACTGCCAAGAAAATCTGGTTCTCAGGATATTTTTTTCCTTTGTGGTTGAAAATAAACATGTTCATTGCTTTATAGTTTCCTGAAATGATAACATTCTAGTGTAATTGCAAATTCTTGTGACACGCGAACAATTCCTACTGACTGCAATGGTCTGTGAAGTGCATGCACGGTGGCTCAGGGTAGCCTCCATAAGTGGGCATGAGTATCAAGTAAGCATCCCAAGGACTTTGTTGCTAAGAAGGAGCACTTGGTCGGGTACTTTTCCATCACATTACAATTGAAACCTTTCCCCAGTCTTAAAAGGTACCTCTCCAAGTTCATGAGTGTAAAGATTGACAGCAAAACAAAGACTTACGACACTCATTTCCTTATTTCCTCTAAGTAAAGAGAAAGCCAACTGAAATGTGAATTACTATTTTCAAATCATAGTTATACAAAGAGTGAGTTTTTTTTGGTAAATTGGCTAAATCATCTGAGCAAAAGACTTTATTAATGTTGACTCAAATTTTAAGACTGGAATTATAAAGTTGAAGTAAAACATATACCAGGCGAGTTATTTTGTATGCCAAGAAAACTAAATTTCCCAAATTTACTGGACAATTATACAGGTGTTCTTGCCAATTGTCTCTCTAGGCCTGGCATAATGATTTCACGTGGAAGGTCCATTCATCACCCACATCCACCCTCCTGATTCAAATCCATGTCGTCTCTCTTGGACCAAACATGCTGGAGCTCTCGGGCTCTGCTACATATTAGCAGGACTGCCCAAGCACGTTAGCTGGGTCCTGAAGTACCTTCAGGATACAATTCCTGTCCTCCCTCAGCAGGCCAGGGACTTCCCTAGCCAGGTTACATTGTAAATCACCAGAGTTGTTGGTCTGGTGGCCTGTGGGAAGGCAGGGCATATCCTTAGGTGCATATCGTGCTGCAAAAAGAAGGCTTTGCCTCCTGTTCAAGCAGGAAGGGAAGGCCAGCCTTTGACAGGGAGGAGTGGACACTTCTGCAGGGCTAAAGAATTAGGATGAGTCTGGGGATTCAAGATTTTTGAGTATATCATCCCACAGGTCCCCATGCCAGGTCTCAGGATCCCACTTTTTCCCAGTCAGGGCCCTAACCTTGGTCTGGTCAAACTCTCAGCATTGAGAAGTGAATCTGTGTTGATGCTCTGCCACCCTATGATTAACTCTGGGATCTGATCCTTAGTCTTACCTGCTTTTCAATTATCGGAGATGAGAATGTCCATATTGTACGCTACCAAGCAGGCTCACTTGGTAAGTAATCACACTTAAACTTGTCTTGTTCCAGTGTAATAATGGCTCCCAGCAACAGGAATCTGATTCCAAAATCTTTATAATCACTACTCCCCAATGCTTGAGCTATCCTTCCACCAGTGCATTCCAGTCTACCCATGGTGCTTCCCTGCTCACCACCAGGCCGTCTGTGCATTACACCAAAACTATATACCAGGAGCTAGGAGCACTCCATCCAGCATCTGTGACAGGGGCCTCACAGCCCACTAGTGGCACATGAATCAGCTCCAAAATCCCTACTCTACATGGTGTTCCTTGGGAAATAAACTCTGAGACTCTGGGATTTGCATACTAGAGAAGTACTCTCAGAAACAATACCTCAAAAAGAAGAACAAATGAGGCCCAAAGTCACCAGAAGGAGGGACATAATAAAGATCAGAGAAGAAATAAATAAAATGGAGAGGAATAAAACAATAGAAAAAAATCAATGAAACCAAGAGCTGGTTCTTTGAAAAAATAAACAAAATAGATAAACCCCTAGCCAGACTCATTAAGAGAAAAAGAGAATCTACACACATAAACAGAATCAGAAATGAGAAAGGAAAAATAACAACGGACCCCACAGAAATACAAAGAATTATAAGAAAATACTATAAGAATCTATATGCTAACAAGCTGGAAACCCTAGAAGAAATGGGCAACTTCTTAGAAAAATACAACCTTCCAAGACTGACCAAGCAGGAAACAGAAATACGAAACAGACCAATCACCAGCAACGAAATTGAAGCGGTAATCAAAAAACTACCCATGAACAAAAGCTCCGGACCACATGGATTCACCTCTGAATTCTACCAGACATATAGAGAAGAAATAAAACCCATTCTCCTTAAAGTTTTCCAAAAAATAGAAGAGGAGGGAATACTTCCAAACTCATTCGATGAAGCCAGCATCACTCTAATACCAAAACCGGGCAAAGACCTCACCAAAAAAGAAAGTTACAGACCAATATCCCTGAAATGTAGATGCAAAAATACTCAACAAAATATTAGCAAACCAAATTCAAAAATACATCAAGAGGATCATACACCATGATCAAGTGGGATTTATCTCAGGGATGCAAGGATGGTACAACATTAGAAAATCCATCCACATCATCCACCACATCAACAAAAAGAACAAAAACCACATGATCATCTCCATAGATGCTGAAAAAGCATTTGACAAAATTCAGCATCCATTCATGATTAAAACTCTCAACAGAATGGGGATAGATGGCAAGTACCTCAACATCATAAAGGCCATATATGACAAACCCACAGCTAACATCATACTTAACAGTGAGAAGCTGAAAGCTTTTCATCTAAGATCGGGAACAAGACAGGGGTGCCCACTCTCTCCACTGTTATTCAACATAGTTCTGGAGGTCCTAGCCACGGCAATCAGACAAAACAAAGACATACAAGGCATCCATATTGGTAAAGAAGAAGTCAAATTGTCACTATTTGCAGATGACATGAGATTGTACTTAAAAAACCCTAAAGACTCCACTCCAAAACTTTTAGAGCTAATATCTGAACTCAGCAAAGTTGCAAGATACAAAATTAACATAGAAATCAGTTGCTTTCCTATACACTAACGATGAGCTAACAGAGAAATCAGGAAAACAATTCCATTCACAATTGCATCAAAAAGAATAAAATACCTAGGAATAAACCTAACGACGGAAGTGAAAGACCTGTTCTCTGAAAAGTACAAGACACTCCTAGGAGAAATTAAAGAGGACACTAACAAATAGAAATGCATCCCACACTCTTGGCTAGGAAGAATAAGTATTGTCAAAATGGCTATAATACCTAAAGCAATCTACAGATTCAATGCAACCCTATCAAACTACCAAGAGCTTTCTTCAATGAACTGGAACAAATAATTCTAAAATTCATATGGAACCACAAAAGACCCCCAATAGCCAAAGAAATCCTGAGAAGGAAGAATCAAACAGGGGGAATTACGCTCCCTGACTTCAAGCTCTACTACAAAGCCACAGTAATCAAGAAAATTTGGTACTGGCACAAAAACAGACCCTCAGACCAGTGAAATAGAATAGAAAATCCAAACATTAACCCAAATATATACAGTCAATTAATATTTGATAAAGGAGCCTTGGATATACAATGGGGAGATGACAGCCTCTTCAGCAACTGGTGTTGGCAAAACTGGACAGCTACATATAAGAGAATGAAACTGGACTACTGTCTAGCCCCATACACAAAGGTAAACTCAAGGTGGATCAAAGACCTGAATATAAGTCATGAAACCATAACACTCTTAGAAAAAAACATAAGCAAAAATCTCTTGGACATAAGCCTGAGCGACTTCTTCATGAGCATATCTCCCTGGGCAAGGGAAACAAAAGCAAAAATGAACAAGTGGGATTATATCAAGCTGAAAAGCTTCTGTATAGCAAAGGACACCATCAGAAGTACAAAAAGACATCCTACAGTATGGGAGAATATATTCATAAATGACGTATCTGATAAGGGGTTGACATCCAAAATATATAAAGAACTCATGCACCTTAACAAACAAAAAGCAAATAATCCAATTAAGAAATGGGCAGAGGACATGAATAGACACTTCTCTAAAGAAGAAATTCAGATGGCCAACAGGCACATGAAAAGATGCTCCACATCGCTCATCATCAGAGAAATGCAGATTAAAACCACAATGAGATATCACCTCACACCAGTGAGGATGGCCAACATCCAAAACACAAACAACAACAAATGTTGGCGAGGATGTGGAGAAAAGGGAACCCTCCTACACTGCTGGTGGGAATGCAATTTAGTTCAACCATTGTGGAAAGCAGAATGGAGGTTCCTCAAAAAACTCAAAATAGAAATACCATTTGACCCAGGAATCCCACTCCTAGGAATTTACCCTAAGAATGCAGCAGCCCAGTTTGAAAAAGGCTGATGCACCCCTATGTTTATTGCAGCACTATTTACAATAGCCAAGATATGGAAGCAACCTAAGTGTCCATCAGTAGATGAATGGCTAAAGAAGACGTGGTACATGTACACAATGGAATATTATTCAGCCATAAGAAGAAAACAAATCCTACCATTTGCAACAACATGGATGGAGCTAGAGGGTATTATGCTTAGTGAAATAAGCCAATCCAAAAAAGACAAGTATCAAATGATTTCACTCATATGTGGAGTATAAGAACAAAGAAAAAAACTGAAGGAACAAAACAGCAGCAGACTCACAGAACCCACGAACGGACTAATAGTTACCAAAGGGAAAGGGACTGGGGAAGATGGGTGGGAAGGGAGGGATAAGAGGGAAAAAGGGGTATTACAATTAGCAGTTGTAATGTTGGGGGGTGTGGGGAGGGTTATACAACTCAGAGAAGACAAGTAGTGATTCTATAGCATCTCACTACGCTGATGGACAGTGACTGTAATGGGGTTGGTGGGCGGGATCTGATGAAGGGGGTAGTTTAATAACCATAATATTGCACATGTAATTGTAGATTAATGATACCAAAATAAATTAAAAAAAAAAAAAAAAGAAACAAAACCTCCTGGGGTAAAGGAAGCAAGATTAGGCAGAGTTTAACTGTAGTGCAGTTTCGATGGAGACCTCAGCCAGTCCTGCTAGGGGCTGTCAGAGCTGGGAAATTCCCTCTGAGTTGCCCAACTGAGGCAAGGAGGCCAGGCCTTCATTCAGGACATTGGCCAGTTGTTACATAGACTCTTTCCAGGGAGGATGCATGACTGGGCAAGGCTTCTCTCTGTCTGGGGGCATTTCCTAGAGAGAAACTTATCTGTGCGCTGTCAGGAACCACCGGGGAGTTGAGGGTTTCTGGAAAGCTAGTTCTGGTGGTTCACCACAGTGTCCCCTGCGCTGTTGAAGAGGGATTGTAGCCAGAGAACAGCCAGAACATACCGAGCACATGCCCTGTTAATTAGAATTATTGGAGAAGTCTACTATTCATTTGAACAAAAAAAGTAATAGCAATACTTAATGCTATTCATCTGAAGTTATAACTTAAGATTTCCCAACTCTATGACGAAGTGGCAACGTTTGTTGCTCACCAGCTTTCGCTCTTTCCTCTTCCCTAACTTGGGTGCCTGTTGTTCTTCATTCCCTGTTTGGTTAGAGCTTATTCTTGAGTATTTTCACAGCCTGCAAATGTGAGTGATTGGAACTACTAGCCGTCCTCAGGTAGGTCTCCCTCTGTCAGAGTCTCTGGGCCATGACAGGTTCTCAGGTTGTGGTGTTTTTCACTTGTGAGCTACAGATATCATTTCAAATTACATTTTTATAAAGCTTCTGCTAGTATTGGTAGCAATTCACAATACAGGACTTAGTGCTGCTTAGTCCCCAACAGAACAATGATGTTGTCCTAAACAGTTTTGTGTCACATTCCTGATTGGGAGGTTGTGCAGTGAGCACTGGTGGGAACATTGTCTCAGTCTGGTCCAGGACAGCATAGGTGGCCTCCAGCCTTGTTTATAGCATATGATGGGGGCTCCAGAGCTATAAAAGGGGGTGTCAT
Source organism: Phataginus tricuspis (assembly GCA_029783875.1). NCBI lineage: Eukaryota > Metazoa > Chordata > Mammalia > Pholidota > Manidae > Phataginus > Phataginus tricuspis. The sequence continues at coordinate 34,529,749 of JAQQAC010000477.1, forward strand.
TAGCTCATTTCCCAGTTGCCACGTCACTTGGTGAAAGTTTACACTTTTATGGTGCTTAAGGAATTCCCATACACCCCTACTGAGCCCTGAGGACCTTTGTACTTGATGAATCTCACTCCCTTTCACATTTTTCTTATTTGGCCGTGAGACGATTACTACAGATATTAAAATGATGTCTAATTGGATTCTGAGTATCACAAGACAATCTGAATCCACAGTCACAGTTTCTAACATGATCCTATGATACTTATTTAATATACATTTACTGTATTTTGTCAATTTTAAGGTACATATTTTTTCACACTTTCATGGCTCTGAAATCAGGGTTTGTCTTCAAACTGTATCAGCCAGGTGTCAGTCTTGAAACATTATCAGTCCTCGTATATTGTATTAGTTTTATATTGCTATTTATAACAAATTGCCACAAACTTAGTGCCTTAAAACAATACAAATTTATCATTTACGGTTCTTGGGTTCAGAGTCTGAAATGGACTCACTGGTTTAAAATCAAGGTGCTGGCGGAACCATGTTCCTCATGGGCCTCTGGGGAAGTCGGTGTCCCTGCCTTCTCCACATTCCAGAGGACACCCTCTCTCCTTGGCTCGTCCCCCCTTCCTCTGCCTTCAAAGCCAGCAGCAGCAGGTCAGGCTGTTCTCAGCATCACTCTGACTCCCTACCCTGCCTCCCTCTTCTGCGTTTAAGGATCCTTGTGATCACACTGGGCCCACACAGATGATCAAGGATAATCTCAGTATTTTTAATGTTGGCTGATTGGCAACCTTAATTCTATTTGCAACCTTAATTCTCTTTTGCCATGTAATCTGCCCACAGGTTCCAGGGATTAAGATATCATAGATAACATTGGTGGACCATTATTCTGCCTACCACACACATATATCAAAACTTGCAGAACTGGTGTCAGAGGTTTGGAAGAAAAATCTCAGTGACAATAGTGAAGCATTCTTTAAAATATTCTGCATTTCCAAGACTTTTGATGTCATGGAGGATGAAATTTTGTGGGAAAAAAAAGTGAATATCAATGACTCTAATTTGAAGGTGACTCAGAAAAGTCAGACTCTGCAGAGAAAAGTTTGGAGACCATCTCATCTAATTTATTTCATTTATCCTTTCCATTTTATCTATGCAAAAGAGTAATATATAATTAAAAATCTGTACCTAAAGAAATCAAAAAGCAATCTTCCAATAGGTATACTATACAAATTCTAAGTATTAAGAAGTACCCACACCTATGTTCACTGCAGCATTATTTACAATAGCAAAAATATGGAAGCACCCCAAATGCCCATTGATAGATAAATGGAAAAAGAAGATGTGGCACATATACACAGTGGCATATTACTCAGCCACAAAACAGTAGCAAATCTTGCCATTTGCAACAACATGGATAGACCTAGAGGGTATTGTGCTCAGGGAAATAAGCCAGATAGAGGAAGACAAATATTGTATGATTTCACTTATATATGAGATCTAAAAAACAAAACAAACAAAAAATAGATCCATAAATACAGACAACAGACTGTTGGTTGCCATAGGGAGGGGCTGGGGGAATGGGTGAAATAGGTGAACAGAATGAAGAGGTACAATCCGCAAACTGTAAAACAAGTTAGTCCTAGAAATGCAAGTACAACATAGAGGATATAACCAATGAGACTGCAATGTCTTGGTATGGTGACAGGGGGACCTTCCCTTACTGTGGGGAGCATCTATTGGTGTATATTATTATCATGTCACTATGTTGTACATCTGAAACCAATATAACATTGTATATCAATTTTATTCCAATAAAAATATTTAATAAAGATATACATGAAAATACATTAAAAAATATAAAAAATACCCGATAAAAATATAATAATAAAGATGCACATTAAAATACACTTAAAAAAGTACTGTCATTGAATAATAACAGGCAGAAATTTTCCTTTCTCAATGGTAGAAAAATTGATATGACCTAGAGTCAATGGCATCTTAGAATGAATAGAACACAGTACACGTTCACAGACAGCCAACATAAATATTTTCATATTTAAATAAAAATGAACTATACAAATATATATGAGGACATTTATATCTTCCTATGGCATAATTTTGTCTTGTGTCCCTACGGTGATCGTGCCATCAAATTACCACTAAATGTAAAATTGGAATTGTAAGCTTTGCATATTTTTATTCCATGTAAGGAATTTAATTTCCTCATTAAAGAATAATAGCTAAAACATTGAAAAGGTAATGTGAATACAAGCTTGCAGATAAGTCTTTTAAATATAAGGGCTAAGATGCTCTAACAAGAGAAAGACAAGCAATGTCTTAAAGAAGATAGGAGCTTATTTGTCTCTCACACAGTCGTGCTAAAGGGAGAGGTCCCGGCTGGGGCACAGCCTCTTCTGGATGGCTACTCACACAGGGTCAGGTTCTCTCCGGCTGGTCGCTCTGCCCTCCCCAAGGACTTCTCTGCCTTGGCCCGAACAGCAGTTGGAATGTCCGCATTCTAGCTGAACAGAAGGGAAAGAGGAATTCTAGGGGGTGGGACTTTTTTAAAGTAGCAATTTAAAAAATATGATCAAACTTTAATAAAATTAAATATAAAAGGGTGACCAAAATCATCCTAACAACTTGGAAATCTAAAAACACTCTCTTAAATCCCAAATATGAACTAAAAAAAGAAATTAGGGAACTGTTTAGATAAAGACTATGAGATGCAGTGAGATCTTTGCAGAGGAAAATGTATGGCCTTGAATTACCTTTTACAGAAAAAGGCAAAAAATTAAAGAATTAACTGCTCCCTCCCCCTAAATTGGGAAAATAACCACAAAACGAACCTAAAGAAACTAGGAAGCAAAAAAATGGCAAGAGGTAAGTAAAATTCATAATGTAGAACACATAAAATGGAAGGGATTAAACATATAAAAAGTTCATTCTTTAAAAAGACTTAAAAAGTGATTTTTTAAGAAAGACTAAAACAAAAAAAACATGATTAAAGATAAAAGGACAGCAAAAAAAAGGAAATAGTATTCATCATAACTACAGATACAAGAGAATAAAAATTGTGAGAATACTATATGCAACTTCATAGAAAACAAATTTTAAAATCTAAAGGAAATGGATCATTTCCTGATTATAAATTACCAATATTGAACTGAGAAGTGAAAGTTGGAATAGGTCGACTATCACAGAAGAGAGCTACCATTTTGAAAAAGTCACCAGGGCAATGTGGTTTTATCCAATCTTTAATTATATTTGCAAACTTATTTAAATTATTCCAGACTATAGAAAAAAATGGAAAATTCTTGATTTCATGAAGAAGCATAGCCTTAATATCAAAATGCATTAAAGGTACTAATACAAGGGAAAAAACACTACAGATCAATTTCACTATGAATATGAGTAAATTCTAAACAAAACATCAAAAATAAGAGTAACTTGAGTAGTAGAAAAAAAGTAGTAGGTATAATATCACCAATAATAATAATATCACCAACAATAATCAAGGAATGCAAGGTGGTTTAATGTCAGGAAATCTATCAATGCAATTCCTTCCATCCACACATTAAAGAAGAAAAACCAATTGAAAATATTAATAAATGCCAACATGTTATTTGATATGATTCAGTGGTCATCTTTAAAATGTTAAGAATAATAGCAATAGAAGAAAACAACTTAGAACATGGAGTATTTATAAAATACCAAGAACATATTATCCTAAATGGTAAAACAGTGCAACCAATTTAATTAAAATAAGGAATTTAGCAGATATGCTCAGTATTTTCAGTATGACTTAATATCATCTTGGCAATGTTTGAAGAAAATAATATTGCTGACAAAAAAGTTGGAAAAGAAGATATAAAACTATGTATTTTCTGTTGGTAACATGAATGTAGGGTAAGGAAGCCCATGAAAAATACAAGTGACAAAAGGAAACCTTTCGAATTAATAAAATTGGAAAGATAGCTGGATGTAAGATAAATGTCTAAATATCAACATCTTTTCTCCACTTAGGTACCTAGAAATGAAAAAATATTACATGTACAGTAACAACAATAAAGTACTTTGAATAAATTTCCCAATAAAGACCCAGGACTTGCACGAAGAGAAGGACAATGACACTTTGGAAGATATCAGATAAGGTCTGGCTTGTGGACAGATGTACCAAGTTCTTGGTTGGGATGATTTAATTTCATAAAATTGCCGATTATATCAATGTAATGCCACTCCAATTAGAATTTCATCAGGGTTTTGGGGAGGTCGTAAAGGGGTGAGATAATTTTATCTTAAAATATTTTTGAAGGGCTATGTAAAAGAGAGTTAAAATTCGTGTCTTGCATAAAATACCAGAACAGCAAGAGAGAAACAATGGATATAGAAAAACTGTATTGGTATCAGAAATGATTTACAAAGGGTAACATTTGTAATATACAAAGAGATATCATAATCTGATTTTTTTAAAAGTAAAATCTAACAAGTGGGCAAGGATATGAATAGACAAGTTTTAAATAGAGTTTTTCAATAAACATTCTTTAAACTCATCCAAGTTTCCAACCAACTGATAGTTAAGAAAGTGCAAATTAAAGTAATAATGAAATTCTACTTTACACCTATCAGAGCAGCTAAAACTAAAGAGAGTTATAACACTTATTGCTGGTAGAGACATGGGGAAAAGATACTTGCAAATACTGCTAGGTACAAATATAGTGTTACAGTCCCTTTGGAAAGTAATATGGTAACTCCTACAAACATTTAACATATACAATATATTCTTTGACCCTGTGATTCCAACTTCTTGGAACCCATCCCATAGAAATAAGAACACCACCAGCAGGTGAGGACATATGTATCATGATGTTTATTGAAGTATTATTCATAGTAGAAGAAATGGAAACAAAGTGGTCAAATAAATTATGGCCCGTTCAGAACATGGAATATCAAATAGCCATTAAAAGGACTAAATAGGAACTACTGAATATTAATTAATTTGGAAGGATGTCCATGAAATCCTGCTTCATTTTTGTACATGCATACATAGATCTATAGATAGCTGTATGAAAGCGGAGAAAAAAATGAAAGGATATGTACCATTTGGTAATATAGGGTTCTGGGATGGGAAAGAAGAGAAAAAGGCTATGGGAACCCAACAAAAAGAAAAGGAGAAAAAGAAGATTTAACTTTAAGAATGTGTAATATGATCAAATTATGTAAAGTTTATGGAAAGTTATAAAACTTTATGTGTGTATGCACACTTTTTAATAGGAAAATTTAAACATCACCTATTGGATTGTGATTGAAAAAACATGCAGCTGAATTAAGACCCAGGGGAAGACAACATGCTAAAGCACCACAGTGTAGTCACTATGGTAACCTGGAAAGTATTTTTGCAGAGCTGTTCTCACAGCTCCCACACGTACAATCAAAACAAATATGCTAAACACTAAAATTTAAAGAGAATTGGTCATTTTATGTGTTGTATTAACACATTTAATAGTGTCATTGTACATACTGCAAAATTTATGTTAAATCCATATAGTATTATACAGTCAAGGCCATCTATTTTGTTTACTTTGATGATTGTGGTGTCCAAAGTACTAATAGTATAAAGAAAAATTTTTGATGCTACAGTACTAGGTGGTGAGACAGACTACAAGAAAATGTAAGGTGACCCTTTCAAATATATACACACACACACACACACACACACATACACGCACATAAATGTAGGTAAATGTGTATATATACCTATTGGTATATGCTATATGATAAAGGATATACTATATTTGTATATGCTTTCAGCTTTTAAAAATCTCATCACTCAAGTGAATTAATTTCCATAATGGTACCAAAGGAATTAACTGTGTTACTCCCTTTAGAAGATAAGAATAGAGAGAGAAATAATGTGGAGTGATTTCCACGATGGATTTTGTCTTTTTCTCCTTATAATTTCATGTGTGAGAAACAATTCACCATGGATTTAGTTCAAAAGGAAAACCTGAAAGAGCCTACAAATGGAGGAGGATGAAATTTAAGGAAAATTATAATTTTTCTGTATGTAACACTTGATGAGTTGTCATCAATTTTCACAAGTACTTGAGATAGAAAGTCCCAAAGCAATTGTGCCACAAGATCTTTTGGTAAATTTAGAAATAATTGATACTAGATTATAAAGTACATGGAAGATTATTTCTCACCAGAGGTCTCACTTCTATTCAACTAACTCTGTTATTCACTTTGCAGGTCCCTGCCTTGTTCTTCAAATTTTACCTCCTCCTCTGAGAAGTCTTCCTAGATTTTTCTGTGCTCTTGGTCATATTCATTCTTTAATATTCTCACTCCTTCAGCAATGTTTCCTATAAAACCTGCCTGTATTTCCCTCTGATAATTTCTTATCTCTACAGTCCATTTATGCCCAGCATAGAAATTTATCTCCTTCTTGTGTCCATGCACTGCTTCAAATTGCTCTCTAATTACTCCATATGTGCATACTTCATATCCAAAGCAAGACCCTAAAGAGAAGCCATGGGGAATATTTAAAAATTTTCAAATATCCTAGTACCAAGCATACGTAATTTAATCATCAATTCTGGTTCAATTAAGGAACACATTTTTTTTCTCTCTCTAGATTCTCGTTGTACTGTCAAGTATGTTATTAAATTTATAATTTTGATTTGTATTTAGTGGATGGATTAGGCAGCTCACACACAAAGACGATGACCTCAAAATGCTCTGGAGTCACACAGTGGCCCTGGGAGAGTGATGAAATGAGCCCTTCTTTACCTCCCTACGAGAGGACCCAAGTCCCTTCCTCCTACTAGACAGCCCTTGATCTTGATTGCTACACGTGTGCCTGTGGAATTAATATTCCAGCTGCCTGCAAGCAATTCTGTGCCCAAGGCTCCTTTGGAAACATAATGAGTCTATTGGAAATGTAAATAATACAAGTGGTTAAAAATAAATAAATTAAGTGAGATATTAGTAAAGAAAAAATAACCCCAGGCACAATTGTTATCTAGTCTTCTACAGAAACCCTCTGAGAGTTGGTGAAAATTTCCTGGGAATAGATGGGCGTGGAGGACAGATATTTACATGAGAAGCAATTGACAGAAACATAAAACATATGAACATTCATCATCAATAAAAATAATAACAATTACTAAAAACAAACTAGAGAACAAAGAGGGGAATAAGAGTATTATTCAGAATAAAAGTATTCTGAAGTTTGGTGCAATTAATTTATACATTTGTCCTTGTGCGTGTTTACTGTAAAATCTTATCTTTTCTTCAAAGCTGATCATGATTTGATTACAAAGACAATTAAAACTCTAAGCCATCTTTTGATATAGACATGTTCATGAAAAAAAAAGCAAAGCCCAGTGTAGTAGCACCCATGAAGGAAGGGAGGGTCTAAATGACTATTGGATTGATATCCCCCCACCCCACCAAACACATGGCATTGACATCAAGGACTCACAACCACTTGGGCCAAGACCGAAAATCAGCTGTCATGTGAGTCTGCTAAAGAAGTACAGAAAGTTCCTGTGTTGCATTAAACTTCAGCTTCTTTCCAGAGCTATTATTTTAACAGATACTCATCATATGTATACTCCACTTCATTATCATTTTTTTCTCCACAGGTTAGTTCAAAGCATAGGACCAATACCTTACAGAAAGGAGCATCATGAAGAGTAAGGTCTGCATCTCTGATGATCCCGGCAGAAGATCGCTTTCCCACACATGGATGGTCAAATGAACTGATATCCTGGCTCACGTCTTAGATGGATAGAAATCTCTAACTTCATCATTGAAAACACAGATGCCCTAAAAATGTCTAATTCCAGATCAATAGAATGGATATTAACCTTATTAGTACTGTCTATTTGAGCACAGACTGTAGAAAATTTGGGAGCTAGCAAATTTTTAAATATATTTCTAAGGCTACTAAAAGGAATGGGAGGCTTTTGCTCACAATAGTGGCCTGGCTGTATTTGAACAGAAAAACCAGCATTCCTGATAAAGTACATAGAAGTTTAAAAATCAAAAAATAATTGTGACCAAAGCAAATATTTCTCATTTGAGAGGAGGAAAGAGTTATCACTATGTGGCTCCCTGGCCCAAAGAGCCCAGATTTACCAGATAATATTCACCTTTCCACGTCCCTCAGGTAGAAAATCTTGCTGCCGTTAATGGAGCCCTCTAGAGGTTGGTAGCCATTTGCCTTTCTGACTTTTCCCAGTAGACAGTTCAGCCTTTCTCATTCAGTTCAGAACACAAATACTTGTCACATTTTGAAGCTATTTTTTAAACTGAAGTACAGTTGACATATTATATATTAGTATTGTATTATTATGATACATATTACATTAGTTGCAGGTGTACAGCAGTGATTTGACAATTATATACATTACTGTGAGTGTAGTTACTATCTGTCACCATACAAAATTATTACAAGATTATTGACTGTATTCCCTGCACTGCACTTTTCATCCCTGTGAGTTACTTATTTTATAACTGGAAGTTTGTTCCTCTTAATTGCCTTCACCTATTTCTCCTACCCTCCCAACACCCCCTCCCCTATGGCAACCACCAGTTTGCTCTCTGTATTTATGAGTCTGTTTCTGCTTTGTTTTACTTTTTAGATTCCACATATAAGGGAAATCATATGGTATTTGTCTTTCTCTGACTTGTTTCATTTAGCATAATACCCTCTAGGCCCATCCATGTTGTCTCTTCATTCTTTTTTATGGCCAAGTTATATTCCATTGTGTATATATATACATTTTCTTCATTCATTCATCTATCGATGGACATTTAGATTGTTGAAGTTATTTTAATAATCCACCAGTTTTGCCATTTCCCCAGGCACCTTACCCTTTCTCAGAGGCAAGAGCAGGCAGGAAGGACTCAAGTCAGACTGACCTGAGGTCACCTGCTGGCTCTACCATTCAAAGCTATGTTTGGCCTGAGGAAGTCACTTAACTTCACTTAAGCATCAGTTGCTTTATTAAAGAAAAGGATATCAAAAAAAATTTAAACCTGTACTATTGCAAATTGCCAACCCAATGCCTGCTATACAAGGCACCCAGGAAATGGTAGTTGATAAAATTACTTTCCAAAATAGTATTTTGGAAAAGAAGGGCCCCTTTGGCAAGAATAAGCTGTCTCTTTGCCACTTGTTATGCCATGTCAAACATACTCACTGAATACAAGGTGGCCGGAGATGAGGGTTCTGCTTGGTTTATTCTGGCTCTCTTACTGCCTTGCCTCTCTTCCCATACAACCACCCCCTGTTCTTTCCATCCTGTCTCTGTTCAAAAGGCATTTTATTAGGAAGCCTTCTCTGACAGCCTTACAAAAATGCACACACGCTCCAGGCCCCTACATCCTCCTTACTCTGCTTTATATTTCTATGTGGCACTTAGCATCATCTGACAATTTTTCTATTCACTTGTTTATTTGTAGACTTCCCCTAGAAAGCAAACGTCCTGATGGCAGGGGGCTTGTCTCTCTCTCAGAACTCACCTGACACACAGTAGATTCTCAACAAATAGTTATTGAATAAATACTTGTCTGAGAAGAATAAGCTACATCCTGCCAGGTAATGATCTGGAAGCACCCGAGAACTGATACCCCTTTCAAACCCCTGTGGGGTGTCCTTCAAAGAGCGGGATCACCCGAGCTCACCTTTAGGCTGAAAATGACGACACAGTTTGAGGAATGTGTGTCCTACTGGTTCACTGTTGACGTCACACTGTCGTCCATTCTTCTACTGGTGCGGCTGAGTGCCATCTCTCTTAATTCACAGTGTTTAGGAGAAAGCCCCCTTCTCTGTAATTTTCTTCACCAGATGCTTATTTCGTAAATGCTGAGAAGTGGCTTTTGCTCTGTGGAAAACACGTAGCCCTCTGAATCTTCCCTTCAAGACAATCTTTACATTCTAGAAATGGTACACTGGGAGATACCTTCTATGTCTTCTGGAGATTTATGTTAGGAAAAAGATATAATAGAACATGTGGAAGTGATTGTGATTTTAAAATTTTAAACAGGATTAAAAATCATTTTTTACTTGTTGTTACTGTCATTTAAAAATTCTGTGTAAGCTTGTTACGGTGACAGTAAAAACAATGAATATACCAAGTAATTCAGGGAAAGCAGAATTTTACCTGAATTATTAGAATGGCTGCTCTCCAGATCGCTACTTTCATACTAAACAATGAACTAAAAAAACAACAGAAATCAAAATACTCTAATTCAATGGACTTACCCTCAACTGAAGTGTATATTTCTAGTGAATAGAATCATCCCTAGTTAAGATACATAAACTGTATTTATAACACACACTGTATACTGCTTAAAATTGACTTTATTGAATTACAATTTAGAGACTATTGACTTTCTGGATATTGAGTGCACTTGGTTTTAACTTTATAAACAATCAGCTCTAGGTCAGTCATTTATTCAAGCCAATGTCCAGATTTTAATGGGTAATTGAAGATTTCAGATCACGTACTCGTAAGCTGAGTAACTGTGATAGACACAGTCCTTGCTGCAAAAGTCTGGATCCATGGCAAATTTACTCATATTACAAAATTTGTAGCGGTTTCTTTTTTGTTAAGTACTATCTTTAAAAAATAATGCAATCAGCTTACACCAAAATTCCCTTTCTGGCTCAGAAAACAAGTAGTAAATATTTAATAGCCTTTTAAATGTCTAATTCTTTACAAAAGAAGTTGCATTAAATTGCAAGACTATATGTTTTTAAGGTTCCATTGACCAGCTCTGCATTGCTGAGATCTGTTAGCAGCAACACTCTTCCCTTTTGTTTCTCAAGGAACTGACACTAAATATTCCAGATAAAAAGTAAAAAACAAATGACTCCTACATTTTGTTTTATTAAATATTAGAATCATAACATTATAGCAATAGAGCATTATGATATGGAGTATGTATGCTCATAAGCTATAGCAATCATTTCTAATGAGAAATGTAATATTGAATAGTTATACAAGATATACTTTCAATTCCATTTTCAGTCTATGTTCATTAGCAATACTGGAGGCTAAATCTTATCTAAGTAGACATGAATTTCAATTTGCAGGATGTATGAAACAATTTATATTTCAGGTGAAATTCCACGAGATAAAACATATATTTACTCTAAGTAGAAAGTTACATATTCCACTGTCTGGGTAGGAATACCTGAAATTTCATGCTTTTGAGTGCTTTTTTTTTTTTTTTTACAAAAGTCACACACCCAAAATGCTATTTTAAAATCAAAGAAATCTGTTCTGAATCTCATTTTACTATTTAATAGAGCAGCTGAAAAATGACTTAAAGAAGTGGCCATATAGTGTGAAAAAGCCAGAATCAAGGAAAAATGAGATACTGTAAACATGTAAAAAGCAATAAAAGGAGGCAGTTCTGAGCTCAGTTAATGAAAAGCTGATGATGGAGATTGTCTTTTATTGATGACATTTGAGGACACTGGCTCCCTGGTGTTTCCCAGAACATGAATTCTGCATTGTTAGTGTTTGAGAGATTTAACTAAGTCTCTTTCCCTCAGCCTGAGATTGTTTGTGCAGAAAGACTCCACAGAATAAATCACCGAACCTTCCAGCAGGTCAGTCAGCAGAACGAAGCAGGCAGAGGAAGGCTCCAGTCAGGGCCACGGAGCAGAGCCTGGATCACTTTGCTTAAAGAGTTTGCAGGTGCATCACGGGGCATTAAAAGACAGCCTGAATTTAAGAGTAGAGACAATAGGAAGAAGTGTGAGGCACTCAAACTAACACTTTACCCTCTGCTGACGTTTCCATGGGAAGTTAGTCAGATGGAGTCATTTTTCTGTCATCTTTATGAAGAATCTTGGTGTCTCCATCCTGTTTCTCTGGGCTCACACCTAAGCAGCGACAATTTTCTGTTCCTTAGAAGTTTAATTAAAATTAAGAAGTTCCTTCAAACGTACCTCCTCAGTGTAACTCAACTTCATGCCACAAAACCTCAAGAAAACTGATAAATGATTAAGCCAGCTGTGCCTCGAGTTGTCTAGTTCTGACCCCACACCAGGGCTCTGAAACCAGTTATTTGTACATTAATTTATTCAACAAAGATCTTGTGGTGCCAGGCATTGGAATTACCAAGGTGGATAAAACAGTCTCTGTTCTCAAAGAGCTCACAGTTTAGTGAGAACACCCTTGCAAACAAAATCTATAATAAAGGAGCTAAATGCACCAGCCAGGTACATAGTTGTCAGAGTGACTTCTGAATGGGTAAGTGCTCCAGGTCCTGAGTCACGGTTACCCACGTCCACAGAGCCGTTTTAGATTTGACTTCTCAGGAAACATGTGGGTGCCCTAAAGTCATCTGAGACATTTTCCTCGCTTCCTTGAGGGTGAAGTGTGACCCTCCCATCCATCCTCCCTCCCCATGCAGCCTGATGGGGGCAGGGAGATCAGGAGCCGACTGGTCTGAGGTTGACTTGTAGAGCCATGAACTCAAGATTCTCTGAGACGCCTTGGTGACAAGACGACAATAAAGGAGGAACGAGGCTAACAATCGTAGGGTTTGCTTCCACATCAATAACTGACTATTGCCCTCAACCATACATGATCCCCACACTCAAACAAGTCAGTAGCTGGGAAGTGGGGAAAACCACATCCTCAAGGCTGAAAGCCCCAGTTTCACCAGCGGCGTTTTCTTACAAATAGATGACATTCTCATCAGTAGCAAGTGCTGAAAACACAAAGAAGAGAGAAAGATAGGAGGGGTGGCATGTGAGAAAGGAAAAAGATGTTTGCAAGAGCTGAGAGGAAATCCGGCCACATCACCTGACTCCTCTCCCCCACAAATCACTAGGTCTCCTTTCAGCCCACTGCTCCCTCCTGCCTGGGGAATTTGGCCTCATTCCAACGGCAGGGCCCTCATGTACTACATTGAAAATAAAAGAAAGGTTACCATTCATCATATTTTTCAACAACTAGTTTCTTCTCTTAGTTTGGAAGAAAAACGTGGCAATCATAAAGCTAAGTTTTTTATTTTTATATATTTTCTTCTTAGTGTCAAAATAAACTGAAAAAGAAAAAAAAAGCCCAATGGTAAGAAAAGAAAAATACACAACACCCTTCAGAGCTCAGTTGGCCACACACTGCTGACTAACACCAAAGCGTGAAATGCAACGCTCTCAAGTTCTCCCAGGGCAATGGGCCCACTGCCTTCTGCTTCTGACAGATGTGGCTACTTTGGGAAATTCAAACAGGCTCCCAGTGTTAACTGTGCTGCATATTTACTTTAATCAAAGTGACAGTTCCCAGATGGTGTCATCCAGAAAACCTCATCTGAAATGAGGAGCATAAGAGAACTCAGTTGTACTTCCAGGGAAAATTGGACACAGGTGTTCCCTTATTTTAAGATGACTCAGTTTACGTAAATACAAAACTACAAAACAGACACACTGACGGCGTCAACGGCTCCCACCCCCACCCCCACCCCCTGGAACTGGGTACCAGGCATCCTGATGAAGGTGTGAATGAATAAATGGTAACATCTCCAACTGTATGACTCCTAGGCTCTCGGGTGTTATTCTGAGCCAACTGCTTTGTGGTTCCCAGACCCCCCCCCTCCGCCTGGGAGGCGGAAAGGTGAGAAAGAAAGTGCTTGAAACAAGAAGCTGCTCCAAGGTGCCCCTGAGAACGAGTGCACCTAAAGGAACCAACCCACCGGCTACACCTGCTGAGCCTCTGCACTGTAAATAAAACAGCTTCTTCCACGGAGGATGAAGCATCACGACGACCTTCACTGTGACCTGGGCTCTGAAAGAGAGGAGAGGCATCATGGAGCATATCCCTTAAGCTGCTGCTCTTGGAACACTTCCCCTGGCTAGAGAGCGATGGGTGAAATGCATGAAACTCAGGAGGAACAGACCTAAATGGACATCTGGTCCTGCAACTCACCAGCTGTATGACCTCAAGGAAGTTACTTAACTTCCCTGAGCCTCAGTTTCTGCACCTGTAGAGTGGGAATAACATCAATCTCAGCTGGGTGTCAGGATCATTAAATAAGATAATTTATGAGTCAAAAACTCACTTATGTTCAGCACACAGGGGAATATCCAGGTTCTGTGAGGCCTGAAACTTATGCAACTTTGAGTAACATGTTTAAGAAAAATAATCACATGGTGATGTTAACTGAACTTACTATGATCATTTTGCAATATATAAAAATATCAAATCATTATGTTGTACACCTGACCCTAGTATGTTATGTCAGTTTTACCACAATTAAAAGTCTATAACAAAAGTAAAAAAATAAGCTCATAAGTGAATTTAGAATGAGAAAATAAATGACACCAAATTATACATTTTTAAAAGTGGAGAAATATTTTTATTATTGTTGTAAATTCCTGAAAATAACATGTCTTTTATTAATTATCTCCATAATTCTTTTTTACATGTTTTCTATGTTTTTATGGCTGCATACTCTTTGATCAAATGACAATGATTTGTCATTTTATAAAAAGAGAATATAAAGCTAATTCATTATTTTTTCTAGACAGTTGATAGAAACCTGTTTATAATTATTGTTTGGGAGGCAACTTCCCAACATTCAACTTCTCACAGAAACTTGCTTTTGGGGTTGTAGCAGACATTTGCTCCCCCCCAAAATAAGAAAACCCCAGGAATTTTGATCAATTCTATTTCAGAGGATTATCATGAAAAAAAGAAATAATCGGGTGTATTTATAATTATATATGTATTACATCGACACATATATTCCTTCAGGATAGCGGTTCTGTTTTGGATGCACTTTATTAAGAATCACATCCTTTGCATACAGTTTTATGCTACTAATTATTAGAAAGATCTTCCACAACTTCTGGCTCCATACCTCTTCCACCTTGTATTTCCTCCACCACTTAACATGTTTCTGGTATTGGGCACTGGAGGACACACTTGTTTGGGACAATCCTCTGTCCCTGCTTTCTGTGTCACAACACTGGGTGAAACACCACAGGAAGTGAGGGGAGTATTGCTGGAAGCCATTCCTGCCACAGGAAGAGTTGGCAATAACTTAATAACTGTACATGGAAGGACTATGAACCACAGAAATCTATATTCCTAAATCCCAATTATCCCCGACTCAACTTCCCCTTTAACTGGGTCCAAAAATATGCATTGCCACTCCCAGAACTAACTACATAATTTGTGAGGCCCAAAGCAAGTGACAATGAGGGTCCTCCGTCTTAAAAATTGTTCAGAATCTCAGTGGCAGGAGAGCACTGGCCCGAGCATAGGGCCCTGGGCCATGGCACAGGTGGCAAGCCCACGAGGCCGACCCTGGCCACTCCAACACCACCTGTCGCGAAGGGATGTTTCATGAAGAAGTATAATCGGGAAAAGACAACAATTTCAACAAATTGTGGCTAAATATCCCACTTTTTAAAGTTTTACAAAATTACATAACCTATGAGCTTATTACCAGGGTCTGTCCCAGGTCTGACAAGGGCTCCATGCAATGGGGGCCCTTGCAAATTAAGTCTCACTAGCATATTGTGGGGAATCCGCCCCACTGAATCCAGTAGGTGCTCAATAAGCGCTCGAGAGGAAAGCCTGATCCTGAGAGACTTTACAGGCCAGCCAGCAAGGTAATTAAGTCCTCCTACAACTCAGTGTTAAGCACCCCAAAAGTATAACTGCATAAAATGTGGGGATGTGAATTGAAAGCCAAAGAAACAACCCAAGTGACTATCCAGCCGGACAGCCAGGAGCTGGGCCCGGAGCTGCGGTATTGGCTGCGCTGTCCACATCCATCCCGGTCCTAGCTGCGGTTTTGGCGCCATCTGGTGGCAATGTTCCTCCCTGACTTAAACACTGGCGGGAACCCTTCTGAGACCCATGGGCACCTTGGCGCTTTCAGGACAGTGGAAGTGTTCCCAGGAAATCTCCCAATTAATTGGAGCAAGTTTTGGGGCTCAATTCATGGAAATTCGGCTGGGAGCAATGTGGGGATGTGAGGACTCATTCATCCTCCACTTCCTCATTTCATGAGCCTCGCAGCACAGAGGAGGTCCTATTGAGGGGGCATGGCCAGTCCGGGCAGGCAGCCATCAGACTAGACGCTGATGGATCTTCCAGGTACAAGCAGGAATAAATGGTCAAGAACTTGGTATATGGTAACTGTGTAAAAGACAGACATGGAAGAAATTTTAAAGGAGAGAAGAGTACAGAAGTAGTAGAGAGAGGTCTACAGTCTAGAAATCCTAAGAAATGTTAGGATTCTGAGGTGGGCCATCCTCTAGAACTGCCATAGGGGGGAGACATCTAACTGTATGTGTCATTTCCAACAGGGTCTCAAGAGACTAGAGGCCAGGCCTAGGAGGAAAGGCCGAGACTTCTGAAGATGTGGCCCAAGGCACTGCTTAGGGCTAGAGCAGTGGTGGAAATCTACAGGATGTGGGACATGGTGGGAGGGGGCTCCTGGTTGACCAGCGCGCTACAAATTGGGGAATTTTACTACTTTATGGTCACCTACTTCAGAGGGTTGTTGGGAAAATCATATAATAGTGCCTGACACTCAGCTGGAATCCAGTGAAAGATGGCCACAATGAGTGATGTTAAAGGGTTCAGTGAAGACTTCTTTCCGGTCTCTTGCTATTTACCCTCCTTTTATCCTTGCGAAATATTGGAATCGATATCATGAGGGAAGATGAACTACTGAATATGATTTTGGAGTGGATGCAGAGTAATACTTATCAATCACCAAAAGTTCTTTACACTTATTACAAACAACATAGTTTCATAACCATGGGTCATTGCCGGACCACATCACTAACAAGGCTTGCTTTATCAAACCAGCTGATCTTACGGATGATACAAGTACCTAAGAAGTTAGGAAACAGTGACTGGGCGCTTTATTTGTTAAAAAAACAATGTTAGTAAACAGAAGGTGTGGGAAAGGTGTTCGGTTGGGAGCCAAGGACTGGCTCAGAAGCATCATGTACTTGGCAGGTGAAGATGGCTTCACGTAAGGATTGTTAAGACTGAAAAGACTTTAATGTTTAAACTTCTACTAGTTTACATTTTAAATGGTGGGAAAAAACCACTTCATGAAAGACATTCATTAGAAAACACCCAATGATTTACCATATTTCTCATCTTTACCCCAAGTCAACACTTAGACCCCCTATTAGCTCAAAGAATAGCAAGACTATCAAAGGGAACATAGAATTTGACAGTAAGAAACCAACGTTAAGAGAATAAAATGCTAATGAGAGCAAAAAATGAATAATCAACAGGCTGTTTTCATTAGGCCCTATATTCAAACTAAATATTTTCTGCCGTTTTCCCTTGCTTCGATCTGTCTGGTAAGTTTATTTCCGATAGGATCTAGGCAGGAAAACAGAAATCACACCAACTATTTCAAAAGAGGTAACAAAAAATTGAGCAACACTTGTCAGAGAACCAGAGGAGCAGAGAGGGTGCGGTACCAGCGGGCGGAGCTGCAGGCGGCACTGCACCCTAAGGCTGAAGGAACAGAGGCAGGGGGTTCGGGTTCCAGAGCCCAGGGGCCACAGAGGCCTTGCAGAGCCGGGGCTCAGCCTCTGCTGGGGCTCCTCGAGGCATGATGAGGCCAGGCCTTCAAGTGTCAGAAAAGAAGCTGGGGCCTGAAACCGAGAGCCACTGTCAGGACAAGAGCCACTGCTGTTACGGAGCTGCTGGAAACAACGCGAACTGCAAAGAGCAAGGCCCTCTCCTCCTCCCACCCTGCAGCCTTCCCATTTGGCACCCCAGATTGGCAGAGCCTCCAAGGACCCAGCTGGCAATGAAGAAATGTGGTTTGCTGAGTCCCAGCGGCACACAGCATCGTATGGAAGGGTAGGTGTGGGGCTGGGAGACAACTGCTGGGTGACATAAATACAGCACATTTAGAAAGAGAAATTCATCCCATGTTTAGGTCTCTGACTCAAATCCTAATTTATGACCAACTAATTTGCCTCAAAATACTGCAAATAGGGACAAAAGAAATGGCAGAGTAAACCAATGTCAGGCTGAGTGCAACCAGAGCCACGCCTCCCCAGAGCATTTCCTTACACCTTAGAGAAGCATTCAGAGAGACTGCTTAGTGTCCTAATTGTTCTTGCCTATGAAAAATGGGCTCCTTGGAAGCCATGTGCAGGCCTGCTTAAAACAATACGCTTTTCTAAGCCCCGAGCACAACATACTCCGGGAGCAGGTCTGGAGGCTTACCAAACAAGTGCTGGGGCTGTTCTCAGAGGTTTCTGGGCAAGTACAAACAACAGAGTCAAATAAATGCCTTTTAAAAGCAAAGCAGCGGAGCACGTGCCCTGTCAGTGGGATCTGCATATCCCCACAGGGGAAACACTAACATGAGAATAGTTATTCTAAACAAACTGTGTATCCAGCCTGCTTTGGCTCAGCCAGAGGGAGTGATAAATCCCCTGCAGATCTCTCCGAGAGGGGCCTTTGCGGACCACGGACGCCACTTCCAAGACAGTGCAAACCAATTGCAGACCAAGGCTTTTCATTATGGTGACGCATGAAAAGATTAGTCCCCATTTTGTTTTACTTTGCAGTTACGTTGTACTTAGCCTGTCCTTCCCCTTTATGCTGAGGTAGTTTTAATTTATTGTTGAGTCAAACCCAAACTCAGGTGGGATGCAGACGACAACCCCCCATAACAACAAAACTCCCCGTCACCCCCATTGCCTAGCATTTTGCCTTCCTTGTCTCTCTTCAAAGAAACTAAAAGTTGAAGTTTAAAGTGGGATAGAGCAAAACACTACAGAGTTGATAAAACGCAAACTCTGTCCACATTGATTCTGTCCTACCCGCAACTGGCACAAGTCATGGGCGAAGTCATCTGGCAGGAGGTGGAGGTTAAATGAGCTATGAGGCCACATTCCGTACAATGTCCACTTTGTGGTCCTGTGGAAAAAAAATACTGCAGGAACATCTGCACAAACTGTCGGTTTGTTTTTAAGAGACCAATAGGAGAAAAGGTTAATATGAGTCAGGGTATTTGTAGGTTCATTTTATCAGATTTTCTCAAACCAATTTGATAATCCTTAGTTGTTATAGATCCATCCCAGCTACTTCTGCCGGCTTATGCACAGAAAGAGCTGATGACACGGTATCCGTCCATGGGATAAACCGTCAGCAACTTACAGCTGTTTCAGATTTTCTAAAAAGCCACAGTGTAGCCAGGGAGAAGGGGAGAACAAGACAGTACAAGGAAAAGGGGAATTAAGAATACGAGTGAGGTAAAAAGTGTGATTGTGGTTTTGAAAATAATTTACAGCAAAAATACTAAACTATTGTTTTTAAATAGACAGCTGGATCAAAGGCCAAATTTAATCAACTCTATTTTAAACCATCAACTAAACCTCGTGCCAGAGTCCATCATAATAGATTAAAAAGGGAAAAACAGGTCTTCCATGTTTATATACTTTAATGAATATTAGAAATTTGCCAACATTTTATGTAGAAAGCGTGGGCTTAGTGAAATTATCTTATTCATATGGTTGTTTTCTTAAATTTTGTGAAATATATACTTTTTAATAACTGTGGTAAATATACATAAAACTTACCATATTAACTATTTTTAAGTGTACAGTTCAGTGGCATTAAGTATTGCACATTTTGTGCAACCGTAACCCCCATCAACCTCCAGAATTTTTTGATCTTCCAAAACTGAACCTCTGCACCCATTAAATAGATATTTGGTTTTAAATAGGTCTTGATCAAAGCCAGCAGTCTGGCAAGCGGTGATCGGAATCTGGAGAGGTTAATGCAGGTAATAGGCAAGTGAATCTGTCTTCCTATGACCCCAAATGACCCACTGGCATCACGGGCTTTGACCCTCTCTCCTCCATTTAATATTGATGCCCTAAAGTGGAACAAAGCTTTAGAACAGATCTGGAAAGAGAATTCATAGTATGTTTCATTTGTATGTTACGGTTTACCAAGTAATTCCACTTAATCCCCTGGCATGCTAGGTCAGGGTAGGAACCATTTTCCTAATTTAATAGCTCACGGAACTATGGCGACATGGAAGGACAGAGCAAGGACCAGAGCTCGAGCCCTCCAGCCGGCGTCCCGGCTCACTGTCCGAGGCCCCGCAGCCTCTGCCAAAGCAGGAGGAGACCGAGGCACTGCTGCTTCCCGGCGCTCGCACTGAGGTACTGGCCCTCTGGGTCTCTGGACTGTGTTTTCTCTCTTCACTATGGCAACTAAACTTCATACCTAAAAATCACATCTACTCCATCTTTTCTCTGCCTTTGTTGTATATATATTGACATCAAAAGGAAAATACCCACAAAATCACAAGTCTGGAACAAAATTAATGCAATCAGATGCAAGAGTCACAGGGAAGTAAACAAATATCAGGAGAGATCACTGGATCCTATAAATAGACTGAGCTCAGCCTCTTTTTTATTTTTCATTCCTTAAAGTAAATTTCACATTATGTGCTCTTATTAGACAAGACCTAGTCTTTCTTGCTCAACAAAACCTATGAAAAATTAATTTCTTTGCGCTTTATGAACAGAAAGCACCTTGTACTAAAGCAATATAAATACTAAAGATTTACATAAAATTACCACAATCAACGAGTGGCTTCTTTTAGTTCACAAAGAGGCTGCATATTTTGATTTCTTTCAAACACAGTTCTTCCTCTGATATTCTTCTCTTTGCTCAAAAGCAATGCATTCCCTAAACCTTCAGGCTTTCTGTTTAAATGCCCCAAAGGATAAACAATTCCTTGAAGTCATGCCCAACATCACCATTCCATCTCCCTATATAAACATTAAAAAGTTAGACAAAACTGGCTTTTGAGAGTAATCTCTGGAATGAACAATAGGCCATCTTAAAAGTAGGGAGGCAAGAAAAGAACAATCATGCTTTGAAAGGGTAATTTTATTTTATGATCTTCCCTTTTTAGTCAATTGGTACTTGATCTTTTAAAGTGCACATTCAAAAATAAATGATTACTTGAAAAACAAGGGTTGATTACAGGACTTGGGAATAAGGAGCTCAGGAAAACCAAATAAATCAAGTCCACTTTTAGTTTTGTTCACAACAATTAGAAGTGGTTCACATCCACGGCCATTTTATCCAGCTGATTCAGGAAGGCTTCTTATACACACAAGTGCAAAAACTTTTACACAGTAGGTTCTCATGAAGTTTTAGTGACTGCTAGAACTATAGGCCAATGACGGACATTCTATAAACATTTGTATTTGTTGAACTTGGCATGTTTCTAATTTTCCAATACACAGCTGCGAGTAAGCTCTTCGTATCTTCCCCTCATCTTCACTGGCCAAAAGAAAACTTTGTAATGATGGATAGTTTTCCTTAAAATTTCAGTGAAGCCGTAGATAGGATCACATGAAGACACCTCCCCATATCTTCCAGAATTCCCCAATGCTTTCCTTGATCGCGTATTCAGCACAGTTCTTGCATTCTTGGGCTGTAAATCCCATTAATGCTCTCCCTATAGTACCAATTCCCGATCACTTGACAACTTTTTAACTTGAGTTTCTATGTAATGAGGAGATACATACGAAAAGTGGTCCCCAAGGACACTGTAAGCCATCTACTGAGAGTCTTGAGAGGTTTCTGTAGATTCTTGGTCTTCAAAACTCTCTACATTGCAAGCTATTTCAACTTTCCCTTCATGAGGAAAAGCCATTGCTTGGACACCCTTCAACCCATTCACACGTGAGCCCCGAATGGCACTTGCGATCTCTCTTCCCAAAGCCGTCTTGAGAGTCTACAGTAACACTGCAGTTCATCACATACGGGCTGGCTCCGATGCCTAAATCATTAGAAAAGCATGTTAACCAAGTAAAGCAAAAGCCTAGTGCTGAAGATTTTATTCTTTAGCCAATTTTAATCCAAGGAGAGTTTCCTTTAATTGCTTTTATTTAAAAATAATACAAATATTCCTCATTGTCAACTCTGGAATTTTCTCTAAAGGTTTTATATGTATAACAGAGCTATTTGAGCTACCAAAAGATACTTTTATCCACTCTAAAAGCTTTTTCGAGAATAGTTAACATGAGTCCAGACGTTCCAAAATATAAACAGAAAAAGGAAAGCACACTTGAGAATTAAATAACAGCAGCAAAAAGCACTGGCCTTTGACTCATTTCCAAGGCCATCTCCACAGGGCTGGTGCCCTCCATGCCAAGCCTAAGTCAGGGACATAGGAGTAAATCACACTCTGTATCCATCCCTTCCTCCTCAAACACACACTGGAAATCACTTGAGTTAGATTAACATCCAATTCAAATGATGTCAACAACAGCCTCTGTCAGCACAGGAGGTCACTAAAAAATGACAAACAGCCTCGGAGCTGGGAAGGGCAATGACACTTGTGTCTCCTGGCGGTGTGGGTTTGGTGGGGTTTGGAGCACTGTGTACATCTTCTTTGGTGTCATCTGTTGGAGGCACCTCTGTCTTCCATCACCAGCATTCCAAGGGACTGGGACTGCCGTCGGCATCTGGAGCACTGTTACTCTAGAACCCAGGGGTAAATGTCCCGCTTTTCCCTGCCTCAGGGACGGTGCAGCTCAGGTTACATAAATAGGCTTGCTCTAATTAGTTTACATTATAAGATGGACGACTTGGTTAAATTAGCATTGGTATAATTCAGTATCCATCAGAGATACCCTGCTGAGTTCCCTTTCCCCAAAATAGCCCTGGTTTGGGGGTTTTGCTGCCTAGCCTGGGTACTCTCACACTAATAGACGCTTTACAGGAAATCAGCACATGGAAACCATGTTTCATCTTTTCCCACACGTGTACATAATGAAACATTTCAACTCCCAAGGCTGGGCCTCTTCCTACTGGGAATGCTGCAGGAATGAATCAGATTACACTATTTTTGTCCATAATGATGATTTCATAAAAGTTTAATTTCCTAACAGTCAATACATCTCTCTCTCATAATCTCATACACCAATCACTCACCCTAAATATCTCTGAGAATTATATCAGTTTTAACATTTCACAGAGTACAAATGGATTTTTTTTGTCAGTGCTAATGTCATTTATTAAAAGAAAACATTCAAGCATGTTCTCACTCTCCCCCGCCCCTCAACAATGTGACAAAATAGTCCCATTTCTCAAAGCTGATATACATATACCCTATTCTGATGCAAGTAGCCTCATCTTTATCACAAGCTGATTACACTCAGATTTTGCTGCAGAGTCTATACACACACACACTTATATACGTACACACACACACAACTGGGTTATAGTTAATACAACTTTTCAAAATACATATTGGGCTTACTGTGTTTTGTTATTCCAGAACTTGGTGTGCTCAGTCAACATTCAGAAATTCACATGTAATTCATCAGCTTGAGGGAGTAAGTCACTTCCAATGGAAGCTCCTTCACAGAGACCTAGGGCTCTTCCTCCCCACGCTACGATGGCATGAGTCATTCCATCCCTAGAGCCATGGGACTTTTCCTGAATCCCCCACTCAGCAAATCCCAAGGCACCTTTTATCCTGTACCTAATAATTGTATCATTTTTAGTAGAATTTCCAATGCTGATCATTCTCACTAATAAATGAATTCATTCCCTAAGGTAAATTATTAAAGACAGAAAAAAGTTTAGATGTTATGTACAGGAGTGCCACAAAGAATACACCTGTCCTACTACTTCCTGAAATAAATTACTAAAATTAATTAAAATAAAATACTATTTTAAACATTCCTTCAAAGCGGACTTCTGGGAAGATGGCGGCATGAGCAGGGCAGCGGAAATCTCCTCCCCAAATCATATATATTTGTGAAAATACAACAAATACAACTATTCCTAAAAAAGAGACCAGAAGATACAGTACAACAGCCAGGCTACAGCTACACCTGCGAGAACTCAGTGCCTCATGAAGCAGGTAAGATACAAAGCCGCAACCCGGTGGGACCCAAGCACTCCCAAACCCCAGCGCACTGGCGGGTGGAAAAGATTCAGAGCGGGGAGGGAGTGGAAGCACACAGGCCTGCCAAATAACCAGCCCTGGTGATCTGCGCTGGGAGCACTGACACACATTGGGTGGTGTATTGGAGATTAGAGAAACTGAAGAGCAGGATCTGAGACAGAGACTACAAGTGGGTCCCCTCAGCCGGTTCCCTGGGACAAAAGAAAAGCGGGTTCTTTTTTTGTTTGTTTGTTTTTTTAAAGTCTTAAAGAGACAAGGGCCCAACAGCGGAACAAAATCGTCCAAGCATACTCAACCCAGCAGGCTGGTAGTCTTGGGGAATTTCAGACCCCCTGGCCGGCAGCCAGGCAAAGCAGCTGCGCCAAGGCTTCTCATAGAGATCAGCACCCTGCCATTCGTTCCCCCACCCCACCCCGGCCAGCGCTGCAAAGGGTCCGGGATCCGTCACAGCTTCGGAAGAGCGGAAGAGCAGCCAAGCCCACAGCAACCTCACAGAACCTCCTCCCGGCTGGCATGCAGCTAAGCGGGAAGGACCCCAAGAACCCACATCAAGGGCTGGAAACCACCTAGGGGACCAGAAGGCACCCAGCAAGACTTCAACCCCCCGCGGTGCAATAGGCTAGGCGGAGGGCGAGCCTGCACACAGGCAGCTCCGGGGATTATCCGAGAGACTGCTTCCCAGTGGGCGAGAAAAGAGTTCAGGTCCCAGAGAAGAGCAAGGAGAACAACAAGCAGGAAGGGACTTTGTTCTCCCAACTGACACACATGGAACCTACCAGCGACCACATGTATCACCATGAAAAGACAAAGGAATATGGTACAGACAAAGATTACCCAGACAACCCCAGAGAGAGGGCCTGATGGGACAGACTTACACAATCTTCCTGAAAAAGATTCTGGAATAAAAGTCATAACCATGCTGATGGATCTATAGAGAAATATGCAAGAGCTAAGAGAGGAAGTGAGGGAAAAAAATGCACAAATCAGACAAGCGATCAATGGGCTTAAGAGCAGAATGGACGAGGTGCAAGAGACTGTTAATGGAATAGAAATAAGAGAAGAGGAATACAGAGAAGCTGAGGCAGAGAGAGATAAAAGGATCTCTAAGAATGAAAGAATATTAAGAGAACAGTGTGACCAATCCAAACGGAACAATAGTCGCAATATAGGAGTACCAGGGGAAGAAGAGAGAGAAAAAGGGATAGAAAGAGCCTTTGAAGACATAATTGAGGAAAACTTCCCCAAACTGGGAAAGAAATTGTTTCTCAGTCCACGGAAGCCCACAGACGTCCCAACACAAGGGACCCAAGGGAAACAACACCAAGACACATAATAATTAAAATGGCAAAGATCAAAAATAAGGACAGAGTATTAAAGGCAGATAGAGAGAGAAAAAAGATTACCTACAAAGGAAAACCCATCAGACTATCATCAGACTTCTCAACAGAAAACTTACAGGCCTGAAGAGAATGGCATGATACATTTAATGTAATGAAACAGAAGGGGCTTGAACCAAGAACACTGTATCCAACATGATTATCATTTAAATTTGGGGGAGGGATTAAACAATTCCAAGACAAGTGAAAGCTGAGGGAATTTATCTCCCACAAACAACCTCTACAGGATATCTTAAAGGGACTGCTCTATATGTAAGCACGCCTAAGGCTAAAAAGATGTCACCAGAGAACATAAAATCATAGCAAAGAAAGCAGACCATTGAAATACTAACTAAATGCAAAAAGTTAAATCAACTATCCACAAAAACAGTCAAAGGAAATGTAAAAGAGTACAGAATAAAACACCTAGGATATAAAGAACGGAGGAGGAAGAATAAGAAGAGAGAGAAATAAACTATCTTCAGACTGTGTTTACAATAACTTAACAAGAAAGTTGTTAGAATGTTAGATATAAAATAAGCTACCCTTGAACCTTTGGTAACCATGAATCTAAAGCCAGCAATGGCAATAAGTACATATCCATCAATAATCACCCTAAATGTAAATGGACTGAATGCACCAAACAAAGACACAGAGTAACAGTGTGGATAAAAAAGCAAGAACCATCTATATGCTGCTTACAAGAGACTCACCTCCAACCCAAAAATATACACAGACTAAAGGTGAAGGGAAGGAAAAAGTTTTTTTTGCAAAAAACAAGGAAAAAAAGGCAGGTGTTGCCATACTTGTAACAGAGAAAACAGACTTCAAAATGAAGAAAGTACCAAGAGATAAAGAAGGACATTATATAATGATAAAGGAGTCAGTCAAAAAAGAGGATATAACCATTATAAATATATATACACCCAACACAGGAGCGCCGACATATGTGAAACAAATACTAACAGAATTAAAGGAAGAAATAGAAAGCAATGCATTCATTTTAGGAGACTTCGGCACACCACTCACTCCAAAGGACAGATCAACCAGACAGAAAATAAGTAAAGACACAGAGGCACTGAACATCACACTAGAACAGATGGACCTAACAGACATCTACAGAACTCTACACCCAAAAGCAACAGGATACACATTCTTCTCAAGTGCACATGGAACATTTTCCAGAATAGACCACATACTAGGCCACAAAAAGAACATCAGTAAATACAAAAATATTGAAATCCTACCAACCAACTTCTCAGATCACAAAGGTATAAAACTAGAAATAAATTTTAGAAAGCAATCAAAAAGGCTCACAAAATACATGGAGACTTAACAACATTCTCCTAATTAATCAATGGGTTAATGATCAAATCAAAACAGAAATCAAAGAATATATGGAGACTAATGACAACAACAACACAAAGCCACAACTTCTGAGGGACGCAGCAAAGGCAGTTCTAAGAGGAAAGTATATTGCAATCCAGGCCTATTTAAAGAAGGAAGAACAATCATAAATGAATAGTCTAAAGACACAATTATTGAAATAGGGAAAAGAAGAAAAAAGGAGGCCCAAAGTCACCAGAAGTAGGGTCATAATAAAGATCAGAGAAGAAATAAATAAAATTGAGAAGAATAAAACAATAGAAAAAATCTAGGAAACCAAGAGTTGGTACTTTGAAAACATAAACAAAATAGGTAAACCCCTAGCCAGACTTATTAAGAGAAAAAGAGAATCTACACACATAAAGAGAATCAGAAATGAGAAAGGAAAAACCACGATGGACCCCACAGAAACTCAAAGAATTATAAGAGAATACTATGAGAATCTATATGCTAACAAGGTGGAAAACCAAGAAGAAATGGACAACTTCTTAGAAAAATACAACCTTCCAAGACTGACCAAGCAAGAAACAGAAAAACTAAACAGACCAATCATCAGCAATGAAATTGAATCGGTAATCAAAAATCCACCCAAGAACAAAACCCCTGGGCCAGATGGATTCACCTCTGAATTCTATCAGAAATGTAGAGAAGAAATAACACCCATTTTCCTTAAAGTTTTCAAAAAATAGAAGAGGAGGGAATACTTCCAAACTCATTCTATGAAGCCAGCATCACTCTAATACCAAAACAGGGCAAAGACCTCACCAAAAAAGAAAATTACAGACCAATACCCCTGATGAGCTGAGATGCAAAAATACTCAACAAAATATTAGCAAACAGAATTCAAAAATACATCAAGAGGACCATACACCATGATCAAGTGGGATTCATCTCAGGGATGCAAGGATGGTACAACATTCGAAAATCCACCAACATCACCCACCACATCAACAAAAAGAACAAAAACCACATGATCATCTCAATAGATGCTGAAAAAGCATTTGACAAATTTCAACATCCATTCATGATAAAAACTCTCAACAAAATGGGTGTAGAGGGCAAGTACCTCAACATCATAAAGGCCATATATGACAAACCCACAGCTAACATCATACTTAACAGTGAGAAGCTGAAAGCTTTTCATCTAAGATCCGGAACATGACAGGGATGCCAACTATCTCAACTGTTATTCAACATAGTACTGGAGGTCCTAGCCATGGTAATCAGACAAAACAAAGAAATACAAGGCATCCAGATTGGTAAAGAAGTCAAACTGTCACAATTTGCAGATGACATGATATTGTACATAAAAAACCCTAAAGACTCCACTCCAAAACTACTAGAACTAATATCTGAATTCAGCAAAGTTGCAGGATACAAAATTAACACACAGAAATCTGTTGCTTTCCTGTACACTAACGATAAGCTAACAGAAAGAGAAATCAGGAAAACAATTCCATTCACAATTGCATCAAAAAGAATAAAATACCTAGGAATAAACCTAACAAAGGAAGTGAAAGACCTGTACTCTGAAAACTACAAGACACTCCTAAGAGAAATTAAAGAGGACACTAACAAATGGAAATGCATCCCATGCTCTTGGCTAGGAAGAATAAATATTGTCAAAATGGCTATACTACCTAAAGCAATCTACAGATTCAATGCAATCCCTATCAAACTACCAACAGCTTTCTTCAATGAACTGGAACAAATAACTCTAAAATTCACATGGAACCACAAAAGACCCCAAATAGCCAAAGCAATTCTGAGAAGGAGGAATCACACAGGGAGAATTACGCTCCCTGACTTCAAACTCTACTACAAAGCCACAGTAATCAAGACAATTTGGTACTGGCACCAAAACAGACCAACAGACCGGTGGAACAGAATAGAAAATCCAAACATTAACCCAAACATTTACAGCCAATTAATACTTGATAATGGAGCCTTGGATATACAATGGGGAGATGACAGCCTCTTCAGCAGCTGGTGTTGGAAAAACTGGACAGCTACATGTAAGAGAATGAAAACAAAGGTAAACTCACGGTGGATCAAAGACCTGAATGTAAGTCATGAAACCATAAAACTCTTAGAAAA
The DNA here is from genome assembly GCA_029783875.1 of Phataginus tricuspis. Taxonomy (NCBI): domain Eukaryota; kingdom Metazoa; phylum Chordata; class Mammalia; order Pholidota; family Manidae; genus Phataginus; species Phataginus tricuspis. The sequence continues at coordinate 34,558,578 of JAQQAC010000477.1, forward strand.
AAACATAGGCAAAAATCTCTTGGACAGAAACATGAGCGACTTCTTCATGAACATAGGGAAACAAAAGCAAAAATGAACAAGTGGGACTATGTCAAGCTGAAAAGCTTCTGTACAGCAAAGGACATCATCAGTAGAACAAAAAGACATCCTACAGTATGGGAGAATATATCCATAAATGATGCATCTGAAAAGGGGTTGACATCCAAAATATATAAGGAACTCACGCACCTTAACAAACAAAAAGCAAATAATCTAATTATGAAATGGGCAGAGGACATGAATAGACACTTCTCTAAAGAAGAAATTCAGATGGCCAACAGGCACATGAAAAGATGCTCCACATCGCTGGTCATCAGAGAAATGCTGATTAAAACCACAATGAGCTATCACCTCACACCAATGAGGGTGGCCAACATCCGAAACACAAACAACAACAAATGTTGGCGAGGATGTGGAGAAAAGGGAACCCTCCTACACTGCTGGTGGGAATGCAATTTAGTTCAACCACTGTGGAAAGCAGTATGGAGGTTCCTCAAAAAGCTCAAAATAGAAATACCATTCGACCCAGGAATCCCACTCCTAGGAATTTACCCTAAGAATGCAGCAGCCCTGTATCAAAAAGACGGATGCACCCCTATGTTTATTGCAGCACTATTTACAATAGCCAGGAAATGGAAGCAGCCTAAGTGTCCATCAGTAGATGAATGGATTAAGAAGATGTGGTACATATACACAGTGGAATATTATTCAGCCATAAGAAGAAAACAAATCCTACCATTTGCAACAACATGGATGGAGTTAGAGGGTATTATGCTCAGTGAAATAAGCCAAGCCGAAAAAGACAAGTATCCAATGATTTCACTCATTTGTGGAGTATAAGAACAAAGAAAAAAACTGAAGGAACAAAACAGCAGCAGACTCACAGAACCCAAGAACGGACTAATAGTTACCAAAGGGAAAGGGACTGGGGAGGATGGGTGGGAAGGGAGGGACAAGGGGGAAAAAGGGGCATTACGATTAGCAGACATAATGTTGGGGGGGGCACGGGGAGGGCTATACAACTCAGAGAAGACAAGTAGTGATTCTGTAGCATCTCACTATGCTGAGACAGTGAGTGTAATGGGGTTGGTGGGGGGGACCTGATGAAGGAGGTAGTTTAATTACCATAATATTGCTCATGTAATTGTAGATTAATGTTACCAAAATAAAGTATTAAAAAAACCACTTCCATCTATAGCAGTCCTTCCAAAATACACTGTAGAGATGGTTTGTGGGAGGTAAATTCTCTCGGCTTTTGCTTATCTGGAAACTGTTTAGTCCCTCCTTCAAATTTAAATGATAATCTTGCTGGATAAAGTATTCTTGGTTTAAGACCCTTCTACCTCATTGCATTAAATACATCATGCTAGTCCCTTCTTAAGGTTTCTTTTAAGAAATCTGATGATAGCCTGATGGTCTTTCCTTTGTATGTTATCTTATTTCTCTCTGTGGTGGCTTCTTTTAATAGTCTGTCCTTATCCTTGATCTTTGCCTTTTAAATTACTGTATGTCTTGGTGGTGTCTTCCTTGGGTCCCTTTTGTTGGGAGATCTGTGCATCTCCATAGCCTGAGAGACTATCTGCTTCCCCAGATTGGGGAAGTTTTCAGCAGTTACCTCCTCCAAGACACTTTCTATCCCTTTTTCTCTCTCTTCTTCTTCTGGTACCCCTATAATGCGAACATTGTTCCATTTGGACTGGTCACACAGTTCTCTCAATATTATTTCAATCTTAGATATCCGTTTTTCTCTCTGTGCATCATCTTCTTTGTATTCTTCTTCTCTAGTTTCTATTTCATTTATCGTCTCGTCCACCATATCCAATCTGCTTTTAAAACCCTCCATTGTGCTCTTCCATGTTTGGATCTCTGATCTGAATTCATTCCTGAGTTCTTGAATATCTTTCTGTACCTCCATGATCATGTTAATGATTTTTACTTTGAACTCCCTTTCAGGAAGAGTCATGAGGTCGAAGTCATTTAAATCTTTCTCAGGAATTGTATTAATAATTTTACTCTCAACCAGGTTCCTTCGGCATTTCATATTTGTATATGGCGCCCTCTAGTGCCCAGAAGCTCTACTCCCTGGAGCTGCTCTGCCCCTGAAGCAATGTCGGGGGTCGAAGGGGAGTGGTGTTGGCGCCTAGGGGGAGGAAAGACCTGTTTCCTGCTTCCTGGCTGCTATGCCTGTCTCCACTGCCTGAACAAGTGGGCTGAGCACACAGGTATAATAAACCTCTGTGCTTTGCATTTGTAATTGCTGTAGACAGATCTTCCCTCTGGCTGGCCTAATACCAGGGTAGGGTTTGCCGGTTTGCGAACCAGGTGTGGCTGGCCGGGAGAAAGGTGCAGTAGGCTGTGTATCATGGAGGGGGTCCTCGGAGCTGTGTAGCCAGCCAGGGAGCTGGAGCACCTGAAGATCATCTAAGGAGGAAGATTTCTTTTTCTTCCTTAAATATGAGAGTCTATATGGCAAAGCTCCTAACCTACTGGGCACCGTGCACCTGGACAATTTTGTCTACCTGTCCTCTCTCCTGAGCAGTAAGCTCTGTGCAATCCTTGCCCCTTTAGCAGCCCTCTTGCTAAGGGCTTCCTTGTTAGGAAGTTTCTCAGACTGCCCGCCTTTCTTTTGTCCCAGAGCAGCCAGATATAGATCCCTACTTTCCACAAGCGGCTGGAATCTCAGTCTCTCCAGGAATTCTGCCTGTCTTAGCTTTCCAACCCCGTAATCATGAGAGTATCATGCAAGCACCATGAAATGTAGGTTTGTGCTCCCAGAGCAGATCTCCAGAGTTAGGTATTCAGCAGTCCCAGGCCTCCACTCCCTCCCTGCTCCATTTCTCTTCCTCCCATCAGTGAGCTGTGGTGGGGGAAGGGCTTGGGTCCCGCCAGGCCACAGCTTTGGTACATTACCCTGTTTTGTGAGGTCTGCTCTTTTCTCCAGGTGTATGCAGTCTGGCACAGTCCTCTTTCTTGTTGCTCTTTCAGGATTAGTTGTATTAATTATATTTTTGTAGTATATACAGTTTAGGAGGAAGCCTGTGTCTCACCTCTCATGCTGCCATCTTTAATCCTGCTTCTCTTTCTCTATTCTAATGCTACAGAATAAACTTTGTGCCCTGCTTTCCCAAGACCTTGTCAAAAATTCAAACACTGAGTATCAGTTCCTCATTCTCACTATAACAATTCACTATACCCCTCAAGATAGCAGATAACTCAGACCATCTAGGAAATAGTCACACATGGGCTATGGGGGAAAGAAACACACAACAGTTCATATCTCTAGATATTATCTTACTATATATTTTAGTTAACTAAAATTGGAGAATGAGTTATCTAATATATGCAATTTAGACAGAAATAATACATGATAATCTAATAATGATGTTAGAACTGTATGCTTTTGTATTATCATCATCACATGTTCTGGGTCTCCTGAAGCAGCACACCCTCACACAGGTGGATGGGCTAGTGGGTGCATGAGTGTGTGGCGAGACTTGGGTTGATGCACTTAATGTCACAGGATCATCAATGCCACTATCATCACTATGTCATTTCTTCAGAATTTTCTAATCCCAGTGGCCCTCATACTGGAAGTCACTGAAAATGCCAGGAAGCAAGGATAAAAAGGAAAAGGAATTGGAAAAGCATAGGTGACCTGGGCTAAAAAAGTATGGTATCAGTCATGAGCTATAAATCACCTAGTAGGTTCACATTCTCTAAAAAACCATGAGCAATCATAAAATTAATCTTTGGTGCTGTAGACAACTACTCAAAATTAGAAACCAAAGCCCCTAAAGTTTAAGGCCCCCAGGACTGCCTTCGCTAGTAAGGAGTGACTGTTAACATCTCCCACAGTGATCCATGGCTTAATACTGAGTAAGTGGCAGTGCAGAAGGGGGGTCTCCCAAATTTTAACTATAAATCTTGTAACTTCTAGACTAGGAAAGAATTACAAGTGTACAGTCAGGCAGGAAAGATTTCATGCACTCCACCTATTCACCCCAATTAGAAGATTCTTATAGTACATTGATTCTTGTCAGTATTTTCAAGAAACCCTACTCAATATACATACATAGTGAAATAGGGAGGGAAGGAAAGCCAATAGAAGAGTGTGTTATCAAGCTAGTCATTACTGTGAGCAACCAGAGCTTGATCTTGCTGGAATGGGCCTCAGAATCATCCATCTCAGGGACAAAAGATGACAGCATTTATCTACCAGCTCAGGTCCCCTCCACTGGTTAAGTGTTGCCCCATGAGGTGTTAACATGTTTGGACTTCAGGTTACAGCAGAACCAACATGAGAGAAAAAAGCATAGCTTCTTCAGGTATAGTTGGGTTCATCTGTAATTGCTGGTCATGGAAGAATAGATCAGTTTATCCCAGTTCTCCCATTTGGCCTTTTCTTTCCTCATTAGTACCTCTATTTTACAATGGTAAATATAATCCTGTTAAATTTATTAAGACTGTAGCAATACATATTAATGGATAACCTGGTAACTCTACATTGAGTTGAAATGTACTGAAGTCATGGGAGCTCAATCTTAAGTACTTTCCTAAAGCACAAGGCCTTTGTTTTTTTTTTCTGCTTTTTATATAGTGGCACTATCCTATAATTTATGAATAAAATTCTATGTTCTAAAACTATGTTAACATATGCTGGTGAAATCAACCATTGCTTTTATGCCATGGCAATGAGGGTAGTGCTGATGGTGGCACGAACTATATCAGAACTCAGCATCTAAAGTGACTAATCTCGACCAAATCCAAGGCTGTTTTATCAGACAATCTCCATAGCAACTAGAGAGTCAGAGTAGAAAATTCGTGAAGTGTTCCTGATTTGCCAGATCAGCCCAAGTTCTGACAATCTGCAAGAAGGTAATCAAAGGGTCTCAAGACTATCACACAAGTGTTGATGTTGTGTTAATGTGCCATGGCACATGTCCTCCAAGTTATAAAAATACTTGAAAAAACATCTAACAAGGCTGATAATTTTAATAAAATTCATTAATTTTTCTTATTTAAGATAAATTTAAAAATCAATCATGTAAAAGCTATTTCTTTACTCATATGACTTACTTAGCTAGTATTTAATCTTTCCAGCCTTCTAAATAATATCAATTTACATGGTATTGCACAAACATTATTTCATTTGCTTAATGACATAAAACAAAAAGCAACTTTTGATACATTTACAAAATTCATAGCTGTGGTCCAGACTTTTAAAGCTGAGTATTATGAACCTACATGTTAGGTAAGCCCATTTTCACTGGCAAATCTTTGGGAGAATTTGCATGAGCACCTTCTGTCCTGACTTCTCCCTTCCATTTTCACTCAATCCTTCTCACAAAGGGTCATGTTTCAGAGATACACTGAAAACACCAAGTAAGGAAGAAGTGAAAAAAGTAGAGGAAGCACTATGACCCATAGAGACCCTTCAGAGAAACTGTCTATAAGACACCTATAGAAGTCCAGAAATTGAGACTAAAATCTTCAATATTGAGTTAGATGTTGGACAAAGAATAATGTTCCTGTAAATTTACCACTGATTCCAAGGTGAGTGAATTCAATGTTCTTAAAGGATCCAAGATAATTAAAAAATCATCAAGAAGAGTTAGGAAGTACGGACTTCCAAGTAAAGATGGAATGTAGATTTCTACGTTTATTTTCACTTCTTCCAAAAACCTCAGGAAAAAGATGGCAAAGAGAGAGTTTTTAAAAGCATTGACTCACTCACATAGAAATGGAAAAGAAGGCAACAGCATTGGAACTTAGAGAGCAGATGTAAGAATGGTAGGTGATTTAGCAGACCCATGGTAGCAAGAGCGACAGCAGAGAAGCAATCTGACTTATACCACAGGTACCTGAAAATGGCCAGAACTGGCAACCTCACTTTGTGATGGAAGGTACAGGTAAGGTTCAAAACAGGGAGAGTATTTGGAGGTGGGAGTCTGTTTAAGCAGCAGTTAGATCTCACCCCTCCTCCCCCCAGACAGGCAACTGCCCTGCTCCCATCCTGACAGAAGACACAAGAAGTAAAACCCATGGTGTCTGGGCTGGAGAATATTGGGCACCCTGGAGGGTGGGGATAACTAATGAAAAGAAGGCAATTAAGAGAACATTTACAAACTAACTGCTGAGATTCTTCCAGCACTCTTCAACAACTTAGCTCCTGAAACATGAACAGCTGTGTCTACACTCCAGACTGAAGACTGGAAGATCTCTGGGGAACCTGAACAGCGCAAGAGATAAGACCAACAAAATACTGAAACAGGAGTTCCCCAAAGAAATGACCAAGACAGATCAGCCTACAGCTGACAAACCCCACCTACAAATTCAAAGTATCCAGTCAGCCTTTTATTATCCTTTTTGAATAAGCAGCCAGCCAAGGATCATCAGACATCCAAGGAAAACCTTTAAAACAAACAAGAAAAAGCTCAGAGTGGGGACAGGGGGAATGTGGGGTGGGAAGGTGGAGAATACACACCATGCAGGAAGAAGAAAATTATCCTTTGATACTGCATTCATGAGACATGACTAGAAAGTTAAATAAAATAAAATAAAATGAACATTTAGAGAGTAAATAAAAGCACCTGGAAACTAATACAGAAGAAATAAAAAACTTACTGAAAGCTTGTGCTCTCAAGGAAATTTGTCAGAAAGTATAATGTAAATTAGAGAAATGGAAAAAAGAGAGAAAATAAATGTAGAGACCAGTTTGAGAGTTCCAATTCCCAAATAATGGGGCTTCCCAAAAGAATTAAGAAAATGGAAGAAAACACCAATGTAATAATTCAAGAGAATTATTAGAATCTGAAGGACAAGAGTTTCAAGGACTCAAAGGACCTATCCTATATCCAATATTAAGGGTGAAAACAGAGCTATACAAATGCATGTCACAAAAATATCACACCACTGAGAACAAAGTGAAGATCTTACCAGCTTCCAGAGAGAAATGACAGATCACATACAAATGTCAGGAATCATAACACCTTCAGAAGTCTCAATAGCAACATGGAAATGAGAATTCAATAATACAGTATCTTCAAAGTAAAGGAAAATTATTTCTAAACTAGATTTCTATACCTAGCCAAACTAACATTTAAGTGTGAAGATGGAATAATGACATTTTCATACATGCATATCTCAAAAATGTACTTTCCCCCCTTTTTTAGAAAGCTAGCAAAAGACATGTTCCAGCAAACAGGATATAACTACGGAGATAAAAAAGAAGATACAGGATTCAGGCACCAGCGTATCTAACATAGAGAAAGATAAAGAGAATACCCAGGATGATGATAAACGGAGAGCCCACGATGGCAGTTGTCCTAAACAAATTGAGGGCAACTGGTCCTAAGTGGAACAGGTCAAAGAGTTCTAGAAGACAGTTCTTTATGAAGACAAAATTGATAAAACATTCAATACATGTAGTATTGAAAAGATGCCATTATTAGGTATCATTATTGACAGAGAGTTTAAGGCTAAACCAGTGATAGGGATATAAAAAACAAAGTAAACAAATAATCACAAAGATTATGATCAATTCTAGTAAAAACAGTTGTGCAGAAAGGGTAAAATAATATCATGCATACTTCACTATTAATAAATTTTACATAGTTGCAATAATGTAACCACTAAATGTTGAGACCCAATTTTTGATACAACTATATTGGGAGAAAGAAGGGTTGGGAAGTGAAAGAGAGAGAGAGAGAGAGAGAAAATGTGTTGGGGTTTAGGGGTGGGGTGAAAGGAAGCTAAATTCTCATTTTCTGCAGTGAGAAGTCAATAGACAATGCCTAAAACTGAAAAACCAGAAAGTACCAATATAAGTGTGCCATGTAGATAGCTGGAGTTGAATTCTAAATAATAAGAGTTGAAAGTACTTGTCTTTGGGAGAAGGAAATTCAAGTGTGTGTATGGTGAGGGGAAAAGGGAAGTTAAGTAGGTAATTAGAGTTTGGGTAACAAACACTGGAATATTTGACTTTTAGCCTCATGCAAGTATCATTCAGATAACAATCAAAATAAGGAAAGGAGGAAAGAAGGGAGGGAAGGATGGAGAGAGAAAGGGGAAAAGGGAGGAAAATTTTAGAACAATAGAGATGAAAATGAGATGAAGCCTAATAGATCAAATATGGTTTTTATAGAAAATGAAAACTGAAGTTCAAAACAGTTTTTTAAATTACAAGGTTTAAATAAATATAAACTACATCTATGTGTCTCCTAGCTCTCAATTTTATAGATCCAACTGCCAAGTGACAGCAGGTAAAAAAAAAAATCTTTCCACCCAAAGCCCCTATCTTCCATCATTGGTAAGTGATGACATTTTCATACCACTGCTTTGTTCCTATCTCCCAACATCCTAAGGAGTCTCTTCATTCTCCGCATTCTCTGTTATCTGAGGCCACCATTGCCCTTCCTAACTGGCCTGCCTGCTTCCTGTCTATTCACCAACATGCAGGAAGAGTAATCTTACCATAATTCAAAGCCAATCACACTACTTTCTTGCTTAAAACTCTCCAGTGGTTCCCCTTGTCTTTAGGATAATGTGTGAATTACTGAACGTGGTATGTAAGACTTCATGATCTAACCTTGGGAGCTTTATTTCTTAACATTCCCAGGAATGCCTTTCCTACTCCACCCCATCTCTGAGTTCTGGCCACCACCCTGATAGGTTCTCAAGCACAGGCTGCTCTTACTTACCTTTGTATCTCTGCACTGCTGTACCCTTCGTTCTAGATGCTCTTACACTAAAATTATACATGCATTCACAAATGCACACCTGTAAAAACTTGCAAATGATTTTGACATTATTTATAAGTGATCTGAACACCAATTTTGAGCCTCACTTGAAGAACTACTCCCTTAAGGTACTACTACCTTAAGGTACAAGCAAGCTATTGAAAAGTTCTGAAATATATTATTCAGAATTTTTGCATACAAAGCATGCATGAATTACGCATACTGATATTAACGATCTTTTATGTCACTGGAACATTCTCCATCATCCTTTTTCCCAAAGAAAATTAGTTAAATTATCATCTTAAAGTTGGTTTCCCTGAGAATGGGTTATCCTATGAAAACATCCCTTCACTGTTCTGAGGACAGCGAGATCCTAGAATTTGAATACTCTATCTTTTAAGAATGCCTGGGCATGCTGTATACAAAACCTTTTTTTAAATTTGGATGATATTAGATGAAGAGCTGTGTAGAAAGGGGAATGTAAAAATAAAAACTGCATGTTGGAGCATCAAAATAGTAACCAGGTACAGTATATGACTGTTTTTAATCAGATGAAGATTGAAGCTATTACATTTCAAATTACATGTTACAAATTAGTTCAAGAATGCAGTTGAGCTCTCATTTAATTAGAAATGTCCATGTTTAAATCATGAGGTACAGTAGCTGCCAATGAAGTAAAAGGGCAAAGGGAGGGAGAAATAGTGGCCAGACCCTCCGACTGTCAACCGTCTCCCAAGCAGGCAAACACCTGGGGTGGACTAGTACTGATGTAATGAAGAGCTTCATGTACTCACTAATTTGAGACTTAATGTAATTGAACATAATTGTTTTGAAGACAAAATAATTATTCTGGCATGGACAATTCTGAACTTTTCCTTTTTGTGTGAAATATATTTTCCCTCATGCTGAATTTTAACTCTTTCTCAGATAAAAAGCAAAGCAAATTTTGGGCCAAGATTTCCTTGGGAAATATTCCGGAGATTGTCAGGTCACATTAAAATGCAGCACAAGCAGTGAGGTACTCCTCTGGAAACAAGTCTTATTTCATATTTCTAGTACTTGATGTAGCTCAGCTAGAGCCCAAGTCTACATACCAAGTGTTGGACAATTCACTATTAAATAAAAACGAGGCAACATCATAGCGGGATTTCTGAGGTCACACAGAGAAGAATGCAATGACCCTAAGGCGGGCTTTTCCCCAAAGGTCATGAGCCTCTGCATCTTGTAATTAACCGTGGTGCAGCTAGACAGCCCGGGCACAAGGCCTTTTTTTTCTCCCAATTTGCCTGATTCAAACACACCTCACGTGACATAGCTCAAACTTTCCAAATTAAACTAACCCCTGGAGCTGAAATCAAGTATGTGACAGTTCAGTTCTAAAGCAAATCTTAAAAAGAGTTGTGCATAGGGAGAAAAGAAAAAAAATCAGAGGAAAGAGGGGTAGGAGTTAATATTTAAGTGAGTTTTCAGCCTCATCATTACCCCTGCTCAAGAAAATAGGACACAGATGCGCAAAACACCGTCGTTCTGCCCTGAAGAGTCTAAGGAACTCATTAGAAAGTACTGCTGTTTCCTCAGGATCTGTCCTGAATTTGTAAGGGACAGAATGGTTGATCTGCACCCTACAGCACTTACTGCTCCGTCGTGTTGGGCGGGGAGTGGAAGAATGAGCCGCAAAGACGTGGTGTGCCACGGCGACCCACGCAGCCTTACTGCTGATAAAGGCTCCACGATCGCGTTTTCCCAAGGAGGCGAGGAGTGAGTGCATTGTCACAAGCTGTTCTCATTTGTAAAAACGGTTTCCACTAAGGAATAACACATGACCCCAACCTTGCTTACTTCTGGCCACAGCTCCACACTCTTCCATTCCAAACCAGAGAGAGGGTAAACCGGGATCAGGTCTACTGCTCCCAGGCAAGGGTGGATCCCTCGTGAACCTCCATGTCAATAGACGCAAAGGCCTCAGTGCAAGCAGCCAGAACAGAATCGCCTTAAAATGTAAAATTGTAAATAATAATCACAAAACTTTCAATCACATCTAAAGGAGCAGCTCTAATTTTACTATCCCACTAGTTGCTTTTCTTTTGTAATCTGCATAGGTTGTTCTTTCACCCAAAATAAAGGGAAAAAAAAGATCCAACATTTTCCCATACCCCACCTCCCAACTGTCACAAAGTTTCACATTTCTTCCAGCAATTTATTCCCCAAAGTGGAGGCAGTATGTAATGTTAATCAGACTTAAACAACTTTGTATTTTTTATAATTGTTTACTTTAAATTTTTTCAATTTTATCAAGTTGATAAAATTGTTATTTTCAGAACATTTTATGAATTATATAAAAGTATACATACAAACATACCTTTTTAAGCACAAGTATTTAATTTTGCTCTTGTTCAGTAACTAGATTTTTCATCGAATTATTATATCTAAGTGCATACTAGACACCTAAGAGTTTTATGTTATTACTCCGAGTTTTCATTAGCAGCGTAGTATGACCATTTTAGAAATAAACAAAAAAGAAAATTTTACATTTTATGATTAACATTAAAGACAATCTGTCCAATTTGACCAGTAGTTATTAATAAGCTCTTTGCTCTCCAAACAGATACACCTTTTGAAAGAAGATTATCTGCTAAGTTGAAACCAAGTTTATTTGTAAAGAAAGAACCTGAAATCTTACCTAATTTACCAACAGAAGCTGCTATGGTAATGACTGATCTGTTGTAGTCTTCATCGGAAAATATATTGAGCACTGATACTTCAGGATGGCGCTGCCCTGTAAAGAAAATAAGACACAAATGCAAGAATTTGTGTGTGTGTGTGATGAAGTCTTAATACTTTATTTCTTCAGATACAAGTATATTTAGTTTAATAGAAAAATTCTGGATTTGGCCTTTGAAGTGACTTTGGCTAATCGTGAAATTCATGAGGGGTAATACTCACTTCTTATAGAATCTTACTGTATAACCAGATGGCTCAGCTTGGACCTTTTTGTCTATGTGAAATCTTTTCCTGGACTTGCTACTGAGTTTGACAAAGTTCTCTTAATTCAGTTTAAGTTAGTAGCCTCTTCTTTCAATTGTTAAATGTATCACTCTGAATTCAGCTCCTTATCAATCTCAACCACTAGGCCTTGCCAATTTTTCCTTCCAAACTCAGAAATCAACTGTCTGGAGCAAAATCTGACATCTAGAAAAACTAGGATAGACCAATTAGTGCCTGAAGCAGAGGTTTCTGGGATGCCTGCACCTGTCTATTAGAAACTGTTCTGACTCCACCATCTCCTTTTCAGAGGCCACCAACAGCCTTCAGATGTTAATGACTTCCAGCTTTCAGTGGACTGTGACTCAACTGAATGGGTAACCTGCAGGAGAAAGCTGCCATACCCTTGTATGGCAGCCACACATAACCCTGAAGTTATTTTTAAAGTTTACAAGCCTGATTCAGACTCCTTAAAAGTCCCCCTTAAGCTTACAAAAGCAAATTCAAAGTGAAGGACAAAAGTTTTCAGGGGGTAATTAAACCATTAGCTCTGCTATTATACCTTTGTCACCCTGTCCCCTGGCAGCTTAACAATTCATCTTTTCAGAGGAGAGGAAAAATAAGCTACACGCAAGAACTATAGCATTTACAGCAGCCCTACACTATTAATTTTAATAATGTGAAGAGATAAACACATGTCCTCACTCATAGCCAAATGGGCATCTATAGAGCCGTGCCCTGGTGTGGGCCCAAAGTTTATAACACAGGTTCCTTTACCTCAGAGCTTTAGGCCACTGAAATGTTTTCACATTGCTTAATTAGAAAAAAATACGAGTGGCATAGGCTGTATTCCACTCAAAAATAAATGCCTTTAAAAATGTTTGTAAGACAACAGGTCATTTTCTTAACCAGCGCTCCCTTCCCTGCATTTTTAGAACTAGAAAAGATGAAGCAAGAACAAGATCATACAACCTCCTGTTTTTATGTATTTTTTCAACATACTCTGGCTTCTGGAAGAAAAGACATGATTTTATTTTATTTTTTCATCCTAAATCTTCTGAAAGCTGTTATTCTTAGTTTCATATGATTCAACTGAATCAAATGCTGAAAGAATGAGACACTCTCTCCTGCAATTTCTTAAGTATGCATATAGAAAAAAATTACTGCTGGCAGGAGGAGCTGTCACTATGAATCCAGCAGAAGTAAATTGTTTGGAATTTATAATGGAGTATAATAGCTATAATTCCATTTGGGCTGCTGCCACTAATAAGTTGATAAAAACTGTGAGTTCAGACCCAAGCATCCATCAGTGTATGGCTTCAAATGTCTCTGCATACTCACAGAGACAGGTAACCCAATTCCATTAGAGGAACCATATCTGACAACGAAGGGCCCAGCCTAGCTCTTTCCACAAAGAGAATGCAAAAGCACAGTTGCATACTGACGCCAGAGTTTTCTTATCAGCAATTATCAAGAATTTTCAAAGACATTTCCAGTTCCTGCAAAGTTGCAAGACAGTAACTTCAATGTGTTCATCGTTAAAAATTGGCTGAGAGAAAACACTTCTTTCTCATGAAAAGCAGTAACCAAATCAAAAAGGACAATCAAAAATTAAAATGTACCGTCTCACGTGCTTCAGGGCTGTGACCCTAATATTCACCTGTTGCCAAAAAGTTGTTTATTTAAAACAAAGCTTGTTTACTTAAATGATTGGAAGTCTGTAAATACACTAAGTTCCTCTTGTGTTTTGCGAGTGTGTGAAAGTAAAAACAAATGACGTCTGGAACTGTATGTCATCACATGAACATTTTAACAAGGGCAAAATAGAGTAGTGTCTCTAGTAAATACTGGCCCAGGGAGTAAGGAAGTTTGAGGTTCAGTCTTCTGAGTTGCTGAGGGATCTTATGTACATCACTTAAACTCAATTCCCAAGTCTACCTGGAGAAAATGAAGTAGAAATAATAATGCTATAATAATAGCATGGGCTTTGCTGGCAGGAGCACTTTGAAAAGTAGTTGGTATTTGGCAAGTTTATTTTTCATTTAACCTGCTGAATAAAAAGCATAATGTACAATTATGCTCATTATTAATGATCAAATAAACAGCCCCTGAAGGTAACATTGAACCTTTATGCAAATATATCCTCCTCAGGAGCCTGAAATCCTGAACAATGGGCATCTCAGACACTCACTCTCCAATGTGAAGAACTGTGCTGCTCAGCACACAAGAACAGGGAAAATCTAGGAAGAAAGAATGTTCTACAGATAATGCCTGCCAAGTACAAAAATTACTGTATTATCTAAACACTACCTATTTGCTTCACTTGTCTGATATTCCTACCATTTTTTTCAAGAAGAGCTGCTCTTGCTATGTTCTCAACAACGTATTTTCTTCTGGCTTCTGAAATGTTTAGTAAACAGGCAGCCAAATGGAGTCCCAGTCTAAAGGAAGACATGATGATTTTTCTAGAATAGAAGAAAAATGATTCTTCATTTCAGTCTGTACACCTCATTCATATTTTCATGTTCATTAACAAAAAAATCACAGCTTTTTGAAAACCAATCAGTTATGATATGAACACTTCACCATTTCACTTCTAGAGAACACCTAAGAGATAAAATCCTCAGATTGATTCAACCAGAAAACCATGTATATGGGGTCATGCACATGGGAACATATGAACACAATAACAACACAAGAAAATGTAAGGCAAGTTACGCAGCCTAAATTCTGTCATGTAAGTGAAACTTTTGCACTGAAGTATGTTATTTCCTTTTAAGCATCATCTTACTTAGCTTATCCATGATTTTCTGTACTGTTTAACAAATAAGCATGATCCTTTTGTTAAATGAGACTTACTGGAGAAACGCAGAAAAGAGGAACAAGGGAGATTATTGAACATACTGATTCTTATAAAAACTATTCTTCTGGCAAAAAAGAGAAGGTATCTCCATGGGTCATGCCGTAGGCAGTACAAACAAAGTGACTTGTTTGGGTGCTTTACATGACAACTAGTTGTCTGAGTTCCTCTTGTATTTTGATCTCCAAAGTTTCTAAATCAGTTTATAATCTTTTCACAGGACTCTGTTCTTTGAACTGAAATCTGACACACAGTGATGTTACTCAATGCCAGAAATGTGACTGATCGTCAGAAATGGATTAATTACAAAGGTTTTGGAGGTTGCCTCGTTTTTAGTACTTCAGAATGGCATTTTTCAATTCTAAACATTTTTCAACCTCGAAAGATACTATGAACTACAGAAATTTAAATATCTCAAAATAATAAAAAGAACTTCCCCTTTCAAGGTCACACCATCCTATTTTTAGCCACTTTTAAATATCATAATGAAAAATGAATGTGGTCCTCATGAATTCATTCAACAAATATTCGTTTTGTGTCAGGTAATGGTCTCCAATGTAGACGGTACTGCAGTGAATGGTGTCCAACTCTGGGACAAACGTTTAGCTTCTGAGTTTAAGCTAAACTACGCTGGTGCAAATAATAGTGCTCTGGAAGCATAAATCCTTTGGCTTCTCTGTTCGCTAAGATTGTTCGTTGGCCTAATCCTAACCTAGAGGGAATGCAGGGCTTCGTGGCTATTTCAGGTTTGTAGGCAGGCTTTCATATTGTGACCAACATCTCATAATTGAAAATTCATAAAAATAAGGTCATTAGGTTTTTCCAGCCATTAATAACACTGTTGTAACAAAGCGGCTCAGACCGCTCGCGTTTCTATGTAAACAAAAAATTGCTTTACACAAGGGGTGTGGGCGTCTTCTGGCTTTCATTTGTTTTCAGTGTGTTTATGTAGCCTAATTGTCTCATCAGGCACTTTCCCAACATAATTATGCTTTTTAACAAATGTGTTTATGGCAACCCCTAACAGTGCAAAAGAAAGGATTAGTTTCATCCTTTCATTCCACATTTTGATTCCCTGTGGACAGCTAAATCACCCAAAGACGGTGTTAGAAAAATCTACCTTCACAGCAAAAGCTGAAATTTGCGGCAACCAAGCTTTTGGAGAGGAGTCAAGCTTGTTAGTAAAAACGGTAAGTATTTCTCTCCCACCTTCTCTAAGAAAGTGACCCAGAGCAAACCCCCCCAAACACCTTGTGGTTTGGGAGAATGCGATCTAGTCCGCTCATTCCTTCGGTCACCATTCGACTACTTCCGGCCATAGACCAAAAACCTGCCTCTCCACCCGCGGGGAGCGAGGCGGCTCGGG